>VXAL01010557.1:155947-341468 GCA_013399475.1 Chauna torquata
GGCGCCTTCCGCGTGGCGCCGCCGTGCGCGTGCCGGCGGCTCGCCCTCCGCGCGTGCGCGGGGCTGAGGGGAGCGCGCGGCCCCTTGGCGGAGTTTACCCTGGAAGCCCCCCCCACCCCGAAAGCGGGGGCTGGGGGGAGGCGGACGAGGGTCTGTGCCGAGGGGAGAAGCGGGGAGTGCGGGTCGGCCGGGGCCTTCCTCAGCGTGAAGTCGCCGCTGAGCGGGGGTCCAGGCGCGGCGGCCGAGACGCGTCCCTGTCGGCGTGCCGTGCCGTGCCGTGCCGCGGCGGCGGGCGCGGCTTCTGGCGGCCTTCACGTGAAAAGGGCAAGGCCGCCGTCGCGGCTGTAGGAAACACCTTACCTCAGCCTTCACACCGGAGGAATCCGCGCGGGTGACCTTTTCTCCACAGATACGCGGAGAGACCAGGAGAGAGGAGTATTTGTGTCTTTTAAGTAACTCATTTCACTTCTTTGCTGTGTAGGAGGGCGCTACGTTGGCAATTCTTCAAAGTTCAGGCAAGAACAAATTAAAAGCACGTTATTTTCCGAATAGCTGCTGGTTCCTTCTGGGTGACAGTGCCATCAGCCCCTCTGTGCCGGCAGTACGCAAGGGGAGAGCGGGATGGCAGCTCTCCTCTGCCTGAGCCGGGGAGACGCGTGAGGAAGGGACGGGCAGGACCGCTCAGGGCAGCCTGCGAGACACAAAAACCCCACCTGGGCAGTTTTTTCCACGCTTCAGCTGGTGCAGCGTGGATCAAGGCTCCTTTTGGCCAGGGAGTAGCCAGTTTTTAAAGTAAACAGACTTTAAATTGTGTGGAGACTCTCAGATCATGCATTTTCTGAGCCAGTCCCAGCCCACCCCCTCCTTTGAGAACACCCATACTCATCGGAGCTTCTCTTTCTCAGTGCCTCCTCCAGTAACGCATTCAGTGACTTTATGGTCATGCCCTTAGGCCACCGCGAAGGAAAAAAAAAAAAACCGACCATCAAATCACTAAACTGCTTGTTATATGGTGACACAGGTAAGCAGGATGCATGTGAGCCATGAATGTTTATTAGAGCTGTAAACTGAGGTTAAACAATTGCTACAGGAAAATACAGCGCTGAAGAGATGGTGCAAAACAGACCCTGGACAAAACCTGTTCCCCAGAAGGCCATGTAGCCACCAGGAATTCTGGAGACAGTGAATACGTTATTTCTGCAGATCATCTTCTCATAGGGCATCTGTAATTATAGGCCATAGTTTTTGGAAACGAGCCATTTGGGGAGATCAGACACTTTGTGACCCTCTTCTGTTCAGAAAATATCATCTTTTTAACATCTTGATAACTTAGAAATGTTGGTAGCCAAAATCAGTCGTCATTTTTGAAAACTGCATGCCTGTGTGCGCACAGCTATGGGCTTTTGTGGTGGGCGTGGGGAGGGTTGTTGGGCCCCCTGTATGCATACATGGAATGGAGCTGCCCCATTCCCCCTCAGACACGGCTTTAAGGTCTCGCTCTGAAGCTTGCCAGTAGCAGATCTGTTACTGATTTCAACTGGCGTTCCCCTCAGGGACTGCTTTTAAGGTCATGCTTACAGTTCGCTCAAATAAATGGTACAGTGGCCTTAAAAAAAAAAAAAAGCTACATAGCACTGGTGCTGTAAAAACACTAACTTGCTAAGCTTTTGCATGCATGCCAGCTTCCATCACTAAGAGCATGCAGAATTATCTGTCTAACACTAGTCTGCTTTAGAGCTTTTGCCATCACCAATTGGCATGTAAGAGCTACTACAGAACTGACTTGGGTGCTCTGCGGATATTCCTAACGCTTTGAAAGAGAAAATAACTCCCTGGACACATTCAGATCTGTACACGTTTAAGGCACAGAGGTTGACTTTCAGCTTTCAGTGTTCAATTTCCTCAACCTCTCAGCATCTGAATTAAGGGGGCTAAAATTATGCAATTCTGACTTTTAGTATGTACAGCACCTGCTAGAAGTTCAGTTTTGTGAGTGAGCATTTGTGATGTAAATAACTTACAGCAATAAATGAGGCATTACAGCAAGCCTTGGCAAGGTGGAAAAAATTCAGATTTGAGTCAAGCAGTGTTCCTCATCAGGAGAGCCAATTGAGATATCAATTCTCTGGCACATTTTGTATGGCCATTGGACACCTACCATCAGAGGCCAAGTTAACACTCTTTCACCTGGTAGTTTATCTTCCCAAACAGACAGCAGACACACATGCTGCTGAAGGAATCCACGAGGGAGTAGGCAGGAAAGGGAAATTAAAGCTGACACACAATTAGAGTAAAGTGAGTCTGCAAGTGCTCCTGAAAGCCCATGGAAAGCAAATGGAAATCAGGCAGAAGCTATTTCTAGGCAGAATTTGGGGGGTGAAAGCAGCAGAAATAGGCTTTTCCTAGGAGCTAAATTCAAACCCTCCCAAGAACCAAATTTAGTGTTTAACACTTCTCATATCTGCTGGCTTTGTGTCAGCTGACACACATTAAGCTGCAGCCTGATTGCAGAAATGAAAGAAAAAAATTGGAAAAGGTTTCTCGCAATTAGCTTACATGGACCTAAGGAGCTCTGCCTGATTTCCAGCACAGGAGCACTCTGGAATCTTAATGAAGTTAAAGACAGGCGGAGGGGCTCAGCACCTTTGGAAAATCAGCCCGCTTATCTTTTGTAGATGACAATGCCTTATCTTGTTAACATTGGCACTTGTCTTGCGTGCAGGTGACAGCATAAGCTAGCGGTTGCTAAACTCATTCATTGTGATGAGGCAGTGAGAGGGAAAATAACTTGAGGAAGGGGGAGCAGGAATTCTGCTATCTTAGCCAGTCAGGAACTGGTACATGTATTCAGATATGTGCTGCTGAGGACTTTCCACTGGCTGCCTTGTCCAGCTTTGCAAAACCCTGCAAGCAAATAAGAGAAGGTGAACACAGGAGCTGAGCAGCACACAAAACACTGCACAACGGAAGTCAGTGGAGCAGACGAATATGCAGGAAGGGGACGAAAAAGCTAGCTAGTCACATCGCGTTAAGAGACAAACAAAGCAGCCACGTATGCGGTGAGGCAGGTGCCCCTTTCCCTCCTGCTCTCCATCAGGAGGCAGAGGAAGGAAGAAAGGCACCTTTTCATAGTCTCAGTGCAGTGGCAGGATTTCTGATTGCCACCATGGTGACTCCTGCCTCATCCATATTATTAGACAAAACAAAATCATACCCAGCCTACTTCCTCATTACTTTGTCAACAGAGTGTACAACTCCAGTTTTCCTGGGAGGTTTCAACTCAGAGGAGCTTTACATAAAGCAGGTTAGCCCAGGACGGCAGGGGCAAACTCTTAACTTACCCTCAGAGAGGACTCTCAACCTCTAAGGGATATTTCTCTCATCACTCCAGCCAGCTTCTGCTCGCCTCCCCGATGTGAGGCTAACACAGCCTGTCTATCACATTATGACCCCAGATTCTGGCTCTGAGACCCCTGGGGCCAGCTGGAGCATGTTTCTAGCTACATCTGCAACGTGGGTCACTACCTCCCACTAAAAACCCACAGGAAAATCCAGTAATTATGAGGGCTAAATGCTCTTCATTCACTAAACACTCCATGAGCTCTCTCATCAAGCCATTTATGCAGACACTGTAAAGGGGCACTCACCTAGAAGAGCTTCTCGTAGCACTTGTCACAGTGGACAATGTCCCGGTGGATGAATATTTTATCCAGAAGATCTCCCATTGCTTTGTGGCAAATTCCACACTGCCAAAGGGAAAACAAGGTGGTTGGACAGTAACCAAAGCGTCACACACTAATGTCAGCATGAAGGGGGCAGAGAAACGAGCAGTATCTGAACCATTTTATAAAGCATGAAGGTGCCAAAGCAGTAACCTTTGAGACTAAACTTTTCTACAACAGACAATTGCCACTGCAGGCTTCCTCCTCTCACACCGACCATTTCCACAGGCTTCACCTGTAAACTTTGCTAAGTTTGAGAGATTCAGCAAGCCCTGCACTGGGGATCAAAGGCCACAAAGCAGCAAGTCTACCACAGGGACACGGACATGAGGAAAGAGCACGCTGCTGTTCTACCAGATGACAATACAAAATTCTCCTTGTTCTGATATGTATTTAACTGAGGAGATGAAAAACTTTTGGGGACACAACAAACACCTGTGACTGCATCATTTCCTTGTTCCAGTACAGATGCAAGCATTTAATACAGCTTATATACATTACACAAAGTTTGAGGACAGAATTTGCACCAAGAGTCCTCCTCCCACCGCCCCGTTGCACAGCAGCACGTAGATGGCAGTCAGCAGTAAGGCTTTTTACCCTGAAACAGTATTCATGGCAGTAGATGTTAAGATGCTCTATTATGATCTTAGGGCAGTCTCGGATCTCACGGCTGCAGTAAGTACAAACAGGTTCGCTGGACCTGTGAAGGAACAGAAAAGCGAATTCCTGCACCTGAAACGCAAGCAGTTTCCAGTCCCATTGCTGATAGCAGCAGTTTCTTACTTAACACCAGCCCCGCTCTGCACCAGACGGCTGCTTCTACACGTTTGACTCTGGCAGGTGGCAGTACAGAGGGGCATGGGATAGCCCAGGGACGCAGAGACCAGAACAGCAAGGCAGCACACAGCTTGAAGTCAATGTCACTGTATTTTATGAAGATCATTTAAAACTTCATGCTATTACTTCACCAAACACATACCAATATTCTAAAAACCTTAAAGTCATTTCTAGTAACGGTTTGCTGAAAGCCCCAAGCTGTCCTACCTCTGCAGGGGAGCGCTAGACAGGTAGCTGTGGTGGCCGTAGGTTGCTCTCTCCGAATCAGTCAAACCTACAAGGCTGCCACTGGAGACAGAAGGAAATGTCAGCACTTGACAGCGATATATGGGAAGAGCATTCCAGGTGGAACCATTAATCATTAACTTAAAGTCCTAGCCGCAATACCCCAGCTGCCTGTTCCTTGGTGAGAAGGACGGCCCTTCCTAGGTAGAGCTGAAAAAACATCTCACTAGCAGGGAGGGCCACGCTGACCGACAGAGCTGGGCTGTCAGCAGCGGTATCTCCATCCTCGCTGCAGATTCTGCATAGGGGTGGCTGTATCCTGCTCCCAGCCCCATACCACAATCACGGGTGGGCCAGAAACTGCAGTGCTGTTCTCAGAGGTCCCAGGAGGTTTGCACAGAATGGCAACCTCCAAGGCCAGGCCAAGGGGGCTGCGAAGCTCTGGGGGCCCGAGAGTCCACGTCAGAGCACTGAAAAATGTGTGTGGCTGCTGCTGTCTCCACAGGGAGAGGCAGGATGTGGGCAGCGGGGCTGGGAAACCGGGGCACGTACCCTGAAATGAGGCCGAGGGAGGTGGCACAGGCAGACAGCAGCCCGTGAAAAGATGGACAGATCCCTCCTGCAGTATGTTTCCAGCCACATGCTGCCACCCACTTACTCCTTGCCAGCCAGGAAAAGGCAAGAAACACATGTCTAGTCTCACCTAGCTGAGCATTCCCTCTCTGCCTTGTTTGCCTGTGGTTTTTAGACGGTGCAGAACCAGGCTTATCTTTGGCTGCTGAGATCTGCTTCCGCAGACGTATGGGAAAAGCTAGAGATTTATGGAGCCTGTCATCAGCTCCCACAGCAATGCCAACACAGCACTGGGGGAGTATAAACGCCAGCACGGAGGCAGCGAACTGGGCATTAACTGGCTGCCACATCAATGCAAGCAGGATGTACCTAGGGCCAAATTCTGCTCTCAGTCATATTGGTGTCAATGTGGAATAGCTTAATTTATTTACCTGTGAGCAGACTACAGGATTGAAGATTTTAGCTTCAGAGTGGCATCTTTTAACTTTTTCTAACTCAGGCTTTTTGACTCAGACTCCAATTCTTTTGAGCAAGAACCCACAAACCCCACATTTCCTCACCAATTCCAATCTTTTTGTTTGCATGTGCCAATGTGCAATGAAGCCTGACAGTGCCAAATGTGCAGCCTAAGGGACCGCAGCGAAGCGTTTTCACCCCGTCACCCACCCCACAGGCTGTCCCACTCAGAGGGGGAGTTTAACTGCCCCACAAGGGGTTGTCGGACACAGGTCCTCCTGTCACCGCAATGGGACAAGGCAGCACAGTGCAGCATTGTGGAGAGATCTCTCTGGGTCCCCACAGCAGTACTGCTGTCTTAGCAAAACTCTTTGCCCACCCAGTGTAATAATCTCTCTGGGGCTAATTAGCTCAGGCACAATGCCATGCTGACACAGTGCTAAGGGTTCCAGCTTGGGAGTTTGCTTGGTGTGCTGTTGCTTTGCACATGTATGTAGACACATGATTGTCTCAGGACACTCCTCATACCTGCCATAGCACGGGGAGGCCAACAGCTCGCTGCTGTTCACGTACTCCTTCACAAAGAGGACCCCTTTTCTAGGAACAGATAGAAACAGAACGAGAAGTATTTGCATTAGAAAAGGCTGCAACGAATGAGAGACAGCGCAAGGGACCACATGTTTGCACTTGGACACGTAACGTGTGCCTGAAAAGGCACAGTGAGATGCTGTTGTTCTCAAATAAATACTGAATATCAAACATTCTTGCTAAATAACACCTAATATGCCCCTCTAATTAACCCACCAAAACAAATCAAGTTAATTATAAAGAATGGGCTGGATAATATAACTCTTTCATCCAGTTATCCACTGTTTTGCAGGGATAAGTCTTTTCCAAATCATGACAGGATTATGCACACAATAAGTATTTAGAGAGCTTGTGGTTCTGTCCTCTAACATTAAAACCATACTGGCACAGCACTACTTACAGTGACTGTTTTGTCACTGGAATATCTCCAGCACTTTCATGCATTATAAATTGCTACCGGTCTGTCTGTGGGATGTTTTTTCTTATAGAGATGACCTTTCTTGCATATTTTTCCCTCTTTAAAATTCTGATTTCAAAATGACATGCCCCCATCTGTCTGTCTGTCTAGAGCTCTGTCACAGATCGAGGGGAGACACCGTGCCCACCGGCTCTCTTCCCAGAGCCATGAAATGAACTAATTAGGCTCTTTCTCCATGGTTCATTTTCGTCACTGCCTTTAAGCTATGATTAATCCCCTCTTCTTATATGAGAAAACTAAGCCATGTCACAGCTAAGGAAAGAAATGCCTTTTTTTTTTTTTTTTTTTAAAACTTAACACAGACACTTCCCATGTGTCTGTGCTTCAGATCACAGTATCCCTACTTAGACAGGCGTTGTGATAAGCAGGCTGTGGCAAGACCAGGAGGACCCAAATACTGCCTATCAAAGCTTATGCTGACCTCTCACCAGTTTGAAACCCCTCCCTAAATTGTGTAAAACTGTGCAGCAGTTTTCATCTTTGAGATGGAGCATGTGGAAACTACAAATCCCAGAATACAGCTCTGAACTGGCAGCTGCACCATGGTGGGATGCTATCTTCTGTAAAAGCCAACGGACCAGGGTCCTGCACGGGCCCCACTGAGATCTGATGCACTTGCTATACAGTGCTCAAAACAAGGCAAAGAGTCTTCCAAGAGCCCCCACGCCTGTGATGAGTCTGTATGGCATGAGGAGCTCCACTGTGCCCCTCCAGCTACAATGTGTTATGGAGGATTCGTGATTTTGCCATCCTAGAGAAAACGCACAACTTACACAATGAGCTATATCCTAGTGTCTAAAAAAAAAAAAAAAGAAGTGTGCCTGGAATAAAATACCCAGCTCATCTTTCCCTTTTGGGTGGCTCAGGCCACCACAGCAATGTCTGTGCTCCTAGCTAGGAGAGGCTGAGAAACATCCCATGGCCCAGAAGCCAAGCAGCAAAGCCTGGCTTATCTTCCCCAAACAGGATGGCTGCATGCAAAACCTGCACTACTGGAGGATCATGACCACCCATTGCTCTTTACCCGGCAGGGCTGGAATCAGGCTGGTACCCAGAGGCCACTGGGCTGCTGTACGGTAAGGTGGCAGTTGGAGTGCACATCCTCTCACTTGAACTCGAGAGAAGCCTGGCGAGAGAGAGAAAAGTCTGTGGGCACTGGAAATGCGAGCCATAACATGATCCAAGCTGGCAGCCAAGAAAAGACCTACCGCTACTGTTAGGAGGGTAATTTGGGAAGGTGCAACGTTAAATCCCTTAACCACTCAGATTAATTCATCTTTACTGCAGATCAAAGAGGTTCCTGCCTCTTTTTATACCTGCCACATACCTGTAATTCTTTTCTGCAGAAGTGATTTGGAAAAGTCTCATTTATGGGGCCGTGGGAGCAAAGATCTTCAAATAAGCACAGACCACAAGTGAATCATGTAGCCTGAATGGAAGCAGCTATAGAAAGAAATGGCACGTAGCATATTGCAGGAGAGGAGGAGATGGGGTCATACTTGCCTAGGTCCTACATAACTATCCCCAGCATAATGATCCTCAACTTAATCATTTCAAAAGCTGTAGCAGAGAGAAGGTGGCAAAACGATAGCTACTAGAACATCTTCAGAAAACAGCTCTGCCTATCCACTCACCTGTTAAGTCTGCCTTGAAGGGATGAAGCTGGTCTTGCCTGGAGCCAGCACTAGGCTACCCAAGGATCTCGTGCCTCCTGCTCACACCTGCACACTCCCCCTTACAGATCCAACACTGAGACCTCCACTGGTGCCTCTGTACAGTCTCAGACAGCACTTGGATGGACTGACACTGCCATAAAGGACTGTAGATAGCTCAGAGTACTGGTAGTCCACAATGGGTATCTCCTACCCCTTCCAACAGCCTTGTTCTGGGACCAGTTTGGTCATTTAATCACTGGCTTTCTGGAGATAGTGATGATCTCTCTTGACATCACTCTTTGACTTTAGCGCTCTTTTTTTCCTGCAGCCTCTGCCAAGGCTGATTTCTGGTCAAGGGAGGAGAGCCAGGAAACAGCCATTCAATCTCCTTTCACTCTGTTCTGGCATCCTCATGGAAAAATCTCCAGAGACCAGAGAAGGATGTATCACAGACCCTGTGCTAGGTAGCTTTTGGTAGGAACTGTTTAAGAGAAGTTCTGTGCCTCCAGATCACACATGCACTCCCCGGAAACAATTCTCTCTTTCATCTCTTAGCTTTGCTTCCTAGCTCCTCTTCCACAGCAGTTTCATGGAGGTATCCATCACAACCATCTGGACTACCCATTTACCTGGTGCTGTTATAGTTCGAGCTGTCCATGTAGAACGGCACCCTGTGGCTTCTCGGGGAAACGGACATGGTGGTATCTCTGGGAAGAGAGTGGTGGCTATGAGAGGAAATGATACAATCTCAAGCAATGAACTTGAGCACGTGAGAGATTCTCACAAGTGGCAAGAATCTTGGCTGAATGCCTCCCTGCTTGGCATTGAAATCACCGCTGCACCACAGTCATCCATGCAAACAGCAACTCACTGAGCATGCTTAGACCCAGGGAATTAAGAAGAAATGGGTCAGGACACTCCAGATACTGAGGAAATCTATCAGTGGGGTGTTCTTTGGGCCAACAAGCCTGGATCCCACCCTTTGACTTCTTACCTTGTAGCCGTGGAGTTAAATTCACAGTGCCCCCTGGCACTAGCACTGTCATATCTGCTGCTCCTAGGGCTGCTTCTCCCATCATAATCCGGGATAGGTCTGGCAAGGAAGCACAAAGCCCTGATTACATTGTACCAGGAACCAATGGAGTCCCCACATTGACTAACTAATACTTTGTCTCAGCAGTCCCTACCATGATGTATTCTCCCTTTGCTCTGCCTGCTTCACCCTTGCTGGCTTTGCAGCTGTAGCATGCATACAAAGCTCTGAGGCTAGGAAAGCTGACTCAAAATCTAACGATTGAGAATAAAGCTGAAGCAGTTCATAAATGGATGTATTGTGAGTATTGTTTCCTCTTCTGGTGCTCTCCAAAACTACCACTGCACCATCTGCAAGTGTGAACTGCTGACCAGCTGGCCCATCTGGCTATCAGACCTGCACATTTTCACTTCTCCAAGACAGAACTTATTATCAGAATAGCTTTAACATGCAGGCCGAGCTCAGGCTCTTTCAATAGGAAAAATGAGCTTATAGCTTATGGTCATTCTTTTCTTACAAGTGCTCCGGGGCACAGATTATGTTTATACTGTGTATTAGCACTCTGATCCTGATTAAAGCTTCGGGCAACTGTATAACTTAATGTTAAACAATGCTGCAAAACACTGCAAATCAATGCTGCATTAAAGAGAGAAAGAGGGACAGGCTAAGCTCATCATAAAATGAGAAAAATCCTGCTCTGGGCAAGACATGCACTTGGTCTGTGATATAAACCCCAGGGCAGGAATGAAGCATGAGTTTACCACACTGCAGAGAGACATGTCAGCATCACACAGTGCCAGGGGCGATGACAGGCTATGAAGAACAACAAAGGTCTATCCCATTTTTCTAGTCCTAGTCCACAAATGCCTCCAAATGCAAACAAGAGCTTTGTTACACCAACTCCCTCAAAAGCACTAGAAGAGTTGAAAGGCCATGTTCAGATCACATGAATGTAGATACACATGGTAGTTCTAAGTGTACAACTTGTCACGTGACTTGTGGCATTGCGGGTCATGAGAAATAAAAAACAGATCATTCCTGAATCTCTGCAGTTACAGAGGAAAACCAGACGTGGTCTCTACACATCTGTCAGGTGTCCAGGCACCGTGTAGGTGGCCTGAACACAACCTGCCAAGAAAAAAATTCTCCAGTGTTACAGAGCAATTATTAGCCCAGATCTCCTGAGTCCCATCTCCAGCCATTCAGGTCCAAACATGAGCTTTATTGCATGTGCTGTGGGACCTAGCCGTACTGTTGCTCTCTCTGGGAACAAAATCCTGTTCTCACTTCTTGATGCAATGATCATATAACCTGAGACAGAGTTCCTGTCAAATATTTCTGCGTCAGCAGCTTTCACTGTCTCTGCATGCCATCCCCAGACCCTTACCTTCTGGTGCTGAATACTTGGCTGTCTACATAGGATGGTATCCTGTGGCTGGGTGCTGACACACTGGTGTTAAAAGGCTGGCGGTCCATATTTAGTGGCATGGGATGCTGGGTCTCATACGCACTGAGAGCGCCCTCTTTCAAGCTGAAGTTAGCCCTGCTAAAGAATTAAAGCCAATTTGACCATAAAGCCAATGATTATTTGCTACGACCACCTCACACAAGTACTCAGAATTTGCAGAAGCTGGATCATGCCTCTCTCTGCTGGCAGTAAGGAAAACCTGGGACATGATGCTGTTAGTAGGTTCTTAAATATAGGGGGAATGGCAGAGGTCTGTACTAGTTCCCCTCTAGGCATGCACTGAATTCCCAACACAGTGGATGGCTGCAAGACTCAGCAGTGCTCTAAGCTAATTCGGTAACTGAAATTAAATCTGAGCAAGCATGTTTGGGTGCAGTCCTAGACCTAATACTCCCTTTGTCATCATTTGTATCCCTTTGTCATTCCCTTTGTATCATTTGATTAGTGTACACTGGAGGAATTTCCATAGTTCCAGGATTTCAGCCAGGGCTATATCACGAAGCAGAAATGGCAAAAGAGGATTTGAAAGCTGTTGATGGGCTCTCAAGGGGATAGTGCCACTGTACCTGGCTTCCATTGGGTTAGGCTCATTGTGTCTCCAGGCTCCTGGGCTCTCACGGTGACTATCCGTGGTGAGAAGGGGTTGTTCCTCATAACCTGGAGTGGTCCTGGTCAGGGAGAAAAAAGCCTGTTAGCAGCTTTAGCACTTGTGTCTGTGCCTGTCCACTGTGGGAAGGAAATGCAGTAATAGCGTGATTATGCTGGTTTCAGAATTCAGCTCCCTCTGTTTTCACTAGCCAAGAAATAAGCATTTGTAATGCCTTTGAACAGGGAGTTAGGAGAACACAAGATGTGCGAGGCAGCAGTGAAGACAGGCCTGGTTCCCTGGTTGTATACCTTTCCCAGTGTGGGTCTGATTCATTTGCACACGGGGTCTCTGGAGCAGTGATGCTGCTTTCTCTAGGCCTGCCAAGACAGAAAACCATTACACTCCACAAAAGTGCCACTGAGCACAGAATTTTTGTAGGATGTAGAAGCAACCCCTGGCAAATCTCCTGCCTCAAGGAAAGTACAGTATTTCTGCACGGAAAGATGCCAGGTATTCCACAAAGATATGAGGAAAAAAAAACAAAAAAGAGGGAAAATACAGATCTCTTCAGAAATAAGGCTGAAAGAAAAGAAAAATGTAGCTCCTGATGACTATCAGTTATCTCTTTACTTTTTCCAAACACGACAGTTACTTCACATAATGACGATACACCATAATGGTTTATCCAGTACCTCCACGCTAGATTTCAGACTGCTAAGAGCATAAGCCGGCCTCATGGGGGTACCATCTCAGAAGTGTACCTGATCCATTTCTGCACCGATTGCAGAACAACCCTAAATTTACACGTCTACATTAATTTAGGGAGAAGTTTGTTCACTTTTTCTGTTTTTGGGTGTTTGCACATACTAACCCTTCTGGGAATACTGATACGCTGCAGAAAAATCTCAAACTAGCATGGATTCCTGCATCAAAACTGCATTTATTTAGACTAAGAAATTAATTCTCAACATGCTTTCAAAAATCCTACCCTGAAACGTTATGGCTGATGAAAGAGGAGGCAGCCCTTACCATGTACTTGCTAGTATTTGAGGGCTTCCCTTCACCAGCTTTACTTTGATCCCTGCAATTTCACCAAGTGGATAAGCCAAAAGATGAATGGTCACTCAAGTGAAAGCAAGATCAATTTAATTTGATTCTTTTATAACAAAGGTAGATATCTTAAATTCTTACTTCTAGCAAAACAGTAACGCTCACTGAACTATAGACTCTCATTCAGGTTGGGATGATCTGAGTAAATGCCTAAAGACGACATATCTGTCCAGAAGCTCAGATAAAGATCAAGCTACTGAGCCATAAAGGCTGTCTGCATGTACGGTCCCAGCTTATGGCAAATACAAAACAGTTTGCTTTTGCTTAGCCCACAGTGAGAGGGTTCACCTAAATCACGCTACCTTGCTTTTGCTGCAGGCTAAGGACATACACAGGAACACGTACAATAGTTCAGGTGGATGTGCAGTAACATGGACATTCCCTTGATAAGATGTTCTGCACTTGCTTGAACCTAAATGCTTAATGAAAACAAAAACGACCAACAGAAAAGAGCAGGAAATAACTCCCAAGTCTTTTGGGGGCAGTCCTGACTGCTCCCTTGGTAAGTCTGATCCAAACTCACTGCACCTGGAAGCACTAGGACTTGGTAAGCTTGAGGGCTTTATCCATAGGAAATCCATGGACTGGGGAAGACATGGAGTGGGCATGGGATTGCCTGAGTTTTTTCCACCTGTGTCACTTTGCTGGGGGGTACTGGAGAGAAAGGGCATGTTTTCTCTCTGTCTTTTTTCTTCAGCAGTCTAACTTCCACTCACATCCCTGGGGACTGGAAATAGCTCCTTCTGACTCCCTGCTTGATGAAGAACTACAATTTGAAGTATTTGTGGTACATCCACGATAGCTCCATTTGTTGGGAGGACCCAGCAGGATGGAAGGACACTAATACCATTGCTTTCTCCTTGCCCTTTTTCGCCCAGCATCCTCTCCTGAGTTCCCTCCTCCACCCTCTGCTGTCCCACCACTCACTATGCATCTCCATGTGCTCATGAAGAAAGTCTAGCTTGGTGACTCCTGACCTCAAATGCAGTGCCCTCAGTCCCTCCTCCAGAACTACCTGCAGTAAATAAATTCCCCATGTTGTCTCATCAGAATAAGCAATTCTATCATTTCTCTTGCCTTGTTGAAGCAACTTCTTCACTCTGCACATAGGCCGACCCTCCCTCGTTATCGTCTATGCTCCCACAGGTGCCGTCCTTGGAGCTTGGCATGGACCTGGGGAGAAGAGCAGTCTGGTTTACAAGTTGATTTGGAGATGGATTGCTCACTGAAACGCATATGTCAGGAAGTGCAGTTCAGCCAAGATCCTCAACCCTTCAATTTTAGGGGCAAAATACAGACAAAAACAAAGAAATGAGTCCACAAAGTCCTTCCGTTTGGCCACACTGTTTTGCGTGAGGCAAGCTGAAGACACTAAGGCAGCTGCTGCAAACCCAGTAGAGGCATAGGTCAGTGGGAAGAAAAACGGTCCTGTGCCAGGGTGACCAGAGTGCAGCCTGAGACCTGACTCTGCCTGTGTAAGTTTGGAAATGAGCCCCAGCACTACCACAAAGGTGGGCTGCTTAGGCAGTCTCTGCTTCCAAATTTAAGGTCTAGGCAGCAGCTCCTGGCAGTCCAGCTGGACAGTGTTTGATGCCTCCAGCTAATTAGCATGTTTTCTCCCAGGCTTTTATATAAAACCACAGTAAGAGAGTCAGTCAACAGAAGTAGTGCTAGCATCAGGCACACAAGGGGATCCTGGAAGATTTTATCAAGGCGTGTATGTGGGGGAAGACACAAAAGGAGTTAACCCTCACCCTACAGGAAAAGGTGAGGGGTGGGGGGTAAATCCTTACGTTGCCATACTCAGGTCATGGTCAGCATATTCATTCGACCTGGGAGGCTCTGGGTGGACATCAGGAGATTCCTGTCCCTTCTCAGCATGGTGGTTCGAGTCAGAAAACCTAAGAGAAAATTCTGTGCTTAAGACAGTAGAGAAAAAACAGGCTGGGGTGGGTAGATGTCCATTCCTTAAACAGGAGCAATAAGGCATGGAGCAGGAGACACTGTTTCCTTGGCCAGAGCTATTCCAAACTGCCCTGGGACCAAATCTGATGGGAATCATGCATACAAATCCCATTCTAACTTACAGGAGCACAGCTAGAGACCCTTCAGCTGAGATTGTGACAGAAGAAAAACGTTAGGCACAGGAGAAGGCACTTGTGTCAGAATTCCTCGGACTGACAGATGCTTCTAATGCTTGGACACCCTCATGCATGATTTTGCAGCATTCATAAATGGATGCATAGTACTTGATGAGATCTCTGGGCAGCAGAAGCTACTGCCTGCCACTGCAGGACAAAAGGAGCCTGTTCATGCCTAAGGACTGATGACACATGCCGTCAGCGCAGGAATTGGGTCTTGGACTTCACACACACACACACGTGCACTCTCTGAGAGTCCAGTTGGCTTTTCCCAACAATATGGGTGGGATTGCTTGCTGCAATGTGCCATGATAAAGTCCTCAGTCCTGGATGTAAGGCAGAGGAGCAGTTCTGCAGTCTCAGTTACATTGAGAACTGAATAAGACATGAAGAATTATGAAGTGAATAGATACTTTGGGTTAGTCCTACCAACCACTTACCCTCCTTGGAGCAGCTCTGGTTTACGGTCATCTGAGGCCTGTGCACTCTCGTGCCCCCTGTCTCTAGGGGTGTTCCCCTCTTTGAAATCTTGGGAGGACCTGGCAAAGGAAGAGAAACCCCACTCGTGGCCATCAGGCGTACACACCTGCTCATTTCAACGCACCCGGAAAAGTAAAAGTCACAAGGCTTTGGGGGAGGCTAAGCTGTAACCAGCACAACAAAGCACCGACTTCAGCAAGGCACAAAGCACTGCTTAACTGCTTGGAATGCAACAGATGGGTCAAGCAGCAACACTTTCATAGGCTGGAAGTAGCTCTTTAAAATACCAGTCCAAATTGTGTTTTCTCTAGATAAACATGCTGCTTTTCATGAAAGCAGACCTACAGGGTATCAGATTATTTATGGTGACTGTATCACGTCAGGGCTGCATTGTCAGGGCAGGCATCACATCTGATGCAGTATCTGACAATACCTGAGGCTGAATTTGAAACGTTCCTCCCTGTCCAATATTCTGAAAGTTTCCTTGTAGCCAGACCCACTCAGTATTCAGTGTACCCAATGATACCACTCAACACAGCTTCATCTCCCCTTGTATTTCTAGCTCAAACTTCTTTTTCTCAGGATCCATGGCGAACTTGCACTGGAATCTTTGGAGTAAAGCTGCTGCTGTCTCTCAGAGAAGAGTTGGACCTACTGGAGAAACCTGACCTCAGTCATGCCAGCAAGGAAGGACAGTTAAGAGAGTGTTGGATTGAGGAGAAACATGGCCTGTTCCTAGTCCTGCTGCTACTTCAGGATGCAATTGAGCCATCCACTCACAGTTGGCACCTGAAACAGGCATTCAGTGGAAGTGTCTAAAAGGGGTGCAATAAAAGCAGTAAGTACTTCTAGAAGTACTTTCTTTCCAGTGACAATAGAGAGTCTGAACAGCTGCAGAGAAAAACCTCTATCCTCAGCAGACTCCGGAGAGGGAGTCAAGTGACTCCTCCCCCTCACTGTCAGTCTTTTTGGCAAAACACTTTTCAGCTCATTGGATTTCTGTTTCCTTATCAAGTGGGATAGGAAGCCCTCTGGGGGAGGCCTGTAGCTGTTCCATTAGGGTTTTAGGGCATACAATGTTGTCACAGTGATGATGATAATGGTTTGGCTTATTTTCTCTTCTGAGTCTTGAGACCTTTGCCATCTCTGCACTGGGGTGCAAAATCCAAAGGTCTCAAAAGCTGCACCAGTCCATGAAGATGGACTCCCGGGAGTGCGTTGTGGCCAGCTCTAAGCACCTCATCCCCAGCTGTCCAACCACCTCAGCTCATGTCTGGCTCTGCGCCCTGCACTTCTCCCTGCAGAAGGCAAAGGACAAGTGGATGATGCACACTCACATCCTACTGGGAAGAAATTGGGAAATGCTAAATGCATTCGATGGGGGGTTTGAGTCTCCAGTGAACACTGTATGACATTGGCTACTTCAGTGGATGTTGGGCAGAGGAGCAGTTTACAGCTGCTTGGACAAATGGCCCTTATTACACTGCTGTTCTTGTGCCTGATATTTCTTGTGGAATCAGCATCTCCAAGGTTTTCAGCAATGATAAAGAACATTAGCAAACACAGGGTTAGCATCCCAGGTCCTTACATCACTTCAGTCCAGTCAGGTTTGCCATATGCTGGGACTGTGGGACTCGTGTATCTGCTCTCTTGTGTGCTGCTTCTTTCCTCATAGCTCAGGACAGATCTGGTAAGCAAAGAAAGGCCCATTATTTCTTTAACAACTAGCACATGAATCATCGCAGTAGCGAGTACTATCCACTCATAACGCAAGGCTCCTGCCAAGCTGTACTATTCACTGTCCTGCACCAGGGTGTCTCTAGGGACCATACTTAGGGTACAGTTGCATTTCAACACACTCCTATTTCAGCTGCCCTTCAGCTCCCTTGCTGCCACTTCAGCATTATTTAGTATTTCACCATTCTCAGCAAATGAGAAGGTAGTGACCAAATCCCACTAAGTACACACGCACCAAGAGGAGAAACAAGCTGGAGTGCTTGGTTCATATCAAAGAAGATGGAGGAGGGATACAACCCAACCCCCTTGTTTTATGTTGCACACTTCACTATAAACCTCAGCACAGTCCCCCTTATTCTTAGGACAAGAGTTGTAAAAAGAGGCCTCTTTCCACGCCTCTTTTCCCTTAATCCTCAGTATTACTCATGTGCCCACTAAATTTACCCCACTCTAACCTTTTAAAGGAATATTCTGTGTCCTCGAGGTGTGCAGGGACTCTCTCAGTGGGAGGAAAGGGGACATCAGACTGCAAGCTAGAACTGTCAAAAAAAAAAAAAGAAAAAAAAGAAATCAACAGCTTGATGGTTTGCAAAAGGCTGTTAAAGTGCTTCATGGGGGACTCACTGTATGAAACAACACTGCACTTCATATGAAACCAGAAACAAGAACGTAATTTTCTGAGAGAACTGCTTTGCCTTAAAAAAAAACCACCTTTCATTATCTCTGATAAAGAAGAAAAAGAAGAATAGAGGCTGTTAAGTGGAACTAATGCAGTTCCTTGGCCTCAATTCACACACCCTAGCTGGATACATCACTTTTCTGGTCTGTCACAGGATCATGCACCTGGGACAAAGCACAACACGAATGTCTTTGGGGCAGATGTTCCTACATTACTAGCAGCAGCTCTAGGTCTTGTGTTTTACACCGTCATACTGGGAGTCCTGTGATCCACCTCACCTCAGCTGGGAGGTTGGAAGACATCATTTCCTCACCTCAAGTTGTTTGGTAAGCCAGTGCATGGAGTCAAGTCCTAAAATAACTGACTAAAATAAGAGAGGAAAGCAGCTTCAGGGAGATTAGTGTGTTTGGTGTCAACAGCAGCAATTCTGTCCTGACTCTGTGCCTCTGACCTTGTCAGGGGAGCAAGCATGCTCTAAAAAGAATGTGGAACAGAGGTACTTCTGAGATCAATGCTAAAAGCAATGATAAAGGTGCTGTATCTGCTCATAGGCCGATTCAGTAGAAAAAAAAGTTGGTATATAACAGTGAACAGAGAGAAAGCAGTTCCCACAGTTTAGCTACCTAAGATTTTCTGGCTCCTGGTGCTTTGTTGCACAATTTGGATTCTGCATCCAACTCTACTCTGGAAAAATTATTTATTCTCCCCCCACTATCTACCCTCTGCTAGCAGCAGCACCGAGAGTACTAGCACCAGGCCCTGACCTTGCAGGTTCAGACTTTGCATCATCCAGGTAATGAGAGGTCTCATAACGATGGTGCAGGTTGTCTGTAGCATCTGCAGGTCTGTCCGTGCAATCAGAGTCGGACCTGCTATGAGAGGGAGATTCATGGGTTACAAAGGAAAGCTTAGCAAGTTGGAGAATGGAGCAAGAAGTGAAAACATCAAACATGAGATTTGCTTGTCTCAAACAATGCCTCTTCCTGCTTAGCTCCATACCGTTCTTGCAGCAGACCTGAAGGGCAGAGACAAATCCAACCAACTCATGCTAGTGCAGGGAGAGAAGCTGAAAGATCTCTGTCCGTTTTGAGCTGGTGGGTAAGGTGCACTTTCGTAAGTGCTGCTCCCAGAACGCATTTGTTAGGGCAATACTAGGTCAGGAAAAGACCCCTCTCACTCTAAAAATCAAGAAAAAAATGTAAATTTTACACTGCTAATAGACTTAAAACTTACTTTGGTGGGTAAAATTCATTGCTGGCTTCTGTGTGTTCAGAGTAACTGAAAAGGAGAAAAACAACTTTAGAAAGCATCCTTGTTTTTGGGTAATGTTCTGCAATTGTTTTCTTATGCATTTAATAAAGAGAAGAAGGAGAATGTCCCTAAGACTTCCCAGATATATTCCTCGGTGTATTTCTACAGGTAAAATGACAAGAAGCTTTGGGGAAATTCATTGTGTATCAAGTGCAAAGGAGCAGACAGTAACCCTGAAAATCGTCAACATGAGAGACGTCAGTGGTATGGAGGCCTCTGGAAACTCAAGCCAGGACTCTTCCAGAAGCAGAGGGACTGTCCTACAGCCCAGAGCTACAACACAGGCACCTCTATTTTCACTCACAGAAGGGAAGGAACGGCCCTTACGTCCCCTGGTTTGCCCCAGGGGAGCTGACAAAATGGGGCACTTCAGGTGTCTGATCCAATAATTGTATGTTTCTGTTTTCTTGTTTCCTGGCTTTGGGCAGTCATAAAGCAGATGGGTGAACAGCTCTTACTGAGCTTCTCTTCTCCATGCCATAGGGGCAGGGCCTTTCCTCCCTCACTCCCACTTTCTCAGGCAGGACAGAAACACAGCCACTGCTCTTTGCACATGCAACCTTTTTTGATTTGTGAATCTCTAATTTATTTATTTTTCCCAGTGAGGGTGCAGACTCCCTAGAAAAGCTGTGAAACAGACTGCCACATGCTGCTGTAGAACAGGTAGGAATTGGGTTGTTTCGGTCACCTTCAGCAGATGTCTGAGAAGTACTCTCAGATTCACACAGGTTTCTGGATCAAATTAAACCACTGTTTTCCAGACAGGGAGGGGACCTTCCAGCAAAGTCCACTGACAGTGGTGGAGAGCAGCACAGTGTGGAGCCCAAGCTAAGGAGCTCCACTGGGTATCAGCTGGGTTGGATGCAGGAAATATTGGTGCCCACAGGAGGGGGCAGGATCCTGCCAAGGATGGGTCCTGGAGGGCTGGGGACAGGTGATTCTCCTACACACAAAGGGAGAAGCAGAGCAGTGACAGTGGACTTCATTTGGGCATTTGGAGACAACTGGTTCAGCTATGCCTGTGACTACAGAATCTTTAACTACTTCCCACAAAACCTTAGAGTCAGGACACAACTTTTCCTAGTCACTGAACCTTTTGGTTTGCCAGACACTGTAGAGGAAGTGACATTTCTTCCTGTGTTGTTTTTTTTGTTGTTGTTTTTAAGGTGTTCTTTTGTTGCAAAAGTAGTTAGATAGGTGGAGGCTAGAGGCCTAGAGATGCATTGAGTGTGAAGCTCCCTATACTGTTAAAAAAACACAACTGGAACTGGTTTACGTCTGAGAATAAATCCAGAAAATGCCAAAGTGACCCGCAAAAGTGATATTTTCCTCATATCATAGAAACTAAAGAAAAAACTGAAACAATATCAAACAATTTTATATAAAAGAGAGCAAGGTTTTCTTTTCCCCCCCCTCCCTTCTTAATAAAATTTTAGTGAAATCGCTGCAGTTCTGCAAAGCGCAGATTAAACTGTGCTTTTCCATCAGTAAATATACATGCAGAGTTTCCAGATAGCTCAAGAGGAGCAGTTTATTATTTGCATAATGCTCAAGTCAGTAAAGGAATTCACACTGACTTTACCTTCCATTTGTGGAAACCACGGTTGCTCTGGGCTCATCCCATGACAACGGCTCAGACTTTTCCTCAAGAGGTTTGTCACTAGACAAAGACAAATGCCAGTAAGACATGGCCTGTATCTTACGCTGTATCACCATAGAACAGTCTACTAACATTTAGTTAGGACAAGCGCAAAACGGGGCTAGCCCAATATATCAGGATAGGAAGGACCAGCCTTCTAGGTGCTGTGGGACTGATTGCACTTCATGGGTTACTTAGAGAGATGAGCTCCTCTATGGAGCGAGGAACTGATAACCCCTTTGCTCAAGAAAGCTTAAGTGCCCTACAACAGTTGCTGTCTCTCTGCTCCTGTGCAGAAGAGGTCTTCCTGCAGGTCCACCAGCTGGACCTCTTTGTGCCCAGCTACACCCATCACTCACTCTCCAGACCTGTCGAGCAGTGCATCTGTCTCCTTCCCTGCCAATTATTTTCTCTCCAATTTTAGGTGGCTTAAGTAATGAGGCATCCTCTAATTTCTCTGGGAGACTGACTCCCAATTAGGAGCAGCTATGTGACACAAATGACCCTAAGCACAATGAGTGCATTGTAATCAGGCTGTCCAATGACATACAAGGACATATTTATGGGCTTCAGTTGAATGACCATGACAATAGTCCAGCCTCTGCCTTTTCTCAACTGTTCTAGACTTTGCTTCAGCCTGAGATATTAATTTGGGAACATTTCTAGCTTTATCTTCAGTGATGGAGGTGGAAAGTGAGTTGCAATTACCTGCGTATGCTGCAAAAACTCATTTGGTAAATCCAAGCTTTCTACAGCTGCTTAAGCACAACAGTGAGAGGTGAGGCCAGATGGACAACTCTCTCTGCTTCAATCTCAACACAGCCAAAAATTTAGTGTGGCAACACTGAGAGCAAAACCAGCCCTCCTAATATGGGTGTATTTCAGAAACATATTTCTCATTCTTCCCCAGAGAGGAACTACCTCATCCTCAAAGGAAACAGGGCAAATGACACCACACAGGACACTGTCTTCTGTCCAAAGTATGCCTGAACATAGACCTGCCAGCAGCAGTCAGCCTGTGGCGTGCCTGCTGTATGACACTTTCTGCCTACAGCCAGGCTGGGTTCATCTGTCACTGCTTCTCCCTTGGAGGTCCCCTCAGACTTCTCAGCCACATTGCCACTGATGATTACCAAAATAAGAGCCTTGATATGTGGATCTCTGTGCAGCTACACAGTGCCAGAGCTCTGCCCCTTGACATGTCCCCCACCTGTATCCATGCCTTCCAGTTCCTTCTTAGGTTTTCCTCCATATAACAGAGCTTTTCACACTTTCCCATCGTTCAGCCACTCCTACAGACTTTCTACAAGGTGCAGAGCACCAGAACCAGTGTTAGAAGAAGCCACCAGTGACTAAGGTTCAACACACCCCTTGCAGGTGGAAGAAGCTCCCCAGGGGATGGCAATGGGATGAAAACTGGAGTGGTGACAAACGTGTGAAGTAGATTCTTTAGGGACTGAGCCAGAGAGGAGAATCCTCAAGGGAGGTGGAGGAAGAACAGAAAAAATGACAAGTTGCAGCCTAGCCAGCAGATGATGCTCTTGGAGAGCAGCCCAGGACCATGACTGGATAGATCCCATCTGTGAGAGACCACTAGCAGGTGTATACCATTTATGAGCAAAAAGCAGAAGGCACAGCTGATCTGTGCCTTATGTTCAGCAGCACAGACCAGCCTTTCTCAACTTCTTACCCGTCCCCATGCTGTGACACTGTTTCCAGTGAGGATTTCCCATTAGAGACCTGTCTGCTTTCACCATTTCTGCAAGCAAAACAGCAAGAACAATCAGGTAGCAAGATGTGAGGACACAATGCGAGGCATAGGAACTGTATGACAAGGTGCTTTTTGGAAGTGTGATAAGGACAGTGCAAGGACTGGATTAAAATGAAAGCCTGACCAGTTTAAGAGATAAAAAGGTCTGAATTTTGGACTCACTTCCTTATCAAAAAAACTGGGTGACGTTCGAGCTGTGGGAAGCTCACAAACTTTCATCTGGGTATATTTCTACAAAAGCATTAACAGTCTAGGAAAAGTGCTGCTTTCTTAGAGTCCCCATGCTACAGTATTTATTGTTCCATGACTGCGCTGCATCCAGATTATGTGTATCTGGGAAAATACCACCAAGCAGAGCCAAACTCTCCAGGGCAACAACCCCCTTGCTGTCCTTAGTGGAGCTTTAGGAAGATGCAGAGCCAGCAGACCTACCTGATTTCAGTATAGGTGGAAATTTTCTCTGAAGTTTCACTCAAGGATGTGGTTGTTTGACTCTTACTGCCTGTTTCAGTGCTGCAAGAGAAGGCAAAGAAAAATGCTGCCATTCCTGAGTAAACCAGCTCCCTAGTGCAGCTTCCAAAATTTTCCTGCACTGAAATGCTCCTTTCTGTGAATAAATACAATTGAAAACAAACATCGCTGCTTTCAGTACATTCGCTTAAGTAGTCGTCTTATCAGAAGCAACTTTTAAACTAAAAACATTAACTATTGCCATGAATATCTACACTCTGCCAATGATACACAGGGAAGAAAAATAAAATAACACGGTCAGTGACCAAAGCTATTTGCAGTGCTGTGGAAAAATATGTCTGCATTTTTTATACTACAGTCATGGATTCAATCAAACAGACAAAGTTGAAAGCAACTGAAAATGATTCCACCACACATTTAGTAAGAAAGAGTTCAGTAGGTCTTTTCCTCTCAGGTTTTGAGCACTTCTATCAACATACCATCAAGATTCTTTCAAGACACAACATGGATTTCAGGCAGAAAACCTTCTTCTTAGATGCAGACAGCTGTTTTAAAAGCCTTCCACGTACAAGGCTGACAAATTTGCTTCATTTCACCTCCCAGAGGGGTGCCAACAGAAGTCTCTGACTTAGAGCTACATGTGTGCTGATACAGCAGCAAAAGCTGTCCACAGCACCCTGGCTGTGCTATAACACTTACCTGGTGGGAGACACTGCTGTTGTCTTTGGCTCATTCCAGGAAGACCCAGCTATGGTTTTTCTTAGTCCATTGGCACTGACAAAAAACAAGAAAAAACAAAACAAACAACAACAACAAAAAAAAACACTAGTAACAAAGCATTAAAGACAGAAGATCTTTTAGTTGCCATCCTGTTTGCTGGCCCACAGCTCTCGTGTCTGCCTCCTGGGCAGTGAGAGGCCAAACCCTGCTGCGTAGGGACTCACATACACAGCTATCCCTAAGCACTGTTGCGACTAATATCTGCCTTTCTGCTGAAATGCTCGGTCTTTAGGAACTGGCTTTTCCTATGTAACACAGTTGAGGTTGTTTCTATACCCAACATTTGAGCTTGCACTAAAAAACAACTTCCTCAAATGTATAAGTTAAAGCTCAGTGCATTTACAAAATTGCTCTCACTCTCTGCATGTGTCCAATATGTGAGGAAGTGAATGTAAGTGGATCCCACCCCTGCCTCAAACCTGTACCACAATGGCACAAAATTGCAACAAAATTCATGAGGCAGCTCCTTCACCCTGAAAACAAAGCATTTCAGGCTGAAAGGCCTCCTCTATTGGACTCCCTGCTGGGCCCACTAAGGACCAGAGTGGCAGAGAAGCTAATAATGCTGCTGCCTAGCTTCAAGCCACTCCTCGTAGCAGGAATAGAGACCTGAATCCCAAATTAAATGAATCTGCTTGAAAACAGAGGAAGATTCTCCCTCCTAGGACAAACACTTCCACCTCCATATGGGTCTCGGCCCCACGCTACGTGTCAGTGGTTCCTGACCAGGGCGGACTAGGAGAGGATGTCACTGCTGCTCCTTCACATCAGAGACATCCCGTCCCCAGGTGTCTCATACCACAAGCAGAAACTCTCTAGCCTGTCTGCCACAGCTCCACGTACACTTGGGCTTCACAACAGCCTGTGGGCTCGAAATGAGGCTAACATTTGCCATCAAAGCAAAGATCAATTTAAAGATAATAAACCTCTCAAACCTCCCAGGTCACATCTATCTGTTGCTATCAAGGTAGAATAATTAAATCTAAAGTCTAACAAAAGCAGAGAGCTGGCTCAGGGGACTGGAAATAATGAGATATTGAGTACTTCATGTCTAGGTGATGGGGTCAGTTCACGCAGCCAAGTCTGCTAGAACAAGAAAATCATTACTATCTGATGGCTGCTTGGTGGGAAGGTGAGCTCATCTAAACCTGCCCTGACTCTTCCTGTGCACTGTCTCTCCAGAACCGCTGCCAGACTCATTCCTGTGGCATATGAGCACCTTGTGAAGACAGGACTGATTGGGCTGTGGAGTGTCATCAGCAGAGGGGCTTAGTGGCAAGTTTATATCACGCAAGTTAACACCAGAGCTGGCCTGTAGTTAAATGCAGTCTGTCACTCTCCAGGGCTGTCAGCTGAATACCTTATGCTAGCCTGTATATGTCCCTGTACCTGCCCATTTGCTTCACAAAGTTAGTTGATCTCATTTTTCCTTTTGGATTGTTCTCTTTCTGCAAAGAAGAGGCAATCAGAGTTTCATGAGAAGTCTTCTAAAAAACCTCTGTTCCTAGTTGTGTTCAGCCTGCTACCTTCCAGCTAAATGGAAAGATGGAAAGTCAGTGTGCCCTAAAATCAAAGACAGTCAACACACTACTCCAGAATGAGGGGTCAATACCTGTGGTCATCTGGTGTAAGCTTGCATGAACCAGACACAGTCGGACTCCTCCTCTGCTGTCCCTCCTCTTCTTCTATTTCAATTCTTTCAGATGCAGAAAAAAAAAGACAAATATCACATTTCCTATTCCCCACTGCTAGCTAATCCAGGCAGCTTACTTTTGCTTCCCCTTAAGCTATGTTCTCCCTCTGTTTCCCTTGGAGGCATATTTTTCCTGCTCTTTGTGCTCTGTGTGCTCTGTTACTGGTGAGTATCTCAACTGGCTGAATGAAGTAAGATCTTCAGCCAGAATCAGTGGTATTTTTCTGTCACAGCTGCTTTACAAATAGCATCAGCTGAATGCTTCAGTTCCAGAAAATGGCCTAGAAATCATTTCCCTATGGCACCAAATGCTTTAGAAGTTAAACGCCTGAAGAATATTGGCACTGCTGCTTGGAACCAGCCTTCTCTGGAAGAAGAAAGGCAGTGAATGAGCCCATACAATCCCCCCTCATTTCAGGTTGCCCATAACCCAAAGCATCATCATGTATTCACAGCATTCATGACAGCGTGAGCTCTCAAAAGCCAGTGTGATTCAACCTAAAGCACCCTTTTTTTTTTCTCTCTCTTTTTTTTGTTTGTTTGTTTTTTTTACAGAACTGTCCTTCCTCTGCTTTGAAACACCTGGGCATCTCCCATTCCAGCATTTAACAGCAACCCTGGCACAGTACACAGACACATAGCCCCAGCAGCGCTTCCAGAGCAGGGTCAGTGACCTACCTCTTGGCGAACAAGGGTGGGAATTCTTGCGTTGGGCTTCTGTAAAGGAAGCATAAAGGCAACAGTTAAAAAGTTTGGAGGTAAAGACACACCTTGGGAAGAAGCAGCTTCAAAGGGTTCTCTGACCCATATGGTGCAAAGCATTAAGGGGTCCTATTGCATCGTTTGGGCAGAGCTGACAGTGAGCAGGTGTGCTAAACCTGAGCAGAGGAAATAAGAATAGGAAGAGCAGTAAGTTATAACACGTGAAGTAAAGAAGCTTCCCCAAAGGGGCTCTTCGATTTTATACCTTCCTGATTGCTGTTTTCCTTCCTGTATGCAACTTGTCTCCCTCCACACCTCACAATACTTGCTGCACCAGAGGAATTAGCAGCCAGTGCAAACTCCTTTAATGCCCTTACAAATCCTACCCAAGCGCTCCTCTCTCTCTGGGCACAGTCAAATGCTGCTGGCACGTCCCCTTCCTGCTTCCTCCCACACTACCAACCTCTAGTGCCTCATTGTGTCATCCTGAGTTAGGTCAGGAGGAAAAAGATTTACCGTGAAAGCAAGCTGCAAAAAAAAAAAAATCACCACCATGGTTCCTGAGAGATCAGAGACCTTGGAAATCTTTTTTTTTTTCCCCTCCCAGGAAAGAGATGGACAGAGCCTTGAACACCAGTAGCTCCCACACATCCTCCATGTTATTGTTACACATTACTTCGATTTTTGTTTTTTTTCCCCCCTCAGAATTATTTTGAAGCTGAAATTAAGATCAGGATCTTGTAAATTGGACTATCGCTCAAACATGATATAAAGGTAAATCTGTCCCTAAAAGCTGATCCAAACTGGATGCAGTTTCTAAAGATGGTCTACATTTGTTCTGATTTCCCCCTACCTTCCAAGTACTTCCTGCAGTGAGACTAGAGAGACCAGTATTAAAAACTGACTCTGACAATTTGGGTCTTAATTGTAGGTCCCAGGGAATTATGGACTTCACTGTTTCTCTCCTGCTGAAATTTCATCCCTCTCAGTAGGGGGGACTTCTCAAGATTCCTGGAAGACTTCCCCAGTTCTGCAGTACCAAGCAGATATCCTTGGCACTTCCAGAGAGACAGCAGCTAAGTTTTCTCCACTTACTGGAGAGGTACCCAATATCTTCAGCAAGTCTTTGGATCAGGCCACCACCCCCGTCAGACTGCCGCCAGCAGCCTCTTCCCCGTCTTCTGCCCCATACTTGCATGGGGAAAACTCACCCATTGCTTTTCTTGGCTGCTGAGAGGACATAGGCACGTTCCCTGCTGGCAGTGCGTCTCAGGACACTGTTGGCCGCTTCTGTCCTGGAAGGGAAGGAAGTGGTCACATTCTGCTCATGCTGCTAGTGGCTGCTGGGTGTAACCTCGAAGAGGCAATAGGTGAACAAACCAGTGGAGACTTGTACAAAACCTGACAGAGCTCCCATGGCTCTAGAAAGCTCCTGAAATCTAGCCAGGGGCAAGAGGAGTAACAATATCTTATCTTTTTCTCTAGTATCAATGTTTCTTTTCATATTGGGTCACAGCACTTTCTCATGGATGTAAAGCATCAGGCAAAAAAATCCCTTCTCTTCCAGGAGGGCAGAGGGCATTCCCCTTCTCAAGACCTGGAGTGTTTCAACATTGCATACCGTGGGACAAAAAATGGGATACAGGCTTTGTGGCTATACGCTGTGTAGACTGCACACGTCTATGCAAATATCAGTACCACGAAATGTACCAAGGGGAAAGTCCACAATGAAAGGACGTTTATTGGTTTATCTCCACTGGTCAGATAACCAGGTTTCATTTGTAAAAGTCTTGTATCTGAGAAAAAGCATCTTTAGAAATGAGACTGAAAGCGACCAGATGCAGATCGGCCACAGGCACAAAACACATCCTCCTCCTGGCATGAGAACAAGAGACCCATCTAGATGCGGACTTCGATGCAAGTCCCCAGGTGGCCCAGCCTCAAAGGCACATGTGTAGGCTGCGGGAGGAGGACTCCTCCCTTGACTGCCAGGCTATTTGTATGTCTCTATCTTTTCACATAGACACTATGTAGCTGATGGATTCCACAACCCATTTCCAGCTGCCAAATTAATTGGGGGATGCTGTCAGGTTGAATCATGTCAGGCTTTTAATTATATTTTGTTGGGAGCGCAGTCGCCTGTGGGCACTGATGTGCTCTGTGTAGAAGTCTCTGCTTATTATTATTTTATTGCAATCAGCCCTAATGGCTCAGCTATAATCATCAAACTGACCCTCCCAGTAAAGAACAGTTAAACTGAAGTAAGTCCACTTGTCACTGCCCCTTGCAAGAAAAAGACGGTTACCTGGAAGGCATACCTCTTTTTATGTTCATCTGGACTAAAAGGCACATCCTCCTCATCCAAGTCCACTGATTTTTGTTTGACATTATAGGGAGCTCTGAAATAGGAAGAGAAGGGGAGAGCTAGAGTAAGGGAACCACCTCTGCAGAGTGTTGCAGAGGCAGCACAAACAAAACCCAAGGTAAATCCAAGGGCAGGGTATGTGGAAATGGGTTCGATCCTGGAAGTGTTGCATAGGAGTGGGAGGACACTTGTATTTTTCACACGTATTGGGGTACGCAGGTTCTCATAGGATTTTGTTTTACTAGTGTAGGGGGTTTTAAGCCTAGAGACAGGTTGATGATATATGCTCAGCTGCATCAGAGTACAGCCACAGTCTCTGGCATGAAAAGCTGCATAGGAAATGCCAGGAGTGCTGCTCTGCCCTGAGGCCCCTCCTTTCTCCTGGTTTCGTAAAGGCCAGCAATGCTGCAAACCAAGTCCCCAGGCTGCATCCTCCAGTTTCCGCCTTAATTATTATCCAGTGGTAAAATTCACTCCATACAAAGGCCATTACCACGTCAAGGAATGCCTTACGGCCCACACAAGCCTGGAGGTAGCACTGGGAAACGCTTCAGCTTCTAGAGACAGCTCTGCAGTGCTCAGCTGATGAAGCCATGCCTGGCTGGGCACCCACGTGCAGGTGGCTTCATCACTGAGGCTCAGGCACTGCTGAGCCTGTGCATGGGCAGAAAGCACTGCTTCCCTTTGCACACTCACAGTTTCTTGTAATCCTCAGTTGTCATCCTGTAGCCAGAAGAACGGCATGAGCTGGGTCCCTTCACGGCACTGCTGCAGATGGCACAAATCACTTCTGTTAACATGACTCTCCTGAGCACTCACCCTCTGCCACCCTCTCCCTAGGCAAGCTTATACTCTACATGACAATGGAAAACAGAGTGATCCCAAAGATCCACTCTCTGAACTCTGGGAATGCCATTTAACTGAAAAGCAGCATCCTTTCCACAGCCTTGGACTAGGATTTGAAGTCTAGTTTGCTTCCCTGGAGCCACTGTGAGTTTTCAGAGCCAGTATGGGCATACCCTTCTGTGGGATGATGCTACTGCATCCCAGGATCAGTCAGTGAGAAGGAGGAAAGAGACCTCGAGGCATCATTCTTCTCCCCAGCTGAATCAAAACAGGGGGAAAAGGGGGATTCAAAAAATTTCATTTTGAAGTTCAACAAACATCTGTCTAGATCAGAGCCATGGTTAGCTCTTACTACACTTAAATGTAAGTGTCTCTCACGAGACAGGTTTCAAAGAACCATACCTTAAAAACACCAAAATTAAGCGTTACAGCCTTGCAAGGATTCCTTGCGATGTATCCCCCGCTCAAACCTATTTGCCAAATTAAATCCAAATCCATGAGAAGTTTCACAGTCAACTGCCATCCCATGCTTTGTTGGGGGAAATACAGAGTTTGAGGTCTTGTCTTTTTTCCATGTCTGCTGAGTACAGCTGTTAAATCAAAAGCCCTGCCTTCAAGCTTAATCACTATTCACTTAAATAGTGATTTAATGGAGCTCAGTGGAAGCCCACAAGCACAGGCCAAAGTAAAAGGGTCACTAGAAATATATAAAGTATTTAAAGGCTCATTTTCATGAAGAACTGGAAGACACACATACCTTTTCTGTGCTTCCTTAGAAGATGAAGAATTTGGCACGGAAGGAGTCTTATCGATGGTTCTTGTGAACACTCCCCTGGGTAGAAAAGCGACACGCTAAATTTGTTTTGCAGGGCAGAGTTTGGAGCTAAGATTAGGAGACATGCAGTCACTCTTTGGCCTAATAGCATCTACATGTCCTGTCAGGAGCGAGGTGCTGTCTCAAGACACTGAAAACTAGGATGTGTTGCCTTGGGAGAGTCATCCTGAGAAAAGTCCCATCTTCCTACTCCCTGGCCTTCCACTATATGGTAAAATCAGCTTTCACGCAGGCTTGGGTATGGCACCACAGGGCTTGCCTGTTTAGGACAAGGGTGGCATTAGGGTCTCACGCAACAAACTGTGTGTCAGAGGAAGCTGAAGGACACGAGCCCCATCAATAGTGCTGTCCTGATCACAGGGATGGTGGGACATTTTTGCAGCACAATCATCCTCCCATTTGTAATCACTGTATCATACAGAGGAGATCTGATTTTCTTTAATATCACCATCAAACTATCTGTGAACAAAACACCCAGGACTCTCTCTTCATCAAGGAACTCCCTGAGCATTACAGTACTCCTAACTGGCAGAAGAAAGCAAGAGATCGTAATATTTTTCATGTTTGCTCCTCCTGATCTAAGTTCTCCTTCCCCTCCAGCCTAAGTGCTTCTTGCCACTCTGTATACCAACCTGATGAGGTAACCAGATTGAGGCTTGGAGGCAGAAGACCTGTGCGAAGAACAGACATCAGTGAATTAAGAAACATGTGGAAAAGCAACAGCAGCAGCACCAGTATTAAAGAGAAATGTCCACATGGCTGTCAAGCCAAAAATCCAGCCAAACGGACTTTGAGTGATACTGCACCAAATTGACCTTGGAAGGATTCTTTACAATTGAATAACCTTCAGAACAAGCTCTAGGAAAGAGTTTTATAAGAAAAGCGAATTTTAGAAATAGCCAATTAAAATTAGCCATGCTGACAGCTTTCTGGTTCAAAATGAAGTCCTCAGATTGATGTTATAAAGGGTGAAAATTAGACATGGGACAGATCCTGGCTGTTTTATCACAGGAAAACATCAGCTTCACACTAACTTGTCTGAGTATCCGTCCTCAGAGGAGGAGTGCAGTATAGCTCCCCTGGAGGAAAAGGAAAGGGATGCCATCAGGTGGGGATCTGGCCCCTTGCAACAGGCCAGGAGGAAGTGTCCCTGGAACCCGCTTCAAGCTGGCTTGAAGAAGTCTTGCTGAGAGCAAGGTGGGGACCAGGATGAGCCTCAAGAACCTGGTTCCCATCAAAGAGGGCAGAGAGGCTCCCCCCATCCCGGCCAGACACCACCCCCTCTTTTCCTGCCTGTCCAGGTGCCTTAGGATCACAGGATAATACTGTTGCAAGGAAGCTCAGCAGATCTGATCTAACCTCCTGCTCCAAGCAGGGTCAGCCATCAGGTCAGAGCTTAGCAGGTTTACACTGCCCAACACCACATACCTGAGGTGGCTGCCAGGCTCAAATTTATCCTGTTGCCTTCAGACAGAAATGCAAATTCACTGCAGGCTTAGCTTAGCTCTGAAGCTCTCTGGATGGGCAAGCTGGAGGTTGACAAGCGCTGAACACAGCATCAAGTTCTTGTTTCTGCAGTGTCCTCAGAGCAGGCACCAGCAGGGTATAGCCCAACTCAGCCTCAATGCCTAGTGGCTCCCTGAGCACTGATCTTTGAATGATAGCTGCAGGCACAGCAAAAGGGAGAGGAAGCAGGAATCTGCACATGGGAGAGGGCCATGCTCTCCCAACAGTGGTACCCCAGCTAGCAAAGAGCTCTTATATATGAATAAGCCCATTTCAACAATTTTGGATTTTAAGGTAGTAGTCCTACCAGCTCCTGAGCTCCTGAAAAGCCCTCATGATCCAGGCCTGAAGCAAAACCAACTCCAATACAGAGCTGCTCTTGTTCTGAGGAGCCTCCAGGCTTAGAGCATAATGACGTTGCACCAGCACAGGAGCTGATGCGTGCCAGTAATCCTTGGGATCGTGGCCTTGAAGGCACCCATTCCTCTGCATTAAAGATATGGATCCATCCGGTCACACATCTGTCCATCTGGACTTTGCAGGAGCCAAGCTACGCTCTGTACGAGGTGACAGTTCATAAGACATTGTACTGAACAATGCAGGCTCTCCTCAAGAACTGTATTTTTCAACAATTATGGAAGTGAGTTGGTATGAGTAGGAAGAACCAGTGAAAGCATGCACTGACCCCATGAGATAACACAGAAAGGAAGCAACAGGATGGGTTCCTCAAATTACCTGTCACTCTGTGGAGCAATAGGTGCTGAAGCTGGGGATCCTCCACCAGCCTGTCCGGACCTGAGTAAAGAGGAAACACAATCACATAATTAACTCCTGCTCTTGCTGATCTTCCTTGTTGAACATGGCAGTGATGTTTTCTGAGATTGCTGCTAGGAGAAAACTGGTTTGGGCTTGATTTTGCTTCTAACTAAAGAGACCATGGTGCAGATTGTGGCTGTTCCTGGTGCAGGGGTGGCTACGTGTCACAGCTCTGTGAGCTGCAGGGGGAGATGCAGACCTGCTGGTTTTGCACCACTCAAACTCCCTCCCATCAAGATCTGCCTCTTTGTTTGTCACTCTGGAGATGGTGAAACACAATTTGGCTTCAAAAAGACTTTGGAGTTCTCCTGAGACTTCAAATCTGCCTGTGCTGCTGGATTCACAGCTCCCAGCAAAGGCCATTTCTCAGTGTTTCTCCCCAGTCTGTATTTATCAAAAAAACAGGAGCACTGCTTCCCTGGGCAGTGCCACTCCCTGGCATCATGGGGACCCCACAACAAGCTAGCGTAACATGCTCTTCTCCTACAGGCCGGAGAACAGAGTTCTCAGGGGAGGCTGATGATGGAAAGTGAGAAGAGGAGCATTCCTCTGCGGCCAAACTTACGGTGGGCTGCTCTTCTTTTCGTCCTCAGAGTCTGAGTTCTGGTGGTGGATCCAGCTCTTATCTCCCTTCAGGGTGGTACGAACCTTCATCTGCTTAATGATCCTTCTGCGGTCTTCATCCGTAGGTGTAATCACGCGTCCTAGGAGAGGCAGAGGGAAAGGAAAGAGAGAGGAGAAGGATTGTTGAGAAGGAGCAAAGAATTCAGTGTCAGCAGGTGAGCTACTGGAAAGTCTCAGACAGCAGGAAGCACAGGTCCCCTATCAGTCAGAGAAGCAAACACTGAGTCTTTTGCTGCTTCTGATGAAAGATGGAAACAAGCTATCATCCAAACTTCAGGATCAATTTGCCCCAGCTCCCCTGATATATCACCTCCTCTACAGAGATTCATATGGTTTTTTCTCTCCTTTCTGGGGGCTATTTAACATTAATGAGTCATTTTCTTTCAGGAAGACCAAAGACATTCAGTGGGTGGTCTAATCACAAATTTACAAAGCAGTGCATTTCCTCTGGCATTTCCCATCAGATCAGCTCTAGCAGGAGGCTTTTTTGGTTTGCAGGAGAGGATGACACATTCAGAGCATGAAGCTGAGCCAAGGGCTGGGGGATAAGCCATAAAATGAAAACACCCAGCTTTCTCTGCTGTCCTGTCAGAGGTGGAGGAGACAAGTCCTTTGGATATTACAAAAAAGAAAAAAAAGAAAAAAAAGAAAGAAAAGAAAAAGAAAACAGTAACAACAACAACAAAGACATTTTAACTGGAAAATTCCCTATCTAGCATTTTCTTCTGAGGAAAATAGCTGTTTTCCCATGGGGAAATTATAAGATGAAGACCAGACAAGGAAATCTCCTTTCCTGTGTATTTCTGGTTATCCTCCATCTTTTACCATTTTGGAAATGACTGCTAAGAGATGAAAACATCAGGCCTGCTCTCCTCTAGGACTTGGACCAATACAGCTCAGGTGTTTAGAGACACCAGCAAGTTATTGCAGCTTTACAACTAACTTCTTATCATCCAAGCCAAGGAAACTGCCTGTCCGCACACTCTTCGTTTGTGGCAAACATGAAATAATTCAATTTAGCTACCAGGAAAGGAAGATTAGCCAAGTGTCAGTATCTTGTGCTTGTGGTGGGCTAAAAGGCTGCCCAGAAATAGTTATTACCGATCATTTGATGTGCACTAATTGTTTAACCTTTGATACATGATTATGTGCTTCAAGACTATGTTACGTAGTACAGGTATGGTGGTGGATTTTTTTGGACAAGAAGTCACATCAAATTGCCATTCAGGAAAACACAGTTATACCAATGAAGAGAACATCCTTTCTCATCTGGAATTAGCAGCGGCAAAGACACAGATACACAGGGCCATATCTACATCAGGGTGCAGTCTGGGGACCAGCAGTAACACCCTTCTTGCAGAGCACCTGGAAAAGGAAGGGCTGCTTTTCTTAGCACTGAAACTTCAAATGAAATCTACTGCCTTATGGAAATGAACAAGGTACTTCCTCTCTTCTCCAGATTACTGTTTCAGGTTATCCATGGATTTGGAAGCATCATTCCACCTCTTCACATCTAAAGGTCCTGTAAGCATCTGTCACTTAAAAATTAAAATCTGCTGCAGATTTCTGCAGCCTGGACACGTTCCTGGGTCGACAGAGAGCAACTTGTAGCCTCTGTGAGAATTTTTCACGCTTTTGATAATCATACATTATTAGGAGTGTATTATTAATATAGCAGAGGACAGATCCCCAACAGCTTGAGATGGGGAAAGGAGTTACCTTTGCTGACACCCAAGGACATCATAGTTCTCAGAAGCGCCTTCCCCCTTCAGTTATTGTTTGAAGACAACAGGCCCCTGGAAGAAATGAAAAGGGGGAAAAACAGATTAGTAGTTCTGACATAAACAGCTCTGGAGCCATGTGGAAGAGGGAGCATCACAGCAGTGTCACAGCCACAGAGTCTGGAGGATGGGGAGACCACGGCACATATACCAGAGAGTTGCGATTTCTCCCTGTGCCATGCACTTTCAGCATCAAGGATGGAAAAAGTCCAGTGGGTGTGTTCTCCATACCCACAGATCTACAGATTGGCCACGACAGAGGCATCCTTCTAGGTCTGGGAGGAAAGTAGTGGAGAACTTAGCAAAGGTGCCCAGAGCCACTCAGGTGGGACAGATGACCTGGAGTCTCTACAATTCAAAGAAGCTGAGGCTGTTCGGGTGAACCTTGCCATTTTCATCCAGCAGGAGTATAATATAAGGGCTCTCGACAAATTTCAGCTGGCAGAGATGATCCATTATTCCCCACAAAACACAGCAGAGGGAATGTCTTACTGTCTCTGAAGCAAGAGTTAGTTGATGCTTCTGATGGCGATTGAGTCCCTCCTGGAGGTGACCACTGTAAAGCAGCAAGGAGAAACTCCTGGATGTATAACCTAGGCGATGCTTTGAGATAACAAATTTGCAGAGCACTGATTGTGCTGCAGTTGAATCAAAAACAACCACAAAATAAAAATCAGGAAATACATTGGTTGTTTCAAATACTGCCAAACCATTTTTTTTTTTTTGAACATTTGCAAACAAACAAGCAGACAAAAGAAAGCAAAAACCCCCCAGATGGATCCACTGGGTTTGAGTAGAACCCAGGTTAATTCAGCATCTGATTACATTTTTTCATTATTTTTATTTTTAAATCAGAAATGTTTCTTTTTTTTTTTTTCCACCCTTTAAAGTTTTTCAGGTAAGCTGTGTAAGCCCTTGTTTCAAAGGAGAAAGTCAAGGGCAGCTTTCAACTTTTACAACCCTTTCCTCCATTCTTCCTTGCCAAAACTATCTGCTGAACCTAGATTCTTAAGTGACTATACTATTCATTAAGAGAAATGCCCAACCCTATTTGGGAGTCTGTGAATCTAAAATTAGGTTGTTATTATCTGCTGGTGGGCTTGTCTCTGCAATATTGCTGTGAAGCCACATGCCCATAAGGAATGCCGAGCGCTGATCTCATAGCGTTGCTTCTTGGCAAAGTCTCCTCCGTCGCCTTGTCTCAGCCATGGATCTACCTCGGCTCCCTGCATATCCACTCCTCATCCAGTTTGCTCTCAGATCGCGAACAAGCCCTCTGCTATTACCCCTAGGCTCCCTCTCCCTTTCGCAAACACTCCCAAACATTAATTCAGCTTCCACCATGAGCCAACAGCCCACCTCTTTTCTTATCCTTCCCAGATCCCCCTTCCCACGCAAATTTAATTGTCCCTGCTATTTATGGAGAAATGAAAACTGTAGTGTTGTCTTAGATATCCACGAAGAGCCTCTAAATACTTGGGTATCTTTCTACCACAGGTGGCAGGCGTGACTGCGGTCTGTAGGAGCACAGCTGAAGGACCTGTAATCTGGCAACTCTGGTTAAAAAAGTCACAGTATCTTGGACCTGCACATACAGAAGCCACGTGGCTTCATTACTTACCGTGTCCAAGCGAGGTGGATCCAGACCACAGCTACCCTGCTAACTGCAATTCAGAGGCGCTCCTATGCTTTTGGTGCCCTCTTCCACTCGTTAAATTCTTTCCTATTCCAGTACAAGATAAAGCTGAAGGAAGTGGAGAATGAGAAGCAGCTGAAAAGAACTATCCCAAGAGCTTGATAAGGCCCCGATCCGGGCCAAATCAGTGGCAGAAGTAGGTATAGGCTACATGTTGTAGTACAATGGAGGTATTCAGAAGCTGAAAAGCTGGCACCTATCCAGCAGCGTAACTGAGAGGTGATCAGCCCCCTAGCACAGATCTTTTAGACAAACAAGCAGAAGTTTAGGAGCACATGGGAAAGATTCTCAGGGAGATGCTGAGTGAGGGATGGAGCTCACAGAGGTGCAGCACTGAACTCTCCTGTCAGTCACACAACACAGCTGGGCTTGATACCAGCCCTGCAAGAACCACCGTCTCCATTTATTGCTTAAACAGAAGCTTCGCTTCTTACTCACGCAATTCCCCTAATTTAACAAATACACCCAAAACGGAAGGGAAGCCACGAAGGGTGGCACTCAGCATGTGTATAAATATACATGCCAGAAACTACTTGTTGACCAAGCCTTTTCCTCTGGCACTGTGTTCCCTCTTCCCAGCTCACATCATCCTGGGAGGGACCGCGGCAAACGCCGTTGTACTCCACTGATATTTCTGGCTTGACAAACAGGCGTTGGAACATGTCGGTGGTGCTCACCCAGCTTGGCTGTGGGGGACTGGCAATGTTTTCTGCCAGCCTGCTTTTTCTACCTATGATTCATGCGACGGCAGCAGCAGCTCAGCCATCCCAGCCGCTGTGACCGATCAGAAGCTCTCTACTGTTTGACAGACAGAAACTTCTGGCGGCTAGAGCCTGGCTGTCTTCCTGCCCCACATGGAGGATTCTACACTCTTCACAACTGCTGTAACAAAGTTGTCCAGACTGAAGCTTTCAGCAAAGCTTCTGTGACAGGTATAGAGGGGCACAAGTGTCCTTCTGCGAGAGCTGGAGAGGAGTCAGTTCTCTGCTTCAACATACCTTCCTCCCTTTCATTCATGAAGGCTGTTAAGTGGCTATTTTTACCTTTCACCTGAGGATCAAGGCAATACAGACTAAACAAGATCACCAGAAGCTGAGAGGATGTAGCAAGAAAAGAGCAATTCAAGTACTCTACTTCTTGCCCACACATTTTAATCACCCGCTGTAGGCTCCTGCTGGAGGTGGGACAGTGAGCTTTGCAAACCTTTGCAATGATGCAATGCAGATCTTGCATGTGTACTCAGTGCCTGCTCGGTGATGAGAATGTTAAAAAACAAATCAGCACAGCTATACCATCGATCCTGCAGTTAGAGTAACTCAGCATTCCTTAGAAGAGAATGGAAAAGCTCATTTTCTTGTTTTAATGCTCACTGGCACCTGGCAGATAAACTGGTGTCTACAAATGCCAAGATAGTAGCAGTGTTGAAGAAACAGGAGAGAGAGAGATACGGAGCCCACTAACCCAAACCAAAAAAAAGACAGATCAGCAAACTCATATCAGGAAAATCATTTCTCCAAAGCAAGCTAGTATCATTTCTCCGTGCTTTGATATTCCAGTGGCTGGTGGTTAGAGTAAGAAACAGGAGACGCAGCTTCTCCAGCTGCACAAGGCTGCAGTGGGACCGCATCCCAGTGTATCTGTTCCAAACCGCCCGGCTGTGCAGAAAGGAGCGTGGGATTCATATGACCAGAGAGGATTAGCATGGGGGTGTTGCACTCCAGAGGGCTCACACAACACTCCTGGGAAAAAGTGGTTCTCACTGCTCCAAGGGCTGCTTAGAAATTGAAACAGCTTCCCCTCTTTGGCAAAATTTGAGTTTAGGCTTCAACACACATACTGCAGGACATCAACAGGTTTCAAAGCATTTTTGCCTTTGTATTCAAATTTTTGTGAATCTGCGGTGCAGTAAGTCTCAAAGACATCAGCTCTAGATTTGGAGGGGTGTCTTCAACTGTTCACATTTGCCTACCATTATTCCCTTGAATGGTAGTGACAAGCCAACACGGAGCACTTCTGAAATGCCCCTTACCAAAACGTCACTAGGGGACGTGGTTTTTCAAAACTATGCTTTTATGCTATTGGGACCTCCACCACAGACAGTGGTTAGGTTACAAGGGCAAAAAGTGTTTTTGTTGGCATGATTTATTTGGGAATCGATCATCAGCTACATCTACGGGCTACAACAATTTCCTCTATTGCTATGGAAACAAATCCATTTGCCCGGTTCTGGGACAGACCGCAGCTGATTCCAACAGCTCTGCTTCCCACCTGGAGAACAGGAACATTGCCTTCCACTTGAAGGAAGCTTAGAAATCTGAACTCAGCAGAGGGAAAACACTGATATCAAAACACTTTCTATGGTCTGCTCTTAGTGGCTCCAGACCTTAGGCAAGACAGATCCTTTTTCTCCCAGTGGGTTAAGTCCCAGGCTGCACTGGAACAGGTAATATATACCTGGAGGTTTTAGGATCCAAAAGCACTGTTCCACCTCGTAAGAGTGATTGAGGAGCTGGGAGCACGGCCTGTCAGTTTGGAGGCAAACAAAAACCTGTCTTCTGGCAGTGCCACGGGATACCTGTGGAACTCTGGAGCTGGCTGTGAGCTTAATTTCCAGCTATACACCACTGCAGCTATGTTTTCAGGACAGCTTCTCCAAAAGCCCCAGAAGAAACCCTTTTCTCTACGCAAGATGCCAGAGGCATGCTGTTCCCTACCCTCCTCTTACCAACACAACTCGAACATTAGCCTTGGTGGAAAAATGGGAGATAAAAGGGAAGAAGGCAGTTCAGGTGCCTAGCCATGGCCCAGAAACAATGCTTCAGGGTAGAAAACATGGCAATGGATCCCTCTATATTTTGGGCACTCCAAGTCCCATTTCCATAGCATCCTATTGCTAACAGAAAGCACTCTGCGTGCACAGGAGCTTCCAGACCCGTAGCCCCACAGAAACGCACATCGCACTGGAGAGGAGCACAACAGCAGACAACTCACAGCCTCTTTTCCTGACATGTGAAGGTGACTGTCCCCTGAAAACCTCCGTTCGCCAATAAGCAGGTCTCAGATTTTCTGCCACTGGATGAAAGACAAGCAGGTACAGCTGAAGAGTTTATAACCTTTCCCACTCCTGCCCCCACACAGCCACCAACCCTCTATGCCCTTTGCTGTCCCACAGTCCTCTTTCTACCACTGCAGAATCCCTTTTTCTCTCTCTCATTTTTTTTTCTTTTTTAGCCTTATCCACACTAACTTCCACATCTCTGTAATCACCTCTCTTTCCAAACACACAGCAGTAAACTATGTCACCATGCTTACAAAATGTGGAGATCTCTACCTCTCGTGTAGACCAAAGCCACTTCTGCCTCAAACTACATCCATCACTTCCCTCTTGCCTTATTAGTGAGACAATAACTGCAGGGCTGGACACATCTTTTTGTCCTCTGCTTATTCATTACCTAATACAAAAAGCTTCTGCTGTGGGACTATTCTAAAAGGACATGCAGCAAGTCACCAAGTCACTCTGTTTTAACGACCAGAGCTGTTCAGGAATAGACTCTCCCTCTTAAACATTCGCTACAAATACGCAATTCGAGACAAAAACATCATTTCAACAAAAATCCATATTCCTTTCAAAAATATTTATATGGAAAATTTTCTTGTAGAAGTCCAGTGGGAGCCCTCCAAAGCCTCCTATTAAGTGTCTGCACACCATCACCACAACAGGCCTTCAATTCTAATTGGCACCCTTGGGTGCCATCACTATGTAAATGAACAATAATCGTTCTTCATTTCCTGATCCAAACAGTTATTGCAGGCTCCGTTAAGCATTGCCTGGTTTGCTCTGAGATGGCTGAACTTTGAGAGATGAATCCCTTAACGTGCCTCCCTGGACAACCTTACAGAGTTGCCTCAGGCTTAATGTTTGCCAAACACCCTAAGATCCCTGAAATAAATATCTGAGTGGTTTGCAGAACGTCAGCTCTGAGAGGTGATCGTCCTCTGAAAGCAGCTGCAGAAGAGTAAATGTTTTTGGAGGAAAAAATAGATTGGTAAATGTGTGCCAGTTTCACCAGACTTTTTACCTTAAAACAAAATGAGGATGTAAGTGCTTCTGCCTCCAGAAGTGTAAGGCTCTGTGAGAAACCCCTGAGCCGGGGTGTGTCACCTGTCTGGTGTCAAGGTCACATCACAGTGGTAGAAACCATATCCCTAAGGTGCAAGTCCCAGCCACGCAGCAAATCCAGGAGCTCCACATCCTGACTCCTTGGTGCTGTGACAGCGTCCCTGCTTTCATACAGCAGCTTCTCAGACTGACTACTCTTTGGCCTGTGATCTGAGAAAAACACCAAGAGCTTGTGAGCGTCACCTACTAGAAAGACATCAAACAAGCAACAAAAAAACACAACAGACTGACCATGGTGCCTAGACCTGCCTGTTGGAGTGACTCCTTCCTCAGCAGGGACAGATGGGCATTGCTACAGGCAGTGCTCAAGCAAAGCTACACGCATTCTATGACCTGCCTGTCAAATACAGCCTAGGAAAAGTTTCTAGGTAGCACGAGGGAGAGAATTCACCTTCTTACAGGCTTCTGAGCTAAAATAATTTAGATTTAATCTATTTTAAAAGGCCTGTGACTCACAGAGCAGTGTGTACCATCCATGCAGAGCACAGCTGGGTGTGAATTCAAATACCACCTACCTTCAAACCAGTTCAGAGTAATGTCTGTGGGATATAAACACTGCAGTGTGTGCAGTGCACAGACATTTAGACCAAGAATATATATGCTGAATCCTTCCTGTGGCTTAATCTGTAGCTATGTGTAAATACATTACACTTTGTCTATTGCACAGACTTTTCTCTTTGGATTCAGTAGAGTCACTGCACGATGATGTTTCTGCACATGCAGCCCTGAATGGATGTTTCAAATGGTACAAAACACTGAGACCTGCGTTCATCCAGCAAGTGTTAAGAATAATATTGAGTGTTTCTTGCTGTTTTTCTTTTTTCTCCAAAAATAAATATATCAGGGGAAAAAATAGATTGGTAAATATCTGCCAATTTCACCACACTTTACCTCACAAGAAAAAAGGATAGAAGCACTTTATTAGCAGAAGCACAAGGCTCTGTGAGAAACCCCTTAGCTGGAAACAAAAACAACCAGAAGAACCTCTAAGAGCTGTCACAGCCCGAAGCCCAGCGATGCCGGACACAAGGGTTATTAAACACCTTCCATTTGCCTTGAGGAACAAACCCCAAATGTGGTGATCAAATGCATCTAACTGCAAAAGACCCCTCACAGTCTGAATCAAACCAGCCACTGATTTTTTTGAAGAAACAGTTTCAAAAAAGCCCAGCTGGTTTAATGGGAGGTAACCAAACCAAAGTGATTCGGTTTCCTGGGGTAGATACCTACCTAGAAGTTTTCATTTTTTGAGCCTCAAAACTCTCAGGGTCGTGTGGACAGCTTACAAGAACAAGCCCTTACTGAAAATAAGCCTGAAAAGGCTACAGGCAGGATGTCTGCTCCTCCAGTGGTGAAGGTGTTTCCATAGGAATTGCAATCTGCAGAGTGGAAAAAGCTGGAAAAAAAGTCACAGATTTGCTCTCTAACAAAGGGAAGAGTCCTGAGCCATTCAGTGAGTGACTGGTTGTTGTTAGAGGGGTTAACTCCTGACTGCCTTAGCATGAGGGAAGGAAAATCAAGTCCCCAGGTGCCAGCTGGGTCTATTTAATAAAGAGGATAAAAGAAGAGGCCTAGCACACTGCTCAGCACCACACGCAGCCTGGAGAAAACACCTGCCTCTTGAGAGGCACTGACGTGGCCAGCGTCAGCAAGCAGAGTCAGTGGCTCTGCCAGGGAAGGAAACGCCTACCCCGAAATCTGCAGGGACATCGCCCGTCTCAGCTGCCGGAGCAGGTCCGTGTCCTGCACAAAGGTGTCTTTTAGGGGGCTTGGATCACGCCCCGCTGCTGGCACGCGGGGAGAGGGCATTCGTCTCCCTCTCTCTGTAATCTGCTTTTTTAAAATGTAACGGTGCAATGTTAGAGGAGCAGGAAATTAGTAGGTTATGGGCTTGCTCACTTCTGAGGCATCAATGGGAATGGGCAAAAGACGGAGTTTTTCTATTTACCAGTCGTTTCCTTTGTAGGAAAAGGTTGTTCTGGTTTGACATGAGAACACAGCTTTCAAACACAGCAAGCAGAAAAACTCAGGCTAGATCATGACAAAACAGCCAAAGGATTTAATTTCATACCACACTGCTATGCATATTTTAAACAAAATTAAAGTAAAAATGAGGGAAAAGCCACGTTGCTTCAAAAGAAAATGAAAAGGTTTCGTTACAAAAGGCTTGTTTGCTTTTTTTTTTCCCCCTTCAGATTTTAACTTTTTTTCCTTGGGAACAACAACTCAATGAAGCTTGCATGCATTTCTGAAAGGGTTCAGTGTTGCTAATTTTGCAAAAAAAATAAAAAATAAAAAAAAAATTGTGCAGGTCTAACCAGAGCTGTATCAGGTTCATCACTGCCAGTCCAAGTTCTCAAGGCAAAGTAGCTGCCAGCTACAGCGTCTTGACAGTACTCCAAGTCTCCTTTACCCTGATCCTAGCCAGAAAAACAAACTGAGAGCCTCCAAGAAGTAGCTTCCTCCTGTTAGAATTCCCCAAATGCTCTACCCTGAATTCAAAGCTTGGGCTGTGGGTCCTTCCAAGTGGTCCTAAGGACATACCTGATTCAACGCAGCTGGCCTCTGCTCTAATCTTCCAACAGATGCATCTCCCTGCTACCTTCTGCTCTTAAGCAAGAGGTGAAGCTTTAACTTTGTCCCAGGAGTTTTATTCCCCTCCCAGGTGCTGGCTGGAAGCAGTACATCAGGGCAGGGTTTTGCAGAAATACTCTGTGGTGGCCTGCTTGTGCCCTCATTAGTGCCTGTGGTGAAATCCTACCCTGAGAGCAGGGCTGGGACAGCGTGGAAACTTGGGTCTTCCGTATCTGCCTTCCCAAGCCCCACACCCAGCACTGGATGCCAAGCCAACAGCGAGGCAAGCATGGACCATTCAACTCTGCTCTTCAAAACCTTCCACCTTGCCCTCTTGGCTCGCTGCAGGGCTCTCCGCTCCGTGTTCATCCCCGACGTGCTGCTTCGCCGTGACACCGCTGCCACCTCTTCCATCTGTTATCTTCTTGTTTCCCAGACCTGTCCTTCCCACCTGCTGGATCTACCCACGTCTGAGATTCAGATAGGCTGGCACCTTACCGAGGCTCTTCATGGGATGTGAAGCAGCGTGTTTCCAGTGTGGGGCGTAACAGCAGAGAAAACTAATGCCATGGTCCAACACGGGGAAGAGATGACAGGCTGGCCCCTAAATCGCTGGACAGAGTGATTTTTAAAGTCTTCTCTCCCCAGGTTCTCATGAGCCCTTCATGAGTCAGGACCTGACCACCTTACAGGCAATTAAGCCCAGATTGCCTCTCCCCTCTCTGCGATAGCAGGTCTCAGGTATGCAGCACAGGTGGAGCTGCATGCTGGGTACACTGGAGAAGGCGAGGTCGATCTTCTGTGTGATATTACTGGGAGAACCGGAGCACCTCTGCTGATGAGCTGGGTTTCCCTCTCCACCAGCTGCACAGGGCTGATTGCAGGGGTAGCAGGGATGAATTTGGCCTGATTACGACAGTTGACAATCTCCTTAATTCTGCAGAGCACTTCACAAGCCAGAGGGGTCTCCAGGCCTCCCCTCCTCTCGCCTCTCTCTCCAACTCTTCCCTATGAGCAGCACCAAGATACAGGAAACTGGTTGGCCATCCCTGGGCAATGTTAATACATGACAGCTATAGGCTAGATACAATTCCTGATATATGAAATCTGTGATTTGCAGTACATCTTAGCCTCAAGTTTCTAGTAGGAAATGGGCAGCACAAGTCCCTCAACCTTTGTGCTGGGTGATGGCAACTAGTGCTCAGCTTTCGAACACTGACCTCTGGGATGTCCCAGACAACAGGTGGCCCACAAAAGTGGGTGTTACGATGGCTAAATTCCTGCTGACAAAGCATCTAACACGAGCACCCCAGCACAAGAAATAAATGTTCTACCAAAACCCCATTAGCACACTGCATCCTGAGACCACATGCTTCAAATGGAGCTGCTAGCTAAATCCACCCTAAACACTTGTATGAGAGCCCTAACTTTCGAAGGCAGAGAACACCAAGTCCCTGGACAAGCACGGTCCTGACAATCACAGGCAGGACACAGGGAAACCCTGAGATACACAAGCAGCTTTGTTATGGAGCTGGACAGACAGACAGCCCTTGTCATGGAGTCACTGCAGGCAGGAAAGGCATGGTGCCTGCCAGCATGCTGAAGACGCTGCCTCTGAAGCTCCTCGTCATGTGAATGAAAGCAATTACAAGCTACTTAATAAGGAAAGGGGAGCTGAAACCTTGTTTAGATTTTAATCTTCAGGGTGTGTCTGTCTGCAGGCAGCCAGCCAGCTCACCTCACCCTCTGCACACTTCTGGGTGCTGGAGTGGTCCCTGCCTCAGGTATTTCAAGGCACTTTGAGTTTTTAAGGCAGCCGCAAGGTATATCGCTAGTGCCAGTGGGATATTGAGTCTTTTCCTCTCAGCAGTGTTTTGGAGAGTAGCTCCTGGTGAAAATCCTCCCTGGCAGGTGAAACAAGCTGCAGAGCTCAGTTTGGCTGCCAGGGCTAGGTGATACGCAACCACAACGGTGGGCACCGTCATCAGTAGTACCAGCAGAGGAGCCAAGAGACGGCTCCGACACCACAGACTGCTCTCTCTTACCCTTCCTTAGTAGGGAGCGATCCCTACAGATCACAGCCTGGTTGTGCTCTTGTCCATCCCCACGGCCACCGCTGTTCCCGGGGCCACGGAGGCTGCAGCTGGCCCTGGGCAGCAGCAGGACAGAGAACATAATAGATCTCTGCCTGCTCATGCAGTCCTCTGCAAAGGAACTGATGTACAGCCAGAGCAGCACTCTTCACTAACAAATTCTCCAAGTGCCAGAAATCAGCAGCCCCTTGCTTAATTGGGAATGATTCTGCTTTCTGTGTAAGCCACTTAAAAAGACATAATTATACCCCAGGAGATGAAACACTTGCTATTCTTTAAAAGCTGACTGCAGCCCTTATTACCTGCAAACACACAGAAGAAAAACTTGCCAGCCATCCCCCTTTTTGATGGCTCAACTGCAACTTTAAAATGTTAATAACAATTTTTCAGCCTGCTTTTGTCAGGAGTCTGTAGGGCACTTGCAGTAATAGCCCCTTTGCGCCTAATAGCCACCTTGCTCTCTGTTTGTCTCAGTGATGAGCTGGATCCGACACTGGATCTAGTTCTGAGGACTTAAATGAATGCCCTGGGAAAGGAAGCAGAGCTGCTTTGATCCTGTAAATACAGCTTTCCTGGAGAGCACCACAGGATGCCTTTAGACTCCTGAACTGTCCACACAGCCCTGGCCAGCCACTGAGTTCATGTTACAGCGCTCCGACTCCCTGGTCTCAGGACAGGACCTCCCTTTGATATCTGGGGCACCAGGCTCACCTTACTGCGCTGGTCCCCGCAAGAGCTGCGCGATGAGGTGCTGCGAGCCAGGAAGTCCTGCACTGGTGGTGCCTTCTGGACAGGGACCCCAGGGCTGAGCCCTGCAGTGCTTCCTGAGGCTGTGCAACAAGGGGGGCAAACTCTTGAGGTTTCAACATAAAAGGCATTAACAGACAACAAACCGTCTAAGCCACTGTTACTCTCCTTCAGCCTAAAGCATCACCTGCGAGATCAACTGCAAAGCAATCCTTCCCTGCCTACAGCAGTCCAGGACCTTCAGCCAGTACCTCCAGGTCTGCTGCCTCCAGGCAGAGACCATGCCTTCAAAGCAATGTCTCGTATGCTCCTCCTGTGCCTAGGTAAGAAGCACAGAACTCATTGCACCAGATAGGAACTTATGTACTCATGGAGGACTTAACCAGTGACCCGAATGCTGGCCCTCAGCTGCAAACTAGGCTGAGGTCAGTCATGAGGAAGAGTCTCATGGTTTAATGATAATTGATGCAAATTCTGACCTTCATGGTCCTCAAATTAAAAGGTATTTAAAGCTTGCAAAAGGCTTGAACTGGAACTTCATTTGAACCGCCTAAACTCTGCAAACTGAGGATTTTGTTACCTAGACCTAAATCAGGGTCCCAGTCCGTATTCTCCAACCCATTTGCTGCAGCTGGGTCCCCAGCTGGGACCTCAGATCAACGCTCAACAGACCAAGCCCAACTTTTCCAAACCCACTGGAAGGAAAGCCAGGGAGAGAAAGCTTCTCCACACAGGTGACATGCAGCCGCGAGGCTCCCTGCCCCAGAAAGGCAGTACCCAGCTTTCAGGATTGCTAATCCAGGTCTGTGCACCGTCAGGCTGCCCTCCAGTGATCTGGATTAGGCGTGGGCACATACTTGCATTTCTCTTGCATTAGCCAGAGCGCACAATGCAAACCTTGTGCCAGTGTTATGCTTTTATGTCAGCTGTTACCTGATCTGCTCTGAAGTTAGAGCAGCATGGACAGACTGTGCCTGATCTAGCATAAAACTTGCCAGAGCAAAGTTAACCCTTTAAATTCATTTGAGCAAGTTGGAACCAGCACAGAAAGTTTATGCTGGGTTAGCACTTTGCGCCCAGTGGCTGTGAAGATTTTGAGCCATCATTGCTAAAACTAGATTTATTTCACCTTTGAACTCTGGCTTGAATGACATCCCGTGCCTGGGAAGGATGCACAGCTTCCGCCCCACTGTCTGCACTTGGGGAAGCAACTGACAGCAGGAATTACACTTCAGGCTTCATGCTGTAAACTTGCAATCTGCAATTTAGGATCTTGACCCACCACATCCACACAGGTCGCTGAGTGTGTTTGAAGTGGGAGGCTGTCAGCCTGTCTCTGAAGGACCAGACCACCAGCCTGAAGCACGCTCCAGGACCTGGACTGAGCCTCCAGGGCAAATCTAATATGTCATGTCGTGATACTGGCCCTGCATTAAAAGCAACTGGGTGGCTGGAGGCTTTCAAACAGAGATAAAATCATGCATAACCGTCTAAGAGCAGAAAGGTTCATAATGCTAAACCCCAACTGATATTTAAAAGGCTGCAATAAGGTCTCCCCGGAGCCTTCTCTTCTCCAGGCTAAATAACCCCAGCTCTCTCAACCTTTCCTCACAGGAGAGGCGCTCCAGGGTTACTCCACTGCAGGTGACATTTTATGCCTCTGCCACAGCTCTTCCGTGATGCTAGTCAAATAACTTAAATCGCATCACGGTCATTAACTGCACGCCCAGCTTTCTCAGGGTGGCCAACACAACCCCGAAGGTGCATCGCAGGAACACGAAGCACTTGTAGCTGCAGCTGAGCCCACTGGCTGTGCAGGATTTCTGTGAAGAGCCTCAGCCCAGCACTTTGATTCCTTGGATCCCAGTCACCTGTACCTGGGGACAGTGAATGTCTCTTCTGCCCCAGGCATGGATAATGGAGAGATGAAGACCAGTGACTGCCATGGGGAAGCCTGTACAGAGCTCCAACAGGAGCAACAGACATGTTTCATCCGTATTTGAGACAACTGTTGTAATGCACAATTATCTTTTTTTTTTTTTCTTAAATTCATTTGCAACCACTTACCCCACACTGAAAAATTTCAGTCCAACCAGATGAAGTTGGCAAAGACATGAGCTACTGAAGTAGGAAAGTGTGGTATAAACTTAATTAGAGCAGCATGCAATCCTGCCTATCCCAAGAGATCATCTTGAGGCCCTGCTGTGCTAGGAGCTGTACAAACCGACACAGCATGACCACCCCCAACACAGCAGCTTGCTGCTATTATTGCCCAAAATTACCGAATCATTTTTCACTATACTGGGCATACAGTTTCATTACTCTAATTACAAGGCATTAATTCCTAATTGCTCAACTAATTTCTGTATTTGAAAAGGAAGAAGAACGTAAAAGATGTTTACCGCACCCACATGCCATTGACCTTATGCCTTGATGTCTAAAGATGAAAGCAAGAAGGAAGGAAAAGAGGAAAAGTTTTTTGCTTTCAAAGGCAGAGCTTTGCATTTGTATCACAGACCCATAAACAGAGCAGGAGAAAAAAATCCCATTGAAGCTTCATGACATCTCAGAGACACTACAAAGTTTTGCAAGAAAAAAAAGAAAATGTTTTTAGGAAAAAAATTAAAATCTATTGTTTGTGGAGAGAGGGACTTCCAATTAAATAATTCTGGGGAACAAATTTAATAATTTGTCTTTGGCTGGATGAAACCAGCATAAATGCAAGGCCCTGACTGATCTGACACAGGAGGACATCCCTGCTCGGCAGCCCGCAGTAGAGTGATCCATCCAGGCAGCTCGTTCTCCTGGCTGGGGCTTGTCCTGGAGCAGCCAAGGGCCAAGCAGAGGGGTGGGGACAGGGAAGATGTTCACCAAGCTTCGAGGTAGGAAGAAGCAAGGACTGAGGGAGGTGCTAGTCTCCTCTGCATGAGCTTCACCACTCCCATCCCTTCCTTTCCAGGGTGCTGATTTCATACTAATTCAGAGAGAAACAAAACAAGGCAGAGAGCAGAGAGAGAAAAATCTCTATCTGGGCCCCTCTCTGCAACACACAGGTCCTGAGGAAGGGGTTTAGGAGTGATGGCAAGCGGGGCAGCTGACCCCAAGCCTCTCGGGAGGCTGTCAAGAGTCACAGGTTCAAGTTTTAACACTGTTTTCCAGTGCTGTTCCCTCCTGCCTGCACACAGATTTGTCCCTGCTGCCATGCTATACCTGATAAATCAAGCAGGTGACAGATTTTAGAAAGACAGGGATGGGCAAGGAAGGAACTCAGTGACCAGATGAGCACAAGCAGCAAAACCTCATATCCAAACATCCCGTTCTGCCTTATTTGTGTACTTGTACTGGTGCCATCCTTGTAGTATCTAAGTACTGTATTAGATCCACACTTTGGTCCCATACGCTAGAGAAAAGAGCTTCATCTCTCTCTCCGGGAGGAGGCATCAGTTCAAGTCTCCCTTATCCCCACCAGATCCCTGTACCAGCGGGTTAGGAGAGGACAGTCCTTCTCCTCCTCTCCAGGCAGAGTGAGCGGGTGAAGCACGGGTTGCAGCAGCACCCCAGCTGCCCTACGCATGGCTCAGAGGACCAGTCTCCCTGCCCAGCCCTACCTGAAGAGGCTCCTCAGCTGCAGCTTTCCCCCAGAAGACAGATGTGGAGCAGTCTGCAACCAGTCTCCCAGCACCCTTGCCCCCCAAGGGCTCACAGCAGGTATCTCCGATCCTCCCTGGCAGCGAGGCGGCTGTGGGCGAGGCAGAGTGCTTACCTGCCGGGCGGACCGAGAGGGTTGGCTCCTGGAAGCCGAGCCTTGTTTTGAGGAGGAGACTTGGGTGTGTTTTGCCCTTCAGGGGAATCAAACAGGTTTCTCCATTCAGACTGCATGGTCTCCCCTCCCCGCCAGCTCTCCTCTACATTCCTCGCATTCTCCAGCCCTGCGTGCAATGGGACAGCAGGGAGCAGCCCCCTGCCCTCGCCCACTGAATTTGTGCCCAGGCCAAGCGTGGCCAGAGCTGCTCAGAGACAGGCTCGCCCCGCAGGAAGGGGGAGCGAGCACCCCCCTGCTGCTCACGTACAGGCAAGCCCCGGCATCTGGGAGAGCCACTTACAGCAGTGGTACCCAGGTAGCATCAGGGGCTGGCACTGTAATTAGCACTCAGAACTGATCCTCTCATTTTAACTAATTAAATGAGGTACACAGGTGTGATTATCACCATTCACTGCAGAGGAAGATGTCATGTGCTATCATCTTCCTCAATTTATTTCCCCTTCTAATTAATTGCTGTAGTCACCACAAGATCCTCGAGGCCCAGCTCCACCAGCCAGTCTCTTGGACACAGCAAGACCCTTGACCACACTTTTTGCCAGTCCCTAACAACTTGTGGTTGGAGATATGAATTTAGAGCACTTCTGAGAAGTCAGGGCTTCAGCCCAGGACTGCCACAGGATAAGAAGGTGATAAAGCCCCAGCCACGCATCTGTCAGAACCTCTCCCCATCTGTGCATCCACCTACCCCTGCAGCTGTGAACTGATCAGAAGTAACAAGGAGTCTGGAGTAGACGAGCCCCCAGAGATGATCTCCTGCCTCCTCCTTGCAGCTTTGTGATGGATCTGCTGCAGGATGGTGGGCAAACAACCAGCGGGCTGGGATGTGCTATAACAGGGCTAGCAACCCATCCCTGGCTCCCAGCAGCACAGCAAAGATAATGTCTGAAAGGCCCTGATGTCAACATCGTTATTCCAATCCCAGATCTTCCTCTCTGATCTACTCGTGCTGCAACACCTGCAGCAGCACAGGCTCAGCTGAGCTTTCTTCCCCAGAGGCTGCCGTTGATCCAAGCTGAGATAGGCACAAGAGAGAAGACACGATGTTCACAAAGTCGCACCCTGAGCTCGAAGTGTGCACGGAGGGGTGTCCAACGCAGGAAACATCCTCTTTAAAATGCAGCCCAGTCCCTACACCTGTAAAGCATCCTCTGCTTCAGGGCTCCAGCTGACAGTGCAGCTTTATTTTCAGTAACCCCTGAGTCATCCCATCGTTTGCTGAAGGTTCGTTCAGGTTATTTCCTGAAATAATAGTGACTAACTGCCTGGCCAGCCTTTCGGGTACGGTAGGTCCTCTGCCAAGTGAGCAGAAGGGACACCCCAGGGTCTAAGGACTATGATTCTTTTTCGAGTATGAACATACTGTTCTGCAATGAATGTTCAAGAAAATAGCATCTATTACGAGCACCTTAATATTAAATACCAAAAAAAAATGGACAGTGGCATTCTAATACAATACACACAAGTTCTACTAGCTGCAGACAACCACTCTGTTGGACTGGCAAAAACACAGGCTAAAACATTAGTTGCGATGATGTCTATCAGCATTGCTCTCTTCCTCAGAAGAAAGAAACACAGCAAAGAATTGCTTTTCTAATTAACTAAGAGGAGACAGGTGCAGTGATAAGTAACATTTTGTTATTAGCTTGAAAATACTGGTCTGAGATTATGTACAAAGCTTAATAAAGACAGGTCTTAAACTCAGGGGTGTGGTGGCAAGGCAGAACAGCAGAGAATGCATTCCCGAGCTGGCAACTCCATCACAACAATATGGATGCTCAAGCTGGCAGCGAAGGACATGGTGCACAGCACGTAGCCATGTGAGATACGGAGAAATGCCAAGCAAGATGCTTCTTTCCCTGCCACAACATGAACTACCACTACTCCAGCCCCGTAATTCAGTACTGACCTCTCACAGCCTTCCTCCATTTCAGGAGTCGGCCCCCTTGCTACTCCAGTCTGCATCCACGCTGGCACCTGCTGGCACTTTAGTCCCACACTGGGTTCCCTGTGCTGGGCTGATCCTGTGGCAGCACTCCTGAGAGAAGGGACAAAGGGAGACATTTTATTTCACTTAATTTAGCAAGGTTTTCTGGTGCAAACACTACCTATGCCATTTCAGCTGCAGGCTTATAAAACTGTGAAATGTAAAGCTCTTGCAGAGCAACACCTGAGTGAAGGAGAGCATTTGCCTACTCTCTGTTACACATCATACTGGCCACATGCAGCTCCTTGAGAGTAAGGCAAGAGGAGATTTAAGGCTTGTCTGTGAAAGCCACGGAAGAACTATGATACTGCTACAACTGCCACTTATGGACAACCTATGCCGGCACAAAAGGGACTTCAGTCTGCTACATCTACTCCCTCTTCCACTCATTTCCCATTTAAATGGGGTACAGTTTCACTTCATTTAAGAAGCTCTGATTCACTCGTGAACTGCACCCCTGGGGTGGGGCAGCAATACACAGCTTCTCCTTCCCCTGATGCCCGTGGTCCCTCCAGTGCTGAGACACCCACATCTCCTGCAAGTGTTTTGAATACAAAATCCTTGTGAACCTCCATTACCCAAGACTTGCATAGAGAAAACCAGGAACAAAGATGACAGAATTTGCCCAAGTCCACAGGGACACCGGGAAGGAGCAGTCAAGCCCCAGTCAACCATGGCAACTGGGGAGCCCAGGGACTGCAGTTCCCACCAGGGTAGCAGGGATTCCACTGTGGCAACACCTGTTCTTCCGCTACTGCTTGCACAGAAGGTCCTGGTTTATCATAGCGATTAAACCTGCGACCCATCCAGCAGCTCCTGTTCTCTCTCCCCCATCAGTTTTGAAGCAGCATAGCCCTTCAGGGCAGTTGCTTTCCTTTGCAGTAATGTAACTGCAAGGAGAATCAAGCTCATGCATTTTAGAGATTTGAGGTCTGCACAGGTAGATCACCAAGAGCAACAGCATGACCCCAACAAACACAGCAGCCTCGACAGCATTTAGCTGTCGAACACCACTTTCTGCAGAAAGAGTAAAGCAGGGAAACTCTTCCAGCCACAGCTGTTGCTAGAGAGGAGCACAGAAGTGGATACTCCAAGCACAGCATGAATGTGACAGGCTTCCCAGTTAACAGCCCAGAGAAAGAAATACAGAGTATGCTTTAAAAAGCCAGAAAAGAGAGGAACTGTTGTCTTCCAAGACTAACAGACCATGGAGAGGGACTTTCTATCTTTCTCACCCGGACTAGGACAGTGCCGGAGGGTCAGAGACACTGCATACCACTGGAAATGTAGCATACATGTATACAGATGTCAGCATACAAATATACTAACATATACCACAGCTCTGTGTTTTGTTTCCCAGTAAGGAGAGAGGGGTAGGAACATTTTTTTCCTATTGAAAAGGGTTCTCATACTCTTCTACCCAGATCAAAATAACCGTGGCCAGCCACGCAGATAGCTTACCTCGAACTGGAGATTTCCAGGGCTGTCACGTCACCCCAGTTCACACTAATCCTGTACTGCAAACAAAGCTCAGCAAGCACATCTATGGTGCGCAGCAGCTTGAACAGTTAGGGACAATCTGTCCCAAACAAATCTTTGCGGTTTTATCCCAATTAAGCTCTTAGATAAACCACTCTTTCCAAAGTATAGGTGGACGTCACTCACACCAGCAGGCACAGAAACCCTGATGGGTGTTTTTCTTCTTCCTAATTACAGGAGCATATTCAACTTTTAATGACCTGGCATTTCAAAATCACAGCAGTGGCCAGAGGCAGAAGTTTTTTTGCCAGCAAGTGGCAGGTCTGTGTGACATCTAGAAGAGCATCACGCCACAGGGCCACTTAAATACAGCACTACCACATTGCTCCAAACCAGAAGCTGAACAACTGTCCAGTAAATCTGTAGGGAAAGTCAATTTGCTTAGCTTCAGGCACTCAGTTGAGACAATCAGATCAGGAACCGCATGCCTCCAGCTTCTAGAGGCTTTGGCATAAAGAATCCAGAATGAATAATTCCTATCTGTGGTTCCCAATATAAATACGCAGTGTGTGTATGCACGTCTGCATGTAGGGAGTGAAACCAGGCCTTTTTCACCCCCTTCATTCACTACTGTATACAGAAACAACTACAATTCTGATTCTACTTTGAAGCCAACAAAATTATAACTCTTACCACTAAAAGAACTAGCAGCTTTTCCAAGCTGGCAGTTACAGGTTAAATACCAACAAATTTGTGACACTTCAGGACAAAGCCACCAAGCTCAGTCTCACCAGCAAGGCCAGCCTCACCTAGAAACGGCAGAGTTAACCTGCATACCTCTGGAGTAAACCCTGCATGTGCTGCGGTCAACAACAGAAAGTCCCTTATCTTCATCAGTACAGGAGCAGAATCCAAGAGGGGCTTTTTTTTTTTTTTCTTTCTTTAATCTGTACAAGGTTAAAACCAAGAGGGTCTGGTTTGGAAACAACCCAGCCCTGCTGCGGATCTGGACTCCCTCCTCAGGCCGCGAACCAAAGGTGTGGTCAAGGCTGCCATCCAGGTGTGCTGGAGAAGCCAGCCCAGCACCACACAGGAGGGACCTTCTGCCGCTCTGTTTCAACAACAACCTTCTCCAGGGGCACACGCGCTCCTTGCGCAGGGGAGGAAGGAGGGAGCAGCAGGTTGGAAGAGCCTTTTTCCACCTCTAGTTAGGAAACATTATTTTTCTGTAACAGCTGTAGGTAAATTTCAGCCTGGAATATCTGATTTTACCAGGAAATGGATTCTCCTTGCATTTTCTTTATGAGAAAAGCACAAGCACCTCTCATAAAGACGTTCACAGTTAGCATTGGTTAATGCTCTTTTCACTGCTGGTTATCTGTCTCCCTTATTTAGCACACCACAAAGCAGATCATTTGGGATCAGTGAGACACAAGAATTACATCACACAAGGAAGCTGCAGCCACAGAAACCACTCGCAGACTGCACAGAATGCCTAACAGCAAAAGATTTAAGGAACTCTGTTTAGGTAGAAAGAAAAAAAAAAGAAAAAGAAACAAGTGACTTGACCATAGCATGAGAGAACTTTTCAAAAGAGAGAAAGTGGCAAGCACAAAGGGCACTTCCATGTAGGAAATAAAAACAGGAAAATTGAGAACTGAGCTGCAAACTGGACGCTTTGAGCTTTTTGAGTTTGGAGGAGCAATGGGAATTAAACATTGCCAGCGCTCTGAAACACAGACAGATGAACTCTCCATTCCTTGAAGAAGTCCAGAAGCTGTCCCAGAGGGGATACCAGAGCCACAGAGAAGTAAGTGCTGGAAAACGCTCAGCTAGCAACGTGGAAGGTCAGGCTGGAAGGCTGGGTTGCCTGCGAGCTGCGGTTATGCCTGTAGTACATATGTACCGTGCTCTCTTCTAGGCAGGGTAAGTCAGCCCGCTCCAAGCTCCCTGCTGCCAGGGGCACGCTGCTACCACTTCCAGAGACAGCCAGTTTAAAACCAGTTTGCGTAACCCTTCAGTACGTTCCTTTCCAGAGGTGCAGCACGCGTACCTTTAGAAACAACAATGTCTACAAGGTAGGAACCTGCTCAACTTTCGAAATCCAGGCAGCCAGTTTTATGGGAAGGGGGTTGTACCAAGCAGCAGAGCAATTCTTATCATTCCTCTGACAGCAACGGACTTCTGCCCAGAGGCACGCAGTCTCCCTGACCAGCCCAGCTTGTATTTGAGCAGTTACAATATATTTAGAATTTTCAAGTCTTTTCTAGTCACGAAAAATGAGTCACCACCACTCCGCAGCACTGAACTCCACTGGAATATTTCCTGTCTTTTGGGTAACACTTTCTCCCATGTAACCATCTGCCCCCATCCTTGCACTGAAGGTACAAGGAAGGCACCTAACCCACCAATCCTTTGGGCATTTGCCAAGGTGACAGAAAAGCAAAGCCTCAGTAGAGACTGAGCAGAGCTGTGATGAGTAGAAGGGTGTAAAGTCACTACACCCATTTGTTGCAAGGGAATCCAACTGGTTTTTCACGAGGCGTCATTACAAAGCACTGCCGAAATGACGGACCTCACCTTCCTAATAGCAGGTAGCAGAACAGAACTGTATATCCTTGACTATTCAGGGCTGGAATACAATAATCTCACCAGGAAACCACCCATGGTCATGAAAATACACCTACACAGGAGGTCAGCAGCTCTCAGAGCTCTAAGACAAAATGATCTTGCCAGCAAACACTGGGCAAAAGAGAAGCCATGGCTAAGTGCCAGCCTGATGGTGCTGCTAAGACAGTAGAACAACATGTGCAATCTGCTAACAGAAACACCTCAAACACGTTCTGTTGCAAGTAGGGAGATGCCAATTTATTTCTCATCACCAGCTCAGCAAACTTCCTCCAGGCTCTGAGGCAAACAAGTAGCTTACCTTCTCCCATAACAAGGACCAGGTTGCACCATCACGTACATCTGTGGACCTAGCACTTTCCAAAGGTTTGCACAAGCATTAACGAAACTTGGTAAACAATTCTCTCAAGGAGCAGAGTCCAGCCCACCCACGCCACGTTTGGCTTTGCAGTGCTAAACGGTGTGGAAACTTGTACTAGCGCTCGGAGATCACTACCATCAGCAGATCTGAAAAGCACACGCAAGGACTTACAGAGTCAAAAGGTGCCACTTTCACAACTTCACAAAAGGGTGAATTTTGAGCGCTGTGATGCACGGTAGGTCTCTGAACTTATAAGTAACGGCAGGGAGTGAGCTTCCACGTTGGTAACCATATGCCTGCATGACGCAAACGTTATCCTCTGCCTAAAACCTCCCACATATCCACCTCAGGCTTGACTTAAACTTGCCTCCATGCTCTTTGGACACGCAAGATGTCTTCTGACTGTTTTTGTCAATTGCTCCTCTTACCTTTTCCAAGTAATTACAGCCAAGCTATTATTCTTCCTTTCTGGCACTGAGGTGTGTCTGGACAAGAGCTCCCCTGCACTCTAAGGGCATTTCTTAGATTGTAAAATACCTCCTGTGCATAAGGCCCCTTCACAATATCTCTGTAACAAGGGAAATGGGGTTCTTAGTTACTTCAACTCCACCTAGAAAAGCACTTTTCTTCCTCTTCCTCACCTACTTCTCTAGGGAAAGAAATAGAAGATATCTCCTTTATCTCTCCTACTGCTTGTCAAACCAAAAACCATCTCAGGTCAGCAAAATTAGAAACTGCAGCAAGAAAAAGCCAGGAAAGCAAAGTGAAAGAGATTAAAAGCTTGACAAGAGTGCTCTAGGAAAGTCTTTGAAGTCTTCAGCAGCTTCTGCTGAGCATTACTAACGAGAGCAGCAGATGTGACCTCAGATATTTGGAAGGAAACTTTGATAACGGCAATTTTGCTTTGTAGCCTCCTGCTTGCTTGTGTGCTTACACACACACAATACAGGTCGCAAAGACAAAGCATGTCAAAAACTACAGGCAGGAGTACAGAAGAATCTCATCGGCTTGCCTATGAAACGTAAGACAGGGCTTATACAGGTGCTTACTGGGAAAAGAAACAGAGCTGAGAGGAGGCAGCTTGATCAGGGATAGAAGAGGCTATGGATAAAGCAAGGTTCCTCCTCTGTTGTGGCCAGGGCTATAGACATAGCGATTCCAGGTTCCACCACAGTAAACACACACAGTGTGTGTTTACTTCTGTTCTGGAAAACAGAAGCTAGTCAGCTTCCCCGAAGAAATGCTGGGAATTGACCTAATTATATAGGGAATACTGAGTCAAGCCAACTTCAGCATGATGCAATGCTTCTTTCCGTGCTCAGCTCTGGGAAACTGCTCACCTCCATACAAGCAAAACTCTGGTTTATTCTTGTATTGACCAGACACTTGAAGGAAAACATACCATCTGCTGCTTTTTATCCAGCAGACTTGAACTTCCAGCGCCTCTTGTTTCTGCAGCACCTTCTGGATTTACCTTCACAAGACACAGGGAGATGAGTAACTCTCCACTAAAACTGCATCCAAGGACAGACACAGCATTTTCAGGCCTGATTGAAGCAGCAAGACAGATCTAGCTGGGAAACGCCCTCTACAGGCCAAGATGTGCTTTTACCAGTTTATTTTTGAAAAGTAGTCATATTGCTTGCTCCTTTCACTTCAGTACAATCCTCTTCTCTCACCACCTCTGCAAGCGCAGTTATCCCTGCTTCACAAGGAGGAGCTGAAGTTCCGTGCTGTGCTGTACCGTGAGTCCCAAAAGCAGTACCTGTGCCAGCACTGCATCTGAACTAGAACGCTCTGTCCCTCAGGGTTTTTTGTACTTACCAGTTTGAGTTCATCAGCTACCTCTACTGCACGTAGCAGAGGTGCCTCTGAATTGCCCATTTTCACGAGGCCACTCTTCCAGCAGCAATTTACAAGTTTAGTTAGTCAGTTGACTGCATTACAAAAACTGGAAGTGGGCCCAGCTTCAGAGAGAGGAGCATACACAAACATACTTCAGCCCCTCCTCGCTCCATAAAGCAAGTGAGATAGATGCCTGGCCTTCTACAAAGCCTTGGGAACAAAGCCACGAGCCTCAGCTAGGTGTGGTTTCACCACTGAGTGTTCTTTTTATATGTCACAAATTGTAGAGATATGGATGGGGCACTCATAGCCATTTACCTCTCCAAAACAGTGAGGAAAGAAAGGGTCTTCCCATTAACAATGAGAGTGAGTTTGTGGCAGCACATTGATGCGTCACATGGAGGGTAACACAGCCCCAGTATTTGAAAGCAGCATCTATCTCCCACTGAAATTGGACGTGGGATGACACAAGCAGATTCCAAAAAACTCTAGAACCCTGGGGCTTTACTGGGGGCAGGGGGGAAAATGGGACACCACATGACACTGCTGAAGAATTGCACTGTAGAATTCAAGCTTTAAATCTTTAAGCCTATAGGCCAGACAAAAACCAGCCAAAGCGTTTTGCTTTGTGCAAAAACCAGTGCAACCACGAATTGTATGAAGTGACCCAAGCAAAAGGGTATTTATTTCAAGATCAAGGCAAACATTGGTAAAGCTAGCTAGTTGTTAAAGAAACAAAAGTTTCCTGAAAAAAAAAAAAAAAGAAATAATCCAGCATAAGAACTCTCTGCAAGATAACCAGAAGTTTAAAAAAAAATCCTTTGTTTCTATGGGATTCTAGCAGCACGCTGAGCTCCCATGAGGTCAAGGCTCACTGAGCTTTGAGTACAGTCACTGAGTACAGCTACAGATACACAGCGAAGCACTTCCCATACTTCTGAAGTTTGAAACCTCAAGAGTCCTGGAGAGCGAGGAACTGGCAACAGAGGTAAGTTCCAACCCTAACTTAAGCTCTTCATTTAAAAAATGAAGTGAAACTGAAGCACTTAGTAAGATTATGCGGTAAACTTAGTAATAAGTAGCAAACTAAATAATTTGGTGAACATAGTATTATAATCATTTTCTTGTGGAAGAGTTTTTCCCCCATACTGAGTGGTCAATGCAACACAGTGACCATTACCAGCACTAACATGACAGACGACAGCCTGGTGCAGTAGATCTTCCAAACCAGCGTAATTCCTACGGGAAGTAAGGGTGACTATAGTCAGTCAGCACATTTTACAACAGCCACAGCAAAGACTTCTCCCCCCACAAAGGGAATGACTTAAATCTGGTTTATGCTGAGATGCTCAGAACAGGATCTGCCCTTTCAAAGATGGAACACAAAATTAGGAAGTTCTCTTCTTGTTTTATTTGTATTCTTTTTGAATAGAACTCAGCTCCTGCAGAAATAAAGGCGCATGCTTCCTTACAAGGAAAAACCTATTATGCCTTTTTCTCAGGTTTCCTTCCAATTCCTCAGTAAGAGGCCAAATCAACCCACCAATCACAGCAAGATCCAAGAGCAGTTCCTGAATAATAAAGTCAGCTTCAATGGTTCAAAAAAAAAAAAACAACAACAACAACATGGTGGCAGAACTCCTCCTTGGTGTGAGCCTCTTTCACTGCTTTTGTATAGAAAAAGCCAAACCACAGAGAAAAATCAGTCGTGAGTGAGAAGTATTTCATCAACCGATCTGCAGCTATGAGAAGAGGCGGCTGTTATCACCAGAGCAACAAAACAGAGGACAAGGGTGGAGAGAGAAGACGAAGGAATGCTGACGTGCTGGGCTGGGACTGAAGAGGGCACAGCAGTGTGTTTATTCATAGTCCACAGGGTTCAGCAGCTGTTTCAGAACAACAAGTCACATCAAAGGAAAGGAGTTAGCACAGCTACTACGTGAAGTGTTTTTCAACCCAGAGAAATCTGTCTTGATATTGGAGATGAGGAGGAGGGACTTTGGGAAGACTCCCTGTTCCAGAGAGTTAGGAAATTTGCTTCAGTGTTCATGTTAAGATGTCAGAGCAATTAGGAAAATCAAATAGAAACAAAAATCCATCAAGGACTTCTCAGGCCTTAGCCCGGCGTAGGTGGGGGTAGCTCTTGAGAGTCCTGTCTATTGCTTCATCCAAGCTCACCACTGGCTTGTAGCCCATGTCTCTCTTGGCCCGTTCGCAGCTATAGTAGTGAAAGGTTCCAGCTAATGCTACCCGCATAGGGGTAAAAGTGGGTTTGATGGTGACCAGTGGACTTAGCAGCCACAGCACTAGAGACAAGAACAGGGCCAGGTAATATGCCAGCCAGTAGGGAATATAGTACTTGGGTGCATCGTAGTTCAAGCCAGTCAAGATACGGGACATGAAAGCCCAGAAGGGAATTGGTTCATCATTTGTGATATGAAATGCCTGAAAGAGAAGACAAAAAGCCAGATAAAAATCAGGGTTTTCCCAAGTTTGACTCTATGCTGGCCGAGCTCATGTTCACACCAGGAGACAGACATCTCTCACTTGACTGCAAACACGTTTCCATGAGAAACTACTTTTCACCAACCACCTCCATCTGGAAAGCAGTGAACCCCTTCTCTGCTAAGAAGGCCAGCTACTTCTGACATCCCACAGGTTAGTTTACTCATAAATGGTCAAACTGAATGGCGCAACACAATGCAAACACATTAAAGCATGCCCAGAGCATGCTGGTGCCAGGAAAGTCTAAAGAAGTTCGGCTCCTCTGAGCTCTATTGTAAAAGCCAAGTAACTGTGTTTCTGATGCATGCATTTCGACTACCCATATTCCGCCGGGATTTCCTTTCACAAGGTGTTCTATAGAATGAAGTTAAAGCATTCTCATGCATCTTACCCCACGCTGTTGCACAAAATGGTCACCAGGTGGGCAGCCATTCATTATATCCACAGACAGAAAGAAATGGCACACAGATTGTGTGAGCTAGTTCCCCTCATCTGAGATAGATGTTCAGCACAGACAAATCAGCATAAACTACAGAGCAGACACATGTAACCAAGCAAGGCGTGCAGAGGAAGTTCAGCTAAGGGACACTCACTCCCCTTCCCAGTTCCTTCCTCACCTTCCCACACAGGGGAGAGTCCTTTTGAAGGTGTTCTGCCGCTAGGATATGTCCATGGACCACGTTTTCCACATAGGTGAAATCCACCAAGTTCCTCCCATCCCTGCACAGATGAAAGAAAAAGAGTTTGGCCCAAAAGTGATCTAGGCTGCAAAGTCTGCTTGTGGCAAAAGGAAGGACACTTCACACAGCACAATTTAAGATCCCTCTTCTCCCCCCTCTGTTGTGCCACAACTTCAGGCTGTACCCTGCCAGAGATGCAAAGCCACTGCACCTTATTTTGACATAGAGAAAAAGCTGTTATCGTCTCAGCTCTTGTCAAGACCCTCAGAAAGTTTATATTCCTGTAACAGTACCCTACCTAAACCTGCTGCAGATCCTACAGGTCTCAGAATCAGCAGAGCGATCCACAGAAGCAGAACAGATAGGAACACAGTGGTAACTAGCACACAGAAAGTCACTTAAGGACAAGCTCTCAGTTACGAACTTCTTGGCTCATGAAATTTTAACTTACTCAGTAAGCCAACTTCAGTCCCAGCTGAAACAGACTCAACCCTCTGTGTTAAATCTATTTCTGGACAGACACAGAAAATAGATCTGCATGCTACTTTCAAGAGTCCAGCTAAAAATCAAACAAATGGTTTGTTACAAAACCATCACCACGCTCATTTCGCCATAATAAACAATATTGCTGCAATCCAACATTCTGAGAATTAACATTTTTTATTTTTGACTTTCACGGACGAATGGCTATGTGCTTTCTTGGCAGGGATATGCAGGTCTTTACAGCAGTAGGAAAACTCAAATGAGGAAGGCATGTTTGAGCTGGGAGAAAGCGAAGACAGAGTAGAAAGCTTAAGTTTATTTAGGTTTGCTGCTCACAGATCAGTTTGGGAGTTCAGATCTAGAAGTGAACTATAAAGAAGAATAAGGCCAAAAAACCCAACCCTATTCCCTTTCTTTCTCCTACCCTGAGCACACATTCATTCACGTAGGTACGTACACAAGACTGATTCCTGCATGCAATAAGAAAATTCTATTATAAAATAAAGAGCACATTTCTTTTCAAGATCATAATACAAGTTTAAAAAATTTCTTAGTAGCAGCTTGAACTATTTCTTGCTCTTATATTTCAGTGGTCCTCTGGAAGCTGTGCAAGGCTTAACAACAAGGCGAACATCTGATCTTATTGCAATGCATATTGGAACAGTCACGTTCGCTTTTAAATTGCAAGACCCTCAACTATTATCAGTGTATATTAGTTAACAGCAAGTAATCTGAGCTCTTCGATTAAAAGGAACTCTTTAGACTGTGAAGACAGCTCTAGCTATGTCCGCTTTCCCCACTGATACACTTTTTGCATGAAAAACGCTTACTCATCTGAGTGCCATGAGTCCCTAACACAAAAGGCCTAGGGAAGAAGAATCCTGAATCACAAGTTACAGAAACTTACTTTTTCCCCCCCCCCCAGAACCACGTTGCAGTTCCCAAGACGACACTGCCAGTGCAGAAGGTTAAATCGTGCTTTCTCCTCCAATGCCGAACACCTCAGGACAAAGATCCTGACTTACTTGTAAGGATAGGATGATTCATGATAATATCATCAGAAGATCACTCCATGCCACACCACCACTGCTGATTCCATATTACCCCCTTCCAAAAGGGCTTCAGGTTTAACAGAAGCTATAAAATGAGTAAGCCTTGCTCACCCAATTATGAACTTCATTTTGCCACTCTTAGCTGCTTGGATGAGGATGGGAACCAGCTGAGGGTCTCTAGGACCAAATATCCCGTGTGGACGAATAGCAAGGGTGAAGAAATTCTTGTCTGGGTCATTTGCATTCAGCACTTCCTGTAAGGGGAGGAAAGAGGAAAAAGAGAGAAAAGCTGGGAAGAAAAAAACATGGCTTAGCAATACACCCCAACCACAGCACTGGAGCGGTTAGGCATTCCTTCGTGTCCTTGGGAAGACATCAGTGGAAGAATTACTCTCCTTCCATACCTTTACAAGTGATCCTTCCTCTTTCTCATAATCTTCTCGTTAATGAGAAAAACAGACAAAAATCTGTTTTCATTACTGAACACTTAATGAATTGACAGGCAAAGGGAAAGAGCTCTTTGTCATTTAACACCACAGAGACCAGAGGAGCTTTTTGGATGTGCGGGAGAAGAGAAGGAAACTGAACAATTTGATCTTTTTCATCAATTAATGGAAGATTTCCATCATGGCCCTCTTGATCACATTCAGAAGAGGTGTGGTCCCTTTTTCCTGGCAGCACCAAGTGCTAAGCAGATTCAGCAAGGCATCATTGAAGATTTAATTCTACTAGTTGTTTGGAAACTCCATGTTCTACTAATTTATATATATACACACTTTTTTTTTTTAAAACAGCTGCTGTCTTTTCTAGTAAAGATTCAAGAACCCCCACATAAAAATAAACACTGAAAAATTTCACTGTTTCACCCAAAACAAAGATATAATTATAAGCATATTGGGCTACACTTGATTGTTACTCACAAGCTTCCACTCTGTTAGTCCGCTTTACTACAAAGTGCTTATGCTTGTGAATAAACAGATATTTTTTGAATAAACAGATTTTTCACACTGTTGTTTTCAACTAAGCTTTTTTCAGGGAACATAAGAAAAATTCTTAAAGGCTCTACTTAATTCTTAAATACTCCACTTAAGAGGACACAGTCAGCTTCAGTCTGGAAGCAAGTCTAAATTCTTCTTGCATAAAAAACATAACTTCTTTCCACAACTGAAATGCAAGCCATTGAAAAAAAAAAGCTTGAAGAAATGTTTGTTTGCTTTGATTTAAAACATTGTCATATCATATTTAGACCACAAATACTGCACCATTAAGAACCTGACATAGAACAGATACTGGTTTTTCTGTAGACTTCTAGAGCAGTGGACACTGTAAAGGGAAATTTGTAAACATTAACAAGAAAATTTTCAGTATATGGCCAACAGCATTAGCCTACAGCATGTTTTTAGGCTGTCATGCTCCTTAACTAGGTCCACATCTCCATCTCATCTTCTCCTTCCCCAGTAACTTGTTTACAATCCCAGCTGAAATACACATCCGCTACCCCTCGTACCTTCAGGCTGCAAATCAGGTAATGTGGTTCTGAAACAGCCTTCCACTAGGAGCAGAGAGGGCAAAAAACCTCCCCTCAGCTTATCTCAGAACAAAGCTGGATCAGTTAAGAAAGGGGATTATCACACGCCACTGTCAGTTCTTTTATTCTTTCTCCAGACCCCTCCTCACCCCGCAACGTAACACCCTATTTCTTTCAACATTCCTGGTAATTTATGTTACAGCTTTATAATACTCACTTTCATTAAATGAATACACTGCTGAGAGTTTAAACAGCCAAGACAGACAGAACTGAGCGCTTATGTATTTGGACTGCTACACGGCTGCTAGGAGAGCATCCCCTGTACCATCTCATCAGCATGCCCATGCAAAGGATGCGAGTCACTTGCGAAAGATGCAAGCGGCAACCGCCTGCCGCACTTCTCTTAACAGAAGAAATGAGCACCTTTCCACAGCTCCCTAGTCTCCATGCTGAGAAGAATGTTAAAAGTCAAGCAGCTTTGTCTGAAAGAAGGGAATTTTCTATTTCAGTTATACTCTGAAAACTCTGGCAGACATTGCTAAATGTGCATCAGCTTGCACAGACTTTCTTCACAACTACGAGTGAAACTTCTTTTAATGAAACTGAGATTCTGGAGAACAACAGAGATCTGTTCAGTCTTGAAGAGTCTGTTGTGTCCTTCAGGGCATGCCCTACTTTTAGAACTGCATTTTTAAGCATGGAAAATAATAGCATTAACCATATGGTGACAAATACCTTCTCCTGCAGGATCTTTGTCTCTGTGTAATAGTCGATAGGTTTTTTTGCATAAGGGAGGTCTTCTGTTCCATTTTTTATGTCTGTGCCCTCAAAAACAACACTGGCACTGCTAGTTAACACCAGTTTCTGCAATGGATGTCAAAGAAAACAACTGTTTAAAGCTTAAGACAAAAGGGTCATTATTTACAAAGGGTGAGAAAAGGCAATAATAACGTTTAGTGAACTGTTTCTACAGAGAATAAACTGTATCTAGAAGAACATGGGTTAACAGAAGATTATCTGAAACTCCAGGTAAGAGAACTCCCACTCTCTTAATGGACTCAATAACATCATCTACTGCTACCTGAAGGACAACAAACTGCCAGGGCAACCAGTCAATGGAAAATCATCTCCAAGGACATCAGAGTGCCTTCTTGGCTTAGCACATTTTAGCACTTAACACACAATGAGTGTAAGACATGCTCATCTTTATCGTAACAATATCATGCCAGATTACAACAAAAGAGTACTCATATTCTGGATGTTTTTGCTGGATAAAAACATGCCCTCATGGATTCAAAACAGGAAATCAGTGATGTGTTTGGACAATCGGAAACATTTGGTTTTAAACAAGATCTACTTTTTAATAGAAAGATGACTGGATCCAAGAAGTTCCAACAAGACCTACTCCTTGCTCTGACAGAATCTAGACTAAGACTGAAGGTACACACTGCATGGTCCATTTCCTCCAGTAGCTTATGACGTGAGAGTGGGCAACAAAAATAAGAAAAACTGTGGGCTGGGAGTCCTACATATCATTTAATTCTAAACATGATCGGTTCTGGTTTTGTACATGGACAACATGCAAGATGTCTTGGAAGTAACATCTCTGCCCAGAATAAGTACGGGATCTTGCCAAGCATTGTGCTAGGCAATTTGGTAAGAGTTTGAATAAACACTCATGTGATATCAAAACAACATACTGAGAGGAAAAAAAACTTGCCGAAAGGGCAGCTTGGTTTCCTCTGTCTTTCATTTGTGGGCAAATGACTTTAAAACAAATTATACCAAGATCATATGAGTGTGTTCCTTCTCATTAGATATTAAAGAATTCACATAGGTAATAGATGCCATGAAAGCTTCCACTGCAGGAAAAAGCTATCTTTAAGCTTTCCCCTCAACTAAAGCATGAAAAAATCCACTTGCCAGTTGTTCTCCTGTGGGGGGATTCCCAAATATCTACTAGGACAAATTCTAATGGATACTTTTCCTGCAGTCAGGGAAATTGCAACGTGTAGTTTTTCTGGTGCAAATATGCACTGAGCTTACATTAGACGCTATGCAGGAGAGCAAGACTCTCTTCTACTAATTTTCACAGAAGAGATAGGAATTCAGTATCTTAGAGACCTTTGTGCTTCTATCAAACCTGACTGAAACTGGTCCATGGGTCAGAAATCACAAGTTCACATTAGCATCTTACATACTCCACAAGTACCCTTTTGTACCCTTACCTGCACTCCAGCTTCTTTGCAGGCTTCAATGACTGCTTTGGTTCCCATAAAATTCACCTTGTAAAACAGTTCCCTGTTGTCACTCGAAGGTGCTGGCGACGCACAATGAAATGCCACAGAAACACCTTGTAAAGCTGGGAGCAAGGCCTAGAATAAGATATATTGTGAAAGACAGCAATGAAACAACAGCAACAGAGATTACTCAGGAAATAAACCACAGTTCTTTTTCTTACGAAAACAAAACTGCTAAATTTCAAGTCATGTTCCTTCCATTAAGGTGAGCAGCCGGAATAGGATTAGCCTCCAGGGTCTTCAGTGTCCTCTCCTTGTTAGTCAAAAGAGCACTACACCAGCTTGTCTTTCCAGAGAAGAACCTGGGAACTTTCTGAGACCTGGAGGCTATCTAGACTTCGCTACTTGCAATAGTGCAGGTTTGAGACTCAAAATTACCTGGGGAAAGGAGTTAGAAAACCCTGCATCCAGCAGGTTTAACAGCAACAGTACCCCACGGCACTGTCTGTCTTTGAGATGACTGCCATAAAGCTCTGGGACATGATACTTTACACTCTGGGGAGACATCTCTTCATGATCCATACAAATGCTTTTGCCAGGGCTCACATGCATGACCTAGTTACGGCAAGATGTCCCAGTGTGCCTTAACTGTGAGGAATAATGCATTCTGCAGTTCTCACGCAGCTGAGGTTAGCTAGGAGAGCACCTACACGCAATTATCAACAGTGACTGTAATTAGGCTGTATATCTGAGCTAACAGTAATGCAAATCATAATCCAGAAACAAGTGCTGTTCCTTTCAGCTTCAAGCTGTCATCAGCTACATTTCTTTAAGTGTTCTAGATGACACCTCCCCAGAAAACTGTTTAGGCTACTGACTTCACCGTGAAAGGCTGGGGGGCATATCTACATACCGTTTTACAGCCTGTACAATGCCTCCAGACTCTTTAGTGCTTCAAACAAGGCTTGCTTAGCTGTTTGTATGGACATTAGTTTAAACAGACATCCTTCCCATCTACACAATTTACTGTTTTTAGTCCGTACCTCTTTATCGCAAAGGTCTCCCAGGAAAAACTGCACTCTGTCGTTCTCAAATTTCTTCTGAATATCAAATACGTTGACCAAGTAACCCTTGTCCAGGAGCTTCTCCACCATGTGCTGGCCTAAGAATCCAGAGCCACCGATCACTGTACATTTTTTACCAGTCTGCAAAGACCGGGAGAAAACGAGCATTACAGTGAGCACACATGCACCAACAAACAGCACAAGTAAACTTTGAGTTGAACTTCCTAAGATCTTAACGGGCTGGAATTTTGCACAGCTTCAATTGTTCAAGTCAGTAGCCAGTGTGATTAGAGGATTCTAAATTCAGATATCAAAGACTTTCCAACACATCTGTGCCACCACAGTAACTTGAAGTTCAGGCAGGCCAGTGGTCCACACAGCTCATATGTGGGTTCATATTTCGGCAGGACTCTGTCATGTAACCAAGTGGCTCACCTAGGAGGGAAGAAAAAGAGGACTGGCTCCGACAAACTCTGGCCTGATGTAAAGCAAACACACCCACTTCCGCCACATGGCACAGATAACCCAAAACATGAAAACTGTCACAGCTAGCAAGGACAAAGCCATTTTCACAGCATGTGAAACTTAGACTCCTCCAAGCCAAGAAAGAAATTGGGTAAAGGCAAAGCTTACCCTTTTTAATTAGTCATTAGTTCTTCATCTTTTTAAAAGTGCTTTTTAATTCAATGGCTAGAGTCACTAATTAACAGATTCTGGTCTGGTCACTGGTCTAACTGGAATGAGTCTGGAGACATCGCTGCCAACACAGAATATACAAGCAATGAGTTGGAGGAAGTTTTTGTACAAAGACTGCTCTGTCCTGGTTGGAAATAGATTTGCTCCTTATTGTTGCTACACAAAAACCCACCTCTCCAGTTATTCTATTGAGCTGAAGGGAATTTTAACCCACTGAAACCACACAAAGACAGTAATTGTTTGGAAGTTTCCAAGTGCTACATCCTTAAACAAAGGTTCGACTGCAAAGTATCAATTATCCACAACAGAAATGAGAAGAGTTCAATGTAACTTAGCAACTACAGTAAGGCATAACCAGTTACTTGGTTATGGTGCACGCAAAGTACAGTCTGATTGAAAGCATTAAAAAAAAAAAATAGAAGTTCCACTGGGTTGGACCAATGGTCTCCCTGGTTTTGACAGCTGCAGGAGAAAGATGATACAGAAAGAATACATAAGCCTAAGGACTCCCTGCAGTTTGTTTTCCTGGTACTCCCCTACTATAACAGGTCTGCATTTGCTTTACAAAATCAGGAAGCTGATGAGTAAACTCAGTCATGTCCTTCTCCTCTGCAGTTTCCTCTCCCTGCTGAGGGGTCGAGCCTTTTCAGCTTCTCCTCAAAATGCAGTCGCTCCATTTCATCCATATTTTTACTTGCCTTTGCCTGTACCCTTTCTTATTCCAGCATGTTCTTCATACGATGAACACACAACTGCACACAGCACTGAACCGAAGTTTTAAACAGTGGCAGAATGACGCCCTCTGTCTGATTAGAAGTAGCAGCATCATTTTCTCCCACTGCAGATACCATCCAGGTTTTTCTGTACAATAGTTTTTCCACTCACCCAAGTCAAGGCCAGTATTCTAATTAGTGCCGGGAAGATTTATTTAAATAATCTTTAGCACATATTTATGACCTGCAATGCACATACCACTTTGGAAAGTACTAAATGAACCAACCCCGTGCCCAGAATTGGTGTAACTGCAGCTCACAGCACTGCTCTTGGACTCTTGCGCCCTTTTAGAAATGGCTAGAAGAAATCCAGGCTACGCATGATCACACCGATTTTAGGAAAGGAACTACTATCTATCTAGCGTTGTGCTGTGAAGATATAACAGCCTGTTCATGCTCTCTAACATGATGCTACATTGATTTTTCTGTTTTGTTTGTTTCCTAAATATCTGAGATTCACTGGTCTCACATGAGACTCAAAAGAAAAAATGAGAAAATAGACCAGAAGATCGAAATTTCTCTATAGCCAAGAACCACAGGTAACATAACAGAACAGCTTAGCAAACTGTACTCCTAAGATTAATGCCTGAATAGCTCTCTAAGCTAACCAAAATGTCATCCTTTCCATATTAAAACCTCCTGCATTCAATTCAATAATGCTAGAAAGAGCTTACAGCAGTTTGGTAGATCTCATGGATCTCAGCTGGGCGCTTATCTGCATGACAAGATGGAATAATGTTTTAAGGCACATAGGAATGATCCTGGTATAACTAGATCTCCAGACCAATTGATTTAGCAGCACTGAAAAAGCTAATGGTGTTCTTAGGGGACTGGAGCATCGCTGGGTCTCTCTGGAACTAACGGCGTCAAACACGTCCCTTGGTAAAGCACTTTTCCACCAGCAATATCTTTAGCACAGGCATTAATGCAGAAACAGCCTCATTTCTTCCAAACATGGTTAGAGAAGACATATCTATGAAAACATGCTTCCATCAGACAAATCTTCATACAGCAAGGTCGAAGTCCTCAACTCACCAGCCTGAGGTGTGTGGCCATTTCTCATATGACTTGGTACCAACCTAATTCAGAAAAAAAAAAACCACATTGTTTTATTCACAATATTCATCTTACTTAAGCATGCCATTAACACAAACAGATTTTTTTAAAAAACAGATTTCTAGTTATGAAAACTGAGGTGTAAAGCGGAAACATGGAAAACACTAGTGAACTACTTCTCCTGGCCCTGCTGAACAAGATGAGCAGTACAAGACTAACATTGACATCAAATAGCTTTCTCAAAGGCATAATTCTAATAAAATAAAATATCCCTGACAACAAAGGCACCATTTTATTTTGGTTAGCATTAGCTTCATGCACTTCCTTTCAATCTGAATATTTATACTCCAAAAACACAAACACAGTTCTGGTTTTTGGCAGTACTCTCTTCACAAATAGTGTTGTTTGAGGGTGTTAGGAATAACAAAACAGAACTGAAGCACCATGCCTGAAGACACAGCAAGGAAGAAATATCAGCACTCACTGGTGCTGTCGGCAAAGAAAGGGGAGACAGTGGTGAGATATTTCAAGTTTTCACATCACTGGCTGTTGATGGCACTAGTTTCATTAAAATACATTCTTACCCACACCAATAGCAAAGAAGACTCCCCACTCAGCTGGGGTCCTACTGTGTACATGTAACTGAAACGCAGGAAAAGACAACATAGATCTCTTTCCATCATAAAAGCGAGCTGCATGCAAAGACTTCTGATGGTCTTGCAGTCACTTTAAATGATCAGTATGATAACTGCTGCTTTAGTGACCGATTTGATTCTCCTGATTCCCAGTCAGTTGTTCCCACCACCTCCTACCATCCACACACTGAGGTAGATGAAGGGTACAGTGAGCTACAAATTAATCATTTTCCACCTGGGCTGGTTTCCATGCAGATCATTCCCTGACCCATCTCACCTCACAAACAGGTGCCTGCATGAGACCCAGGAACAGCTACACCAACACTGCTATAAAATTATCACAGGACCACACCTGTGAGCATGTACCACACAAGACAATAGACCTGTTGAACCGGCTCACTCCAAAAGCTGTGCAGCTTACTATTCTTTTTTACTTTCTGAAGAGCCCTTTGAGGTGATATGAAAAAAGCCAGAAAAGGCAGGATTGGGGTCCATCTGGCCAGGAACACCAAGTTAGCTTGGAAAAACAGGCACGAGGTGACCTGCCCTCCAGCTGCCCCCTCCCGTACCCCCGCACCTCCCCTAACGCTGGCCTCGCCGCTCTCCAAAACGCCATTTTAGGACTGCTCCGTCTCCAGGTGCCCTCCAGCTCCTTCGCCGGTGCTTCCCCCCCGGTGCTTCCCCCTCGCAACCTCCCCTCCCCACGACCCCTGCCTGCCCCGCACCTACTGCCACCTCACGGCCCCNGCCCCGCACCTCACGCCTCCTCACGGCCCCGCAGCCTGCCCTGCCCAGCCTCTCGCCCCTCAGCTGCCCGCCCCGCAGCCCCCGGCCCCTCTCACCTCACCCGCGACGCCCTCGCCCCTCCTCAGCTCTCCCCTCAGCACCGGCCCGGCTCCGCCCTCTCCCTCCCGCTCACCAATCACCGCGGAGGCTTTCAGAAAGCCCCGCCCACTCCGCAGGCTCTCGCCGTTTCCCCACCTGAGCGCTCTGGGCTGAGCATCGCGCCAGCCGATTATCGCTCTCTGATTGGTCCCCGCCCTCTCCACTTTGGCCAATCGAGTTAATGGAAGGCGGAGAGGCTCTTCTCCTCGCTCGGTCGCCCCTGGGACCCGCCCCAACCACGTCCGGGCCAATAGTCACCCCCCAAGCGCCTCCCGCGCCCGGCTCTCCACCAATGGGAGCGATGGTTACCATAGCAGTGGCGTCGCGGCAATAGCCAATGGGAAAGGGCGGTATTGGGCGGCGCCCTGTCAGGACTGGAGCCGCCCCGAGGCACCGGCTGGCGGGATGGTGAGTGCGGCCCGGGCGGCGCGGCGGCTCCCTGCCCGGCGGCGGGACTGGGCCTCGGGCCCTGCCCTGCCCTGCCCTGCCCTGCTCTGCTCCGCTCCGCTCCGCTCCGNGCGGCGCGGCGCCGCGGCGGCGGCCTGATGCCCGTTTGCTCTTGTGTTGCTGTGCCAAGGCCTCCAGCTTTAAGAAGCCCTCGCTGGGCGCTGCGTCCCAGAGGAAGAAAACGAGTCCCAAGCTGGAGCTGACTGAGGAGCAGAAGCAGGAGATCCGGGAGGCCTTCGACCTATTTGACACGGACGGCACCGGGAACATAGATGTTAAGGAGCTAAAGGTAACACTTTCTATTGCTGAGAGCACAGCCCTACACGGATTATAAATTAACAGGGGCATAGACACCTAAATGACCTTAAACAGGAAAGGTGTTGCATTTTTTTTTCCCAGCATAAACCTTGCTGTCAATAGGCACATTGCTCTTTAACTATAACTCTTTCCTGCTCTCAGGTGTCTGTAGGGCCAGCTGGCCAAAACACATTGACAGATCTGTGTTTTCTGCACTGTCTTCTCTGTTAGTAAAATAGCAAAAACATTTTGTGCATATTAAAAAAGGTTTTTTTCCCCCTCTGTGCATTCTCAAGGATTACATGCTTTGCAAATTAGATTATTCAAGCTATGAAATACACCAGTGTTATGCATTTTTATGGTTCTATTTATAGTTAAACGTTTTTGGTCTTTCACCACCCCTGTCCTTTGGGAAGAACTGTAATCAACAAACTAGGGATTCTTTTGCTTTCAGAATTTGCCCTTCCTCTTTGCCAGCTGTTTGTCCGTGTTGCATAAGACCATCAGGAGGGGGAGAAATGATTTCAAAGTTGCTGCTTGTCCCTTTATCAAAGGAGGAAGAAGTAAGACGCGTAGGTGTGTGCACATCTGTGCAAGTGAAGGCATCCATGGATATGCTGCTCATAGGAGTGTTGTCTGAAATCATGCAAAGTGTTTGAATTGTGTTTTCTGTACATGCATTAAAATAAGTCTGTCACTAGAATGAAAAAATAACTATTTTAAATTTCTTGTGGCCTACAAGCCAAAGAACTTCCATCTTTGCACTGTCAGATTAGAATTTGTTAAGAGTTCAGAAGAGTTGCAAATATGATAGAAACTTCTTTCATGGAGTCATTTGTCTTGAAGCGTGGGGTTTTTTGAGGTTTTTTTTGAGACATTCCTAGGTCTTACACTTAGCCACCTTGCTTACAAAAGGGTCTGAAATAAGCTTTTTTTTTTTTTTTAATTCAGTGTCGTGTTTCTCATTACAAATGGAGTATCAGTAGCAATTCCCTTGACAGGAAAGGAATAACATTCTGTTTTCCAGTAGCATTGGAAATTGCTGTCCACAGCACTGCATGACAGTTTGTTTGTTTTTTTCCTTCAAAATACTAATGAAAGTGGGATCTTTTTATTCTCTGAATGCCTATCATAGGAGTTAAAACAGTATATACCAAAATGGGTATGCTAAGACTTCGTAAAAGAATCCCGATTTTCTGAGAGAAATCTCATTTCCCAAGACTTTTTTCCATCTTCTTGCCAGTTGTGACCTGGGGGTGATGGACAGGATGGTTAGAATGCATTTAGGAAATTTCAGAATTAACTGAAGAAGTGACTCCAGAATATGACTGGTTGCCTGCCTGCTTTCTGCGTCTTGATGCACCCTTGCATGTGAAAAAACATTGCTCTAGGACTGCTTCTTGACCTTGCTGTTCTCCTTGAGACACAGAACAAATGTTTTAACATGGTGTGGCATAAAGTTTTTTTTTTTTTTCTGTGATTTTGCTTATAGTCTTGTATGATTTATAATTTCTTTTGTCCTTACAGGTGGCCATGAGAGCACTCGGGTTTGAACCTAAAAAAGAAGAAATCAAGAAAATGATATCAGATATCGATAAGGAAGGAACAGGAAAAATCAGTTTCAATGACTTCTTAGTAGTGATGACACAGAAAATGGTATGTAAAATTTAAAAGTCAAAGCAGAAGCAATTCTGAAAATGGTTCAGTCCCTTTCATCTCCTTTTGGTTTTAGTGAAAGATGAAAGCAGTCTCTTAATCTTAACAAAATAAAAGTTATAATTGCAAGACAGGGACTACCCTATCTCATTTTTAAGGTAAGGTTGAAAGATGTCATTAAGAAGTTTCTTTAACAATCAGTTTTGTGCGTGTGTCAAAAGGGGAAAAGTGGGAAACCAAGATTTTTATCACAGATGGAAAAACAGCTCTGGTCTGCAGAAAGCTGTCAAGTGTATTGACACATTACATGGATGAGAGAGACTTACAGATGAGATCTCTGCTTTTAACAATCCTAGAAAATATTGAGTAAAAACAAATATTTAACATGATACTGAAATCCCAAAGACATCTGGCTAGATATGGAAGAAAAAACTCCCTGAAGCCCTGAGGTTCAGGCAGCATTGTTGTGTCCCTGTGTACCTTCCGCTTTTGTGTGTATACTTCCTGCTGGCTGGGCTTCTTTAAATGTACTCTTAGTCTTTCCAATACTTGTATTTTATAACTGTGATCTTTGTTTTGAGTATTACGTACAACATAACCAGTGCTTTTTTCCTTAAACTTCTGCTTGCTTCTTTAAGGCTGAAAAAGATTCCAAAGAGGAGATTCTTAAAGCTTTCAAACTCTTTGATGACGATGAAACTGGCAAAATCTCTTTCAAAAATCTCAAACGTGTGGCCAAAGAACTGGGCGAAAATCTCACAGATGAAGAGCTGCAGGTTTGTACCCGGTACATGAAACCGTATAATACACAAACACTGTCAGCCTGTGTGCATAGTGAACATATAAAGGTCCAGATTGTGCTTTGTCCATTGAATATGAAGGCAGTCACAGAACGTTCATGTATTACTTGGTTTCATGTTTACATTAGTTTGGAATCTAGGTAAATAGTCAGAGTCTAGTTCTCCTTCTGTTTGGAGAGCTGAAGTGTCTGTCTGACTGGTCTGCTAAGCACCAGAACCAGTGAGAATAAGGAATGGGAATCTGTATCTCAGTGGGGAAGGAAGCCATTTCAGGGTCAGTAAGTTTTTAGGTAAATGCAGCAATCGGTCAGTTTTAGGTGCTGTCTGGAGCATCCCGTGGGATCTTTACTCTTAAGCTATTATGCTTAATTTAAGCTGTTTCTCTCTCCTGAAAAAAATGGAAAAGCTTTGTTCAGTTTGGAATTGGGAAATAGATTCTAGGGCCAAAGATAGGTTAAGCACACCTGACTACTTAAAATGTGTCACAGTAACTGTGACTGTAGAATTGCAGTTTTATGGAGTTAAGGTGATGTAAAAGGAACAACTCTTCTCCAAGCGCTTGGTTTCTTCCAGGATAGCTCCTCTAATACAATATATTCTATATGCATTTATATATAAATGTAAATTTATATATAAAAACATATCAGTGTCTAGTTTAAAAAATATTTTGTAGCATGTTAGGTCTAGCATTGAGCTGACACTGTCCCCTCCAATACCACTTACTAAAGAGTGGTTCTAATTCTGAATTAATCTAATAATTCTGATCCTACTCTAATCTGCATCTAATTTCTGAATAAAAATATCTTTCAGGAAATGATCGATGAAGCAGATAGAGATGGGGATGGGGAAGTGAATGAGCAAGAATTCTTGCGGATCATGAAGAAGACCAGCCTTTACTGAAACTGAATTTTATTTATTTTTGCACACGTGCGTATATGTTTGGTAGGTGCCTCACTTTTTTCCAGCCTTTTATTTCTTTTGAGAGACCAGAAAAGTTAGGTCGGTGTTTTCTTCTAAGTGGATGATCTTAAACTCATGTTTGTGAACAGTTACCAACTGCTAACCTGTTTACATGTAGCAACGTGGTTGCTTGTTTGTGCTCGTAAGATGTTTACACTGTTCATTTTCAATACACAAATCACACTTTTCAGTGACAGTATTCAGATCCTTACCTGACTAAAAACCACATGTCAAATGATTCGTTCGGTAAAGAGAAGACTCAAAACCAGAAAGTGTAAAGCAGTATTTCCCAGCAGTTGAAGTTTCTGATTTCATGTCTTCATTTGGGCCCAGTTACAGTGAACTTTTTATGACATATTTGTGGGGACCAGCTTTTTCTACTCCATCTTATGGTGATTATTCCCTCTCCCTTTTTTAGAATGCTCTTTAAACTGAAAAAGTAAGTAAATAGACAGCTGCAACTTAACTTACTGCTATTCAGTTCACATATTTAAAGAAATCTCTTTGCAAAAGAAGGGGAAAGTTACCAGTGCCGATGATCTGTATGTTTGCAGGAATATTCAGTGGCTGCAAATACAAGATTGTACTTAAAATAAAATGTCTGATTTTAAGCCATCAGAGTTGTGGAAAGAAGTGTACAAAAACACAACTCCACGGGTACAACATTCACTCTGATCTATGGGCAAATAACAAAACGATTCTTCCAGGTACTTGAAGAGTTTCAACTTTGAAGTTTTAACTTTCAAGTCTTCAAAAGTGCCCTAGTTACTAAACGCTTCGCTATAGAGACAGAAGCTACACTATATTCTGTCTTTGAAGTGGCATCTGTCTGAGGTAAGAGCATAATAGAAGGAAGGCTTTTGCCTTGTGTTGGAAGGAAACAAGCTCCCATGCCCTTCTGCTACTTTTGTTTGTTCCAGTAATCCCTCTGGTATCCTTCCTCCTCACTCTTAGACAAGGGAGGGATGGATTCTTCCTCTACAGAAATCTTAACATCTTCCTGACTCAAAATCCAGTGTATTCCCTTGCTTTTCACAGTCAGTATCTGCCTTTTTCCCTGGGCTGAACGTTCAGCTTACCTCCACGATTCATAAACGTGGGGAAAAATCTAAGACTGAACTAAATGTGAAGGTTAACGATAACTGAATTGAATCTATATCATGTAGAATTCCTTTTTGACCTTTTTCTGTTTTTAAAAAGAATGGTTTATACCAGCAGTGTGTAAATTGGACGGAGGGGAATCTTGCAGTCTTGTGTGCCCCCGTGTGGCGAAGGTCAAGACATACACAGGAAAACGTGAATGATAAATGGTACATGAACAGCTTTGATTATTTAATTTATCAGCCGAGGTCAATTTATTAGCAAGGCTGTTGCTCTCTGTACATTTTCTAGCCCTCTATCCAGGCTACCTCAATCTCCAAGTGACCTTCCATTGCTGCTGCAATGATTCATGGTTTTGTTAAATGCATGGTTTTGTTAAATCCTGCTGTACAGAAACCTGCTTCCTGACCTTAATCTTAAACCCCATTTTTTTACCTAACAACCGCAGTGCAATATACGGTTCATTGCTGGTGGTCATCCTCTGATGCCACCGCTCCACAAATGCGTGATGTGGGTCATTCTTTCTCGGAAATTATGCATGCTTTGCCACAAGGCCTCAGAGTCCAGGCAGGATAATGGCCATTGGAGTTTTGAAGGCCTCACCACAAACTCCGAATTTCAGATACAGGACAGTAACGCCTGGATTTTAGACCGAACTACTCGCTGCCAACCGCGAAAGGACTCTGCGCGTCCTTCTTTGGGAGTAAACCTCCGGGACAGGGTGAGCGTTTAAAACAAATCACGAAAACCCCGGAGCGCTCGTTTCCTCCACCACGCGGCTGCAGCATTCGCAGCAGCGGTTCGCTCCCAACCGTGGGACAAGGACACGGGTGCGCGCTCCGCTCCCTCCGCCGCGGCTCGGGGCAGGCAGCGCTGCGGGAGCGGAAGCGCTGATGGCAGAAGCCGGGCGGGGCCGCCCCAGCGAAACGCGAGACGGCGCAGCGGGCCCGGCCCGGTGGCAGCGTCTCGGCCAATCAGCCCCCGCCCTTTCCCTGAAGGGCAGGAGTGCTAGCCAATGAGGAGCGTGGTTGCCATGGCGGCGGGAGGCGGGGCGGTGAGGCCGGCGTCCCTCGGGGCCTGGCGGGCGAGGAGACCGGTTTGTCCCGGCACCGCCCCGGGAGCCTCCCTCAGAAGCCTCCCCTCAGGCTGGGGGGGGATCTCTGAGGAGCCAGAGGGGGCGGTGAAGGCTCTGTGGGCCTCCGGCCCGGGTCTTGTGAGCGGCTCCGAGGAGGGGGGCGGGTGGGCTGGGCGTGCTGCCGCTCTGACGGCCCCGGGCCTCTGCCGCAGGCTGCCAGCGGCCCGGAGCGCCCGAGGAAGAAGCCGGCCCCCGCGTTCCCGGTGAGCGATGAGCAGCGGCAGCAGCTGCGAGAGGCCTTTGACTTGTTCGATCCTGATGGCTCAGGACAAATGGATGTCAAGGGCTCGAAGGCAAGAAGCTGTGAGACTGCAGCGCGTGAAAACAGCGCAGGGAGTCAAGCAAAGGCTGCGAGGTTTAGCAGCTCCTCGCTTGTCTGCCTTTTCCCCCTGTGAAGCCCTGCGTAGCTGCATTGCTTCTTCCTCATGCCTCCTGGCTATGGGGAAGAAAACCTGGACAGGAATGAGAACCCTTACAGTCAGCCTTGTTGAGGTGGGGTGAAGCTGTTCCATCAGCCTCATCTGGAGAGCTCCCACTTTTCTGTCGTGGTTAGGAATCTGCCATGTTTTTGTCAGTGTACCAAGATAGTGTTAACCTGTGTTTAGGCAGGCCTGAAACAAGGCAGAGATGTGCAGTGTGTGCTTTGTAACCCATATCACATGTGGAAAGTAGTTATTAGTGTAGTATTGCTGCAGTACTACAGTGCCTGCAGTGGGAATTTATGACAGGATGTAGAGCTTGTCATCTGTCAGCTGCTGATCTAACTCAGTCCAAAGCAGTAGGAGTTTAGGTCTTTTTTTTTTTTTTTTTTTCTTTTGGTGATGCTGTTGGAATAAACCTCAGGTGTCTCCCGACCCTATCTTCACTTCCCCAGCAAGTTAGGGAGTAATGTCAATTTGCTATAGGTCATGCAAGCAAAGTTCTCTAACAACCCCTGTGCTCTAACAGCCTTTACAAGGGACAGCTTAGGTCTTGTGTAGTTGCAGGGCATTCAGTCTGCTGCTCTTAGGGAGCACAGCCTAAACCCAGATCAGAAGCTTGGATCCCCTGGGGCTGGGAGAAATTGCATGGTTGCTTTGTGACCACAGTTGTACTTAGAACTTGAGTTACAGTAGTCAAACAAAAACGACAGGCTGTAAACAGAAGTGTTGTAAATAGGGGCTAATCATTTACAAGCACAAATAGGGCTAATCATTTACAAGCTCCACCTGTTGTGGAGCTGACAGAGCAATTAGTGTTTGCCACCTATTGCTTTTGGACCACTTGCTGTGCTGTCAGACTTTGCTGATGGAACTCAGACTTGTTATGCAGCCAGCAGTGATTTAAGGGTTGTGCCAACATTTTAGCCAGGTTTTCTTAGGAATGACTGAAGCCTTCCTTCTCCTTGGCCCTTGCCTGCAGCTCTTCCCTGCTCATTTTCCACAACCTCTTACTACTGACATTAGACAGCTACAGAACACTGTTCTCTAGGGACAAAATGGTGGATGAATAGCTTGCTCTGTGCTTTGTACACCTCTTTCCTGCTCTGCACCTTGGTTATCTTGCACACAATTCCTTCCCTTCACATGGAGATGGGAGTTGACTCAGGTCCCCTCTGCACAGAGGTGTTGGGAGCTGGGTCAGTTAGTGCAGATCCTGCTCTCTTCCATTTGTTGTTGTGTCCACCCTACGAGCAGTTGTCCTCATTGTTCGTGGAAGCAGAGAGGGAATTGCATGGGGAAAAGTGTTCTGGGTTAAAAAATAACCATAATATATATATTCATATGTAAATATGTATTCATTTCCTGGCACTGTTGGGGTGGGGGGGAATGCGGTGCTTAGCAGTAGGGGAGCGCAAAGGTGCTGATGGGATTGGTGGAGGGTGTTCATGCAGCAAGCAGGTATTGCTACCAGAGACTGTGCCTTGAAAAGTCACAACCTGAATCTCTAAAAGGAGTCGAGATAACTTTCACGTTCCAGGGAGGGTTATTTTCAGTAGTCTGATTTCAGCAGCTCCTTTTTCTGTTTGGCCTGATAAAGAAGTGTTTGGGTTGATAAACTGCAATATAAGGGCAAAAGTGAGCATCTAGAACAGGACTGGGGGGTTTGAAACTTCTTGATTGGGTTAGTCATCAAGGATAGCCTCATGAACACGTGTAGCTTGTTGGCATGGGCCCAAGTTCACTGCAAAGTCAGAGGATCTGGGGGAGCTCTGCTCTGTTGTACGCATAGGGACAGGCTGCTTGTCCTATTACCTTTGCATATAATTTCCAATGTGGCAAAAAGTTGTGTTGTTTTTTTTTTCCCCACTTGCATGTACCTGCTTGTTTCAAACATCTTTCCCTCTTTGTTTCTGTTTGATTTGTACACAGACGTGGTTCTGTTTTCTCTTTTGGCAGATAACCATGAGGGCTCTGGGCTGTGAATTGAGGAAAGAGGAGATGAAGGGAATTATATCTGAAGTTGATAAGGAAGGGTCAGGAAGATAAACTTTGAGTCATTTCTGGAAGTGATGGCTAGGAAAATGGTGTGTGAGCCCGGCTGGTCACAAAGACTGAAATTCCTCTTGCCTAACTTTATAATGCAGGTACTCACAGTAGATTGGGTCACTCTGGTTCCCTTCAGGGAAGAAACAAGAGTTTCATCTGAGCCATTTTAGATATCTGCCCTAGGGCGAGTTGTCCTTACCCCTCCTGCCTTTTTTCATGAACTGTAGAGGGCACAGGATGGGTGGTTTAGGTAGAGACAGCCGCATTTCAGCAGACAGCTCCTCCCCAACCTTGAACGCGCTGAGCACACACAGTGCCCGGGGTCTTCCCTGGGAAACCGAAGGACTCAGAAACCTCCAGGAGAGTCCTGTTAGCATTCAAACCATAGCAGAGATGAACAGAACGGGAATAGGTGCAGCCCCCCCCTTTCCTTCCTTAAACCTTTCCACATGGAATTTTGGTTCTGTGTTTGTAGTCACACAGTTCTTGATCTTCCTAAAATCAAAACAGCAGGAAGCAAATGCCACACCTCAGATGAACACGAAAAGTTTGCCATCTGTAGAGAAATCATTCCTCAATACCCACTGATGCTGTCAGCATCTCCTGCTGGCAACAGCCACTCAAGCTTGTGGAGGGTCCTCGGAGCTGCTGTTTGATACTAGCCCTTTGCTTCATGTTCCCTAGTTTGCATCGCCCATCTGGGATTCCTGTGGCTCAAACACCTCTGTATCCTCTAGTGCCTGGCTGCATGTAGACACAGGCTGTTCTCAAAGAGCACCAGCGTGCCTGGTTCTACCTCATCCTTGTAATTCCACTGCAAGGCTTTGTGGGATGCCTGTGGAGGTGACTGGGGCATAGCTGGCGTGGCCATTCCTGTGCCCATGCAATCAGAGTTGCCAGGGTGTGTATGCTTGGACCCAAGCTGAGAGCTAAGTGAAAATCCACATTTTCCCCCTAGTAATGCTTTGGAGTTCAGTCAAAATCCACACCTAACTGCGGGCTTATGTATGCGTTGCTTGTGTGTGAGGTGAGTAAAGGCAGTAAGGGCCAGCGTAGGGCTGGCTTACTTTTGAAATAAAATACAGCCGTAGCCATTGGATCATTCTTGGCAGCTGCTTCCTCCAACAGTAGCATTGCTAATCCCTCTCTTCCTGACAAAGCTTGGCCAGGATGTTCCATGCCAAGTCCCCATGCTATTCAGATAACTTCTCTTGGAGCTTTTCGTTTAATACACAGTAACATCAGGAAAAGGAGAAAAAAAAAAAGATGAAACAGCAGTGATAAATAACCCTCTTCTATGGCCCTGTTTTCCCCAAAGTGATGTCTGGGATTTGATTCCAAATGTTTGCTGGGTAAAGTGTCTGACTAGGGACTGTAGAGTGGTATGATGTCATGCTTGCATGATGGCATTTTTCATTTCCTTGCTAAGGCAGAGCCATGTTCAAAAAAAGGAAATCCTGAAAGGCTTCAAGCTGTTTGATTACGATGGCACTGGCAAGATCTCCTTTGAGAAACTCAAGCTGGTAGCTAGTGAGGTTGGAGAAGACATGACAGACGAGGAGCTGCAGGTTTGTGAAGCACAAACATATTCTTGCTCAGGGAGGGAGGGGAATGTCTTACTGGTTGGGGAATTGCACTGTGTTGCTTTGCAAGGGACACGATGTCTGTCTCGCTTTGCATTACCGTGAAGCCTTGCCTGAGACCTTAATTGGTATTTAGGCTTTTTGAGCCTCTACCCTCTCAGATCCCACCTAATCTTGTTTCCTAAATCTTTGCTGTCTCACAGGAGGTGATTGATGAAGCAGATGTGAATGGAGATGGGGAAGTGGATCAACAGGAGTTCCTGTGGATTCTGACGCTGACTGACCTGTAACTACATGATTTTTTTTTCTCCCATTCTGTTGTAAGCAACTGGTTGCAGTATGACTTTTCTCCAACTTCTTTTTTTGTTTGTTGCATTTCTTGGGTGTGAAAACACGCCAAGATATTGTTAATGTTTCATCTTTGATGTTGATTCTCCTCCACTACTACAAGCAGTTTTCCACAGTCCAGTAAACAGTGTTGTTACTAGCTCTGTGTCTGTGTGGGTTGGTTCTAAAGGTTGAGATTAATTCAAATTCTTCAGCCAGTCCCTGGAGTTCTCTCTATTGTAATTTCATCCTATAGCTTTTCAGCCTATCTGATTAGTTAGTCACAACACAGGATTTTCTGAGATTAGGAGTATAACTCCCAAAAGTTAGTACTTGTGGCAGACACTTCTGTACCTTTCTTGATCTCCTGCGTTGTGTGAAAGACAAGAGTTTGAGGGCTTGGGAGCAATTACTTTCTGTACGGTAATGGATATCTTAGGCTTCGGATTTCCCTTCAGAAATAACAGTAGGGGAGAAAACTGCGCGGCTATGAGGCCAGAAGATGTAATCAGGTCAGGTCTCTCGTGGATTTGTGCTTCCTTCTTAATGAAACGCAGATTCAGACAATGTTCTCCTGTGGTTGGGATACTCAGCACAGTTCTTTCTGGGGGATTGTCAAAGGACCGAGGGAACTGTGGACTTTTTGTGCTAAGCAAACATTTTCCTCCTCTTCCTGGCAGCTACTGTCCCAAAACTGGCTGGTCCTTTATATCTTGGAGGCTTTTATATCTATACTAAATGTTATGGAAGGTGGGCAGTGGCTTAAAAATGAAGCTAGGAGAAGCAGTGAAAAAAGTAACACAGAAAAAAGTGATGGGATAAGCTCCGTTTTTGTAAGAAGCCAGGGTAAAAATGTTGTATTATGCTACTCTGGGCTCTGCTGTCCCTGCCAGAAGTGCGTGAGTCCCTCTTTGCAGCTCCACTGCAGCATGTGGGTGAATTCCTTCCCACTCTGGTCACCGGTGGAGTCTCAAAGGATATTGCCATGTTGATGAGAGTGCAAAAATGTGCCAGTGTTTTGGAAAGGATGTGGAAAGACCAAAGAGTTTGCTTAGAAGAGCCTCAGAAAATAATTGCTGGCTTAGAAAAAAAATGTCTTACACTGGGAGAATTTAACAGCTCAGTCTGTAATCATTATATAATACTTCATGTAGAATAAAAGCCTATATAAGAACATACCAGCTACGATCTAAAAAGCTTTTGAATCTAATGGAGACAAACCTGTCAAAATCCAGGGGCTGGAAGTAAGCTCTTCAACTACAAGAGAGAGAGAAGCCATGCCTTGTCATAAATAACACTGATTAACTGTGGGATTGAGCTATCAAATAGTACAGCAGTGTCTTTAAGTCAAAACTGAATCCTCTCAGCAGGTTTGCTTCACTAAAATGTGAATTACTGTGATCTTTACAGCTCCTGCAGAGTGGTCAGATTATGCAGACGAACGGTTCCTTCTGGCCTTAAAAATGTGTGCCTGGCCAGTTATCTGAACAGCTCTGTGTGATACTCAGCTATTTTTAGTGCCTTCTGTTTGCCAAACTTCACTTTCACCCAACCAGTTTACAGCCTGCCATTCCAGTTTCAGCTAGATTGGTATCTTGTCTGTCCCTGTTGCAGTGCAGAATTGTTGCTTCCACATTGGTTTCTAGGATTTTTTCTAGAGGTTGGAAGAGACTGGAAATTGCGGCACTTTCTTTGGGGTGCCTAGATCTCACCCTCTATATTTTCTGCCTAGGCTGCTTCCAAAATACTCCATGCTATCATAGTGGCTCTTGTGTTAATGCAAGAGAGGAATGTAACCTCTTCCTGTTAAACCTGCATGCTAATAACGTTGGTTTGTTTCTGCTTGCACTAACCAATGTCATATTCATGCCCAAGTCTGAATTCTGACAAATCCTAGAAAAGCAAGTGGGGTTTTTTACTAGTGACTTCTTTCTATACCCTTTTCCCCATTCACTGGCCAACCAGTAGCACTAAGAGCGTGTCCTAATACAGAGAAAAAGGCAAAACTAAAAGCAGAATTCAGCGCATGTAAAGCATGTCTATTTTATTCAGTACCAGAATTGCATTCCTTCCTTTTGCCACTAATTCATCCATTCTGTGAGGTGGTGATATGGGGGGGAGAGATGGATTTGTAAAGAATCTCAGAAACAGACCAATTCCTGTTCACAGGAGATATGCATGTCAGGTCAGCCAAGTCATGACTCAAAAGACCCAGGCAACTGCTCAGCTACTCAGAACCAGAGACAGTGGCTGCATTTGAGCCCTGCAGAAACCGGCATCTGCATGTCAGCTCGACGTGCACCGACACTCCAATTACTGCCAGTTTGTGATCAGTACAGTAAGTGGTGTGTCCTTGGAAAATATGCCAATGCTTACATTGCTTGAGAGTTCACCCTCCTCAGTGGCCACCAGTGGTCCCATGGGGGGAAGAGCTCTGAGTAGCTTTTTGCCTGTTGACATGTGGGTATAAAAGGGGAAGTGCAAGGCTTAGTGCCTGCACTCCAGGGGAGCTGGATTCTGTGGCTTTGTGGCATTCAGGCAAGTCTGACCACTTCTTTGACCATTTTTCCAATACCATCGTAGATCTCATGAATGGGAGCATTGCACATGAACGCGCTGGTGGTCACCAGCTTGTTCTTCACATCCACGTGAATTTCAGTGACGTGTTTGTTCACATGCTTGCAGCCAAGTTCCTTCATGGTCTCAGCAGTCTTTGCGTAAGGCCATCTAGAAGAAGAGAGAATAAACCCTGTATGGAGGAGCTGTCATTACAGAGAGAGATCTGAAAAGAGTGGAAAGCTTGTTTGTGCCTCACAACAGCTTCTAGGCTGTTACAGAGATGGGTGGTCCCTACAAAAAGCCTGCTCTATAGGTTCTAAATCTTTTCCTGTCAGAAGAATTTCTCTAGGACTGAAGAACCCGGAAAGCCTCCAAATTACAGCGAGTTAAAAATCTGAAGTAAAGAGGACATAAAACCTTGGTGTTGCACTATAGCTGTTCTGCTGCTTAACTCTGCACGCTCTAGACTTTTCCTTTTGGGTTTGGTTTCTTCACCAGCCTAATGTCAAGAGCCATCATAGTTCCTTCCCTGCCATTGGGAGAATTTGGTCACAGCTTTCATGGGTGGGTAAGAACAGATTAAATCCCTGCCTCTCATAACACTACAAAGTGTTGGGCAGCCATTTTGTTCCTACCTAGGATCTGTTTAACTTTTAGTCAGTAGTCTGGTGTCTTTCCTGCCCTGGGACTGAGAAGTTCGTGAGGCAAGGTATTACGTGCACTGGGGAGAGATTGCTGATTCTGTGGTCTTCAAGGTGTGATTGTATATCGGCACTCTACAGTTACTTACTTCTCACACTCTGTGTCATGACCCACAGTCAGTTCGCAGCCTGGGAAGATTTTGGCTGCCAGCACTGGGGAAATGCAGCACAGGCCAATGGGCTTTTTGGCAGCATGGAATGCCTTCAGGACATCCTCCACCTCTTTGGAGACTATGCAGTTCTTTCCTTGGGTGGCCCAAGTACTCAAGTTTTTAGCCACTCCAAAGCCACCTGAGAAAAGGGAAACAGATTAGACAGAAGGATTAGTACTCCAGGGCAGGGTTCTTGTCAGGTATGGTTCTTTACAATGCTAAAATGGATTTGGTGGTTTGAAGCATTTGGCCAGTATTGACAGAAGAAAGCTAACCCTTTGTGAGCCACTGAATATTCTCAGCTCCTGCCTGCCACAAGATAAGACTCCAGAGCACCATCTCTGCTTCTAAACAGACCTGAACTGGAGAGGTATCAATGCTCTGTTGGTTACCCTGTTTCATCCTGTTATGGTGGAGCATGCTGACAAGTTTTCACTTGTCTTTTAATCCTTGCTCCAGGCCTAATCAATCCCCACTGAAATCACTTGGTCATACTTTCACCAAAGACTGATTTCAAAAAAGATCAGGCTTTTCACTTTTGAGTCACCCCTTCTGTGTCCCAGCTTCTGCTTCTCTTGATAAGAGGGTAGCATGTTGGTGAGGGAGGGGATAGTCTTACATCCAGTAAAAACAAGCTAAGTAGATAGTAGAGAGGGTAAGTCAATTGACAGTTATCTGCCCTCTCCTCTTGGGGTGAGTTTCTGCATCACCATGTGCTCTTGTAATATAAGTCTGTGCAAGCACAGATGGAAGATGTCCATCCTTCCAGTCCCGCCTTCCAGCTTATCTTCTTCCCCAGTGGCTCTGCGCAGTTGCTGTCCAGCCCATGACTCCCCTGTCATTCAAGGCTCATGAATATCTAAGCTGTTCCCAAGACCCTGGGCATGCAGACCCCACACGCTGCCCTACCTGGTATGATTAAGGCATCCAGCCCCTTGGCATCCAGCTTAGCCAGATCCTTGATGTTGCCTCTGGCTATTCTGGCACTTTCAACTAGCACGTTGCGCTTCTCCTGAGTTGGCTGTCCTTTCGCATGGTCCACCACATGCATCTGGTCAACATCAGGAGCATAAACCTCTGCCTGGGAAGGGAAGGTCTGTTATCCTTCAGGCACATATCCTAAGCATGTTGAAGACCATAGGTAGCAAATTAAAATGCTCGAGTTGCTTTGTTAGGAAAGAACTACGCTGGTGAATGCAGTGACCCTGAGGCTCACCTGTATCTGATAGTGGCATCAGGAAGGTTATTGTTACAGGGAGGCAAAATAAAGCTCTCTTGTAGCTTCTGCAAGGGAACGTTTACCCTCAGTGTAAAGGAAGTAGGGTGTTAGGTGAAAGCAAAGGAGCTAAAGCCCACACTGCTTATTATGGGGGCTGAAGTGCTGGAGAGGGAGCAGCCACTCTTTTCCTTCCTAGGAAAAAGAGTTGTTCCAAGAGCCATGTGTGAAGCACATTTCTTAAGAGTTTTCCATCCATGTCCCAAGCAGTCACCTCTGCTGTGGCAGCCCCAGCGCTGCCCCCACGCAGCCATTCATCCCATATGGGTGCTGAGTACCCAGCACCTGCGGGCTGCTGTCAAACCACTACCCTCAGACAGGACTTTGAGTTTCTTCTCCCCACCCACTGGTTTCCCGCAAGCAGAGTATTTCCTTTTCTTGAAAGTGTCTCACCTTTCTTCAGAACTCTTTCAAGCTCACATGCAGAAATTAGGAGTGGAGGGTGGCAAACAGATGGGTGATAGATTTTGTGGCTGTACAAACTTTGTTTCCGTAGGCAAGCAGAACCAAAAATTCAAAGGGACTGGGCGAAATAACGGCTGAGTTTCCTCCACTAGAGGTCCCTGCCAATCAAGGGATGAGTGCAGGACAGTGCTCTGAGTTTGCCAACTTAGTGTAAGGCAGGAAGAGAACAACTACAGCAGCTCCAGGAGAGAAGAAAAAGAGGCAAAACTACAGTCAGCGGACACAGCAAATACACGCTTTGAAGGCTTTGGAATTGGGTGGGCAGGCTCCGCAGCTCATGTAAATCACCACTGTGCCTTTGTATTAGTGGAGCGGTGCTGGCTTCCAGGAGAACAGCTCTGACCCAGCTTTGTGGGCAGCTCAGAGCTGAGGGTAATGTTACACAGGGCTTCTCTCCCTCTTCTTCCACTCTCAAAGAGCGATTGTTGCAACTAATGGCATATTAGAGAAGTTGCTTGAGGGTCGTATTTTTTGCCCCTTCTCTAGTCTAACAAGAACTCATCTATCTTCTGTTTTAATCTTCAGCGTTTTAAAAGGATGAATTTCAAACAACCAAAATCAACAGTAGTCTTTGAAACAGGAATACCAAAGCAGAAAAGAGAACGTACAAGCCAAAAATAGTGAGATTTATTTAAGAAAGTTTGTTTCAGAGTTTGAGTAGCTCACAGAGTTGTTGAGCTCTGTGCTCAACACAGAGCACCCAGCCAGTCCTCTCGTACAGCAACGCTATGAGAGCAAAGCAGAGAGCAGGGTGTTTTCTATGCTCGCAGTAGCAGCCCCAACACTGTGCTGTTTGCTTTGACTCCAGTCACCTATGCCTTGCAGTTACCCCAGCAAAAACGGGGAGCTTGTGATTTGTCCAGCAAGATGCAAAGCTCCTCAGAGCAGAGTACCTTGTGGAAGAGAGAATGAAAAGCAGAGCAACAGCAAAAGGAGCCACAGATTGGGCAGGAGCCTGCCAGGGTGCCTCTTACCTGTGCCCCCTCCCTGCTGAGATGCACCAACACAGCAGAAGACTCATGGATCTCACTCCCGTCGTACACCCCACAGCCAGCCAGCACGACAGCCACTCTCTTTCCCATGGTCACAAGCAGAGCAGGAGGAGTCCCCAGAGAGCCCCCAATTTGCTGTGCATCTCCGTGCACTGCCTGGAGCCTTTTATAGCATGATCCCTCCCCCAGGAGCAGGTGGGGCCAGGCGGGTTGGGCTGAGTTTCTTACTGGCAAGAAGGTTTTATTTCCAGTGCCACAGGCAGGGCATGTAAATATTATTTGTTTCCTCAACTGACTGCTCCCTTGCAGACCTTCTTCACAGCGTGTTGTCTCCAAAGCATCCCCAGCTGACATGACCTGTTCAACAGAGCAGCTGTGTTTTTCCTTCTCAGCTGTCGATTTTCCATTCTATTTCAGACTAAAGCACCAAAATCTTTGTGCATAAGGTGGTATCACAGTGAGCCAGCCCACAGCAAGTATTCAAGTTAGTGCAGTTCCTCTCTGTGTCCCATTTTTTAAATCCTACACTGCACCGGCAGCCTCTGTCTTTTAACGCCACAATTTCCTTTTCTGATCTTAAATGTTCTCAGCCTCGCACCCCATTTCTGAAGAGCAGAAGTTTTGCACCCAGTTGCAGTTGTTTCCTGGCCTTCAGGTCCTGAGTTAGAAATGAGTAATGTGGTTCTTCATCGACAGCACCATCTCTCCAAGAGGGTAACAACACCATTTGCCAGGAAAATGGTAGCAGGAACTGGCAGAGCCCTGATCTCTTTAGGGGTACATGGCTGCAAGGTCCACAGCATGTGATGGGGAAGCTCCCTTGCTCACGTGCAGACCTGTTCACTCTTATCCTTCATACGCTCACATCTGAGAGGATTATGAACATTTTTATTTCAGCTTCACAATGTTGAAATAAAAGTAGCCTCTTAAGGCAATCTTGGCATTCTTCAGAGAACAACAGAATTCAGGCAACTTGGCTGAAGAATGTTTTTCAGGGCTTATTTATATGAAAATTTCCTCGGGTCTCTGTCGTATTTGGAAGAGACACGAAGTATATCCTGTGTATAATGAAAGACTGTTTTGGCAAGTTCTTTACTCATAGCAGGCATGAGGAAGATAGTCTTTTCTGATACATGACTTCATTTATTGCATGCAACTCTTAAAACTAGTGGTATCAGGCACCACATACTTGTAGCTGCTAACTATAAAAACAGGAATAAAAAGCACCTGTATGGTGGGTGGAGAAAGGACTTTTATTATTCAGAACAAGAATTAAGCTGTGAGATGTATGTGGAAAACTCCGAAAACCTTTTCCCTGCTGTTTGGTTTCATATCTAAGGTATTCTAAATGTGATTTAGAAATGTATTATTTCCTTTTAATTGAAAAAAACAGCTGAATAATGCTGCAACTCAAACATAGTTCAATAGCTGAATAGTTTCTTCCTCCTTCAACTGGTTAGAGAGCAGTCCTATTATTGATGGAACAAAGATAGCTAAAGGCTGATGATTTAAACTTACGACTTGCTGTAAACCACATCGTCTAGCTCTGCATGTTGTAAACTGACTGTGTGGTTCCTCTTACTGAAATAATTGTTTGGGTGTAACTGGCCAAAATAGGCTTGTTCCAGTGCTTGTTTCCTCATGTGACAAGATCTATCTCCATAGATGTATTGAACCTAAAGATCTGTCTGCAATACATGTATTCTTGATAATTAATACTTTTCAGCTGAGTTCTTCCATTCTGCATGGGAGTGTCTGCACACATTAATACCTTGCTTTTGTCTGCATTAATATTCTAGAGATGAGTGTGAAGGAACCCGGTTGCCCTAAAGCTCTTCTTCAAGGTTATCCTCCAAAGCACTGAAGAAACCACGAAAGTTTGGGAACCAGTGTAGGGATCCAGCTGCTGAATGGAAGCATGCCATCCCAGTCCACATGGCTCAGAGAGTGGGAGGAGCAGCATCTCCCACTCATCTGTAGATCCCGCCAGTCTGGGGTTGTTCTGGATTCCCACTTAACGTGTAACCACCGTGATCCCATCAAAACCCCGGACCACTGCTTTCTGTGGCCTCCTTCACTGGTAAAGACCTTTGTGCCCTGATCACGTATTCTCCATGGGAAGCAGGAGGAAGCTGTGAGTAGGTCCTTTATAAAGTCACCTTTGGGATACAGCAGTGATCATGGCAATGACTGGTACTCACTTTACTGCCTGCACAGTTCTCCTGGAAAGATGGAAGGACTCTTCCGGATTTTGTCCTCTCACTGTTGGTCTACAGACTGCTTGTTTGCGTTGACGCCTCACTCATGAAAGCCGCTTAGGAACTAGGAGGGGTTCCCTGGGAGTGTGCGCATAGAGGCTGGATTAGATAGACATGGAGCCACGCGTGGACAAAAGTCACCTTTAAGGGAGTGGCACTGAATGTGCCCTGCGCTTGCCCAGCTCAGGACGGCAGTGCCAGGCATTCATAACTGTGACAGGGACAAACAGCAGGACCATGGCCAGTGTTAGGAGAAATAACGGGTCCCCAGGGAGCTGCTGGGCTTGCAAAGTACTTGTTTGCTCCAGCAAGATGAATTCTTTAAAAAACCCTTAATTTTAACCAGTGCAATTTCCTTACTGGCGATAGCATAAAGGCAGTAATAGTAATAAACCGTTAGTGTTATTTTTCAAGTGTCTTTTTTAACAAGGGTTAATCAACAGTAAAATTAACGGGCCCCTGGAGGGAGCTACCAGCAGTCCATTCTGACTCACAGACTGAAATTTATTGCAGCAAGAAACTCATTTGCATTTCCTCCCGCATGCAGAAAGGCACACTAACAGAAGATGTTTGTAGGGAAAAGGGGTGGAGAGCAGGGAGGAACACAGGCCAGTGAAGTTGGTTTGGTTATAAAGAGCTAGGGAGGAAAGAGAGGCAGCATTTCAGCCCGCATCTGGGTCTTCAGCGGACTCTGCGATGGCAGTCAGAAAAGCTGAGTCACTGCATTACTCCATAGGGCTCTTGGGCATTTCCGCAGGTAGGGATCGAGTCTTCTTGGCATGGGAGGATGGGGTTGGGACTAGCTTTCATGGACAACCCCCTTTTCGAAGGGGCTAAAAAGTCTGTTTATTCCAAATCTTCTCTGCTTGGGTAAAACTTTTAGATCCGGAGATCCCTGTGCCTGGTCCAGCAGCCAACAAAATGTTTGTCTTGGCTTTAAAATGCTGGCCTGAATTTTTGTACTCAATCCATCCTGAGTGGGAAGCAAATCAAACTTTTTGATAGTAATTTTTGTAGATGATTTTTATTTGGAAGGACTTTTCTCTCTTCTTTTTTTCTAGCTGTCTTCTCTCCTGCTCTGTTTTCTGTGTTCAATCCCTTTCTTTTGCTCCTTTGCATTTCATCTTTCTGAGTGCTGCCTCTTTTCATTTTTAGGCTAGTTTTCTTAGGCTTATGTGATCATCTCTAGAGGGTGTGTGTTTGTCTGTCTGCCTTTTGTATAACTGGAATCTGAGATCCGATTTTTACCTTTACCCAACAATGGGGGAGCACTTTCAAACATAAGATTAAGTTCAAGTTTCTTAAAACGAGGTACCCAGAAGGTAGAGACACCTTGGACACAAACCAAGTTACAACACCCTCCCTCTAGATTTCATTATTTGCAGATCTTGTACCGTTATTTTTTCTCTTTTCCCTGCTCCTGTCTCTCTGGTTCTCTCCTGTTTTTTTTTGGGCAAAGTTTACAAGCTTGTTCTCTTTTTCCATCTCTCTTGTCTCACACAGGATCACTGTTGCTGGCAGTGCATTTCTACAGTTTACCCCGAGCAGCCCCCGTGATCCCCAGCACAGCTCTAGGAATCCTTCTGTTGATTTTATCGTCTCTTTTGGCGTATGCAGGTAAGACTCGGAGGGTGGCCAGCTCCAAGGCCTCCCCCTTCTATAGCTTTACGTGTATTTGGTCTGCTTTGCCAACAGGTTTATACAAACTGTGGCAGCCTTGCCAGACCACTGATTCATTCTGCTTGAGGAATATAGCACCACACCACATTTCTCCTATATAAGCAACCAAAGAAATAAATGTTAGTTTTGAACAAATGCTTTATCACAATCTCTGATAGTTTTAACAGAGTGAATATACAATTTCTCTAAAAACTGTTCCAAGGTTTTTGAGAGTAGTTTAGGCATCCATGGATTGAAATGGCATGTCGATGTGTGAGGCTGAGAGGAAAGATCACTGATTATAACAAAGTTCATACTCTTTAGAATGAATGCTGAGTTATTTCTCCCTTTTGACTTGGAGCAGTGAGGACATGAAAATCCAAGATTGGAAGCTGGTATTTTTTCCACTACAGATCGGATGGCTTGGGAGAGACACAAATACTTGGGAGCTCACACAGTGTTGCTCTGAGGGATTCTTTACAGTCATGTCTACACAGTGCAGTGGGGCACTGTGCAGACCGACCCAAGCTCGTGCTGTCTCCATCTGACAACATGCAGGACCTGTGCAGCTACATGTTTGTGTGGTGATCGTGATTCCAAGACACCATGTGCCTGTAGCATAGCTGCCTATCCTAGGTACAGCTTTCTGTAACCTACTGTGTCGAAATCACAGTTCTGTCTCCATTGCCATTTGTTTCATAGGAGTTCGGAGAAGCCTAAGAAATGCCTCCCTGTTCTTGTCTCTCTGCCTGACCATCTCAGTGTTCTGGTGCGGCTATGGAGTGGTCTTCATCCTGGGAGGGCAAGGAGTTTTGAACGACACTGGTGATTTCCGCAATGCCTTGGTGCCTGGCCTGGTCACATTTACTTTGGCACTACTCGTTATCGCAGTGGTGGGCTTCCTTAACAGAGAGGTTATCCTAGCTATGATTGCTTCTGCTGTCTCACTTGCCAGTGCTCATGAAGTTGCCATGCATTATAACACAGCTTTTGGTTCCTCTGCTGTGGCTTGCAATTATATGATTGTCTGCTTGGTTGGTGGTTATTTTGCTCTGGGAAGAATTCTTTATTTCCTCACCAAAGAGAAAATTGCCCTCCCTGGCGCAGATCTGGCCAAGAATAAGGCCCATGAGCAGATCCAGTCCACCAGTGGTAGCGTGAATCATTTTGCGGTCACCGGTGTGATCCTGAACATGCTGTCTGCCAGTGTCTTTGGTTGTAGGCTCCTGGGCGTCACTAGCAAACTGTTTATCGGTCAAGTGCCCTGGCTGTGGGCAGCTGGGATCTACCAGATTGGAATCTGCATTTTATCATACCGTGCAATGGATATACTGATGGCTACATTCTTCGGTTTCACTTCCATCCTGAAATTTGCTGGAGGCTATTGCCTTCTGTACCCAATCTGGCAACCAGAGGAGCCAACTTTCCCTACCCCATTTCTCGTGGTTTTTTCAATTCTTTTTGCTGTCTTGGCTCTTTTTCTCACTCTTAAGAGCCTGGTGGATAGCCTGTATTTGCTGTTTTATGTGGCCTACTGCATTGCATTAGCTTGCTGTCCCAAGGGTTTTTTTGAAGGTGGACCCCAAGGTGTGGATGTGGCCATCTTTGTGGCCTCAGCCTTGATGACTCTGATTCACCTGTATAATGTGAAAGGAGGCACCAAAATTCCGACAGGGAAGGGTGTTGTGAAGGCCCTGCTTGCTCGCAGCAGTTTTCTGAAGCTTCGTGAAGGGGCAGACCTTCACGCTCCCTACCTGGGGTATTCCAAGTACGCAGATGCAGAAGTACTTGGCTATGCATGCAGTGTCCTTGCTTCTTTTGCTATAACAATAACAGGGGATGCACAGGCTCCACTTGCTACTGTTGTAGTTCCATGGGTAGTGGTAGCTGGTGGGATCCTTAAACTTCTAGGTGGCTCTGTGGCCTTTGCCCGGGGCAAAACGCTGGAGAGCAGTGCCTTCATTCTCTATGCTGTCATGTGGATCATCTGGGGCTTGACAAGATATGGTGGCCTCTATGGCACTACCAGAAGCTTCCACACAGCAGTAGGCATCATTGCGTTCATGCTCTTCAATGGCTTCATTGTCTTCTGCACACTATTCTTAAACATCACCTGGTTCTTTTACTCCCTCACTTTCTTGCTCATTGCTGTCAGCTTCTTGCTGGATGCCATCAGTGCTCTTCCAACTGGCTATGACATTGCTGCCACTCTCATCTTTGGTCTGGTCAGCTTTTACTGCTTCCTGTCTGCTCTTTTCAACAGTGTCTTTGAGGGTTTCTGCTTACCAATGGGTAGGCCCATTGTGCAGCTTAGTGGTGTGGGGGGAGGAATGACCAAGTGCCTTCACCTGCCTGCCAGGAAAGCTTCCTCAGTCAAGAGAATTGCAGGTAAGGGAAATATATAGGGGATAATGTGGGGTGGAAGGGTGATTCTGGGAGATTTTGTAGCAGAACAGTATTTAAAGGAAATTTTTCCAATCCAGGTGTGGAAACCATGATAATCTGATTACGTTTTGGCCAAGTGGGCCAAGTTACGAGATTCATTAGAAGCTAAATACACTACGGGGGAAATAGGACCAGTTCCTTGATAGGACCTGGGTTTAGCAGTGAATTTCCTGCTGTCTCTCCTGTATCATATCCCTATCTGCTCATCCAATCTGAGACACATGAATCCTCCAGGCTAGAGCTACCACTGACAGTTTTGTTCAGAGAATGCATGGTGCTTGCTTTCTCCACAGCACTGAATGATTTCTGGCCCCAATGAACGTGGCTCAGAACTCCCCTAAATACCAGATCTCTTCTTGGATGAATTCTGGAAAATACACTGTCAGAGGAAATACTTTGTTAGTTGGGAAAAGGAGATGAGAGCACTGAATTGGCTGTTTTGTCTGTGACAGCTCTTCCGTGACTTACAGCCCCTCAGTTCTAGTCACTGAAGGAATTCTGCCCTGTTCACATGTCAACAGATATCCTGAAGAACGGAGGGACTTGTGGCATCCCCACAGATACTGTGTATGTGCTTGTGGCAGCCTGTAATCGGCCTGATGCTGTGGAGAAAGCTCACCGGTAAGTATTTGTCTCACTGCCCCGGTGAAGGCTTCCCTGGCTAGTCCAAGGAAGCCTTTAGGACTTACAGCTGCTACTGAGTCCTGGCTACAGCAACCATCCAGAGCAATGAGATACTTAGCTTAGCTTTCCTGGGAACAATAAGGTGATGAGCCTGGGGGAGAAGATCCAAATGAGAAAAGGAGGCAGCTGAGCTGAAATTGTCTTGCAGGATATTAAAAGCTCCTGAGAGGTGATGGAGCCAGGTAGCTTGGATATCACAAGGAAACTTAAAGATCAAGAAATGTCAAAATGGGGCAGGGGATTAATTTATATATTTGTAGGTAAGTGTTGTCACAACCAAAACCCCTCTTGTTTTTAACAGATGTCTCTAGCTGTACTTTTGTAAGCAGCTGGGACTCCTCAGAACTTGGGAAATTGGGTCTTTTACCCATCACTACACAAGAAGTTAAAGCCTTGATTTGGAATTCATGATTGGGAAGAGTCATTCATGTCCCTTCCTCTCAGGTCATATGTTGAACTGTTCTACTTTTGTTACAGACTGCTGACCTGTAGCAGAGCCTACACACTTTGTCTAACTCTCGGCCTCTCCAACACAATTTGTTTTTCAGCTTGAAAATAAGTTCCAGCTTGCTTCCAAACTCATTTTTCTTGCCTCCTTTCCAGCTCCAAGCGCCAGGCTCAGGAGCGCCCCATGTCACTCTGGATTTCTAGCCTGAAGCAACTGGAACCTGCAAAGCATTTATTCAGCCCCCTCCTCTGGGACTTCATGGAGGCTGCCTGGCCATCTCCTATTAGCTTGGTGGTTCCCAGAGGTGAGGAAATGCTGTTAGTTTCAAGCTCTCTGGAGAGCACTGGGTTTGAAACTCCAACTTTAAATCATGCCTTCCTGCAATGCCACTTGCTCCATGGCAATACCTCTGGTAAGACCGTTGTGTTAGGATTGATATACATCAGTAAATGCAGTGTGGCTCTTCCTTGTGCAGGTGAATGGGTGGACTTCCTGGGAATGAAGGACTCTGCTAAGTATGTCGGTACCCCTCAGAGCATTGCCATCCGCATCCCCGATTGCTCTGTCACCACACACCTCATCAACTTGGTGAGTGATCAGAGCACACTCCTCCCAGCAGCACTGGCGACCAGACCCTGCCATTCCACTGTGTAGAGAGCAGACTTGGTGTCAGCCACTTACACTCAGGTTCTCTGGCCTGCTGGAGGGAAGAAGGACAGTGGGACTACAGGACTCCGCTAATTCTCTTGCTGGGTCTTGGCATGTCACCTCTCCTCTCTTTTTTCTTTCCTCAGTGAAGTGAGGATCACAGCATGTTCAGAGTGGTCTGGGGAGTGAAAAGTGCTAAAATGAATAACTCCCACAAGAAAAATATCATTAAGAAGGGGTGAGTTATGCAGGCAGCTGGTAGCTGATTTTATTGCAGAACAGAGGCTAACAGGAAGAAAAGAGACCACCAGGTCAGAATGCCAGAAGAGATGTAATTAACAGACACTTTTTCTGATTTCTTACCTTGAACACTTCTGTTGCAAGCACAGGCTTGTCTGAAGCCAGAATAACTTGGGAAGGTCCCAAATGTGGCTTGTGGAACAGCATCAGTTACAACCTGAGCATCACTGTTCCAAGAAGTAGCTGCTGGGGTAACAACCTGGCCGAATATGTCTGTGTGTTGCTCTAATGCAGGGGTGAGCACATAAACATTTCAGGGCACCCAGACACGCAGGAGTAGGGCTTGTCCTATGCTGCTATAGCTTCAAGGTCGTTACAGTGCTGTGGTCTTGCCCATATGGTTCTCTGGTCCCTGCTTGGAAGAAAGCTCTTTCTGCAGTGTGCTGCATGACCTCTTGGCAACAGCAGCAGCAGCAGCAAGTGAACGTGTGATCGGCTGCAGCATACTGACATAAAACATGCAGAGAGAGCGTGGTAGGAAACTTTCTGCTGCGGTGCTGAGCACTGCCCCCAGCCTACACTGACACAGCTCTGGATGAGAGCATGTTGATGCTGCTCCCTAGTGTGCTGAGCTGCTGTACAGAGGCAGTTTTCTTCCATAGGCTTGCCGTTAAAATGATGATCTCTGGCTTGGCCAGTGGCAACCATGCTCTGGCTGGAAGGAGTTGCATGGCTAGGCCGCTGTTCCCACCTGCAGGAGCTATAGGAGGTGTGTGACACAAGAACAATGGATTCAGCCCCATAGCCTTGCTGGTGAATTCACCTTGAGGGAAGGAATCCCCATTCCTTTCACAGTTCAGATCCATGGTCCATCACTGTGTTTCTGGGCTTTGCCAGAGAAACTGTGACGCCTTGCATGTTCTGCTCACTGCTGCATTTCTAGGACAGACACTGTAGCTTTTAGGTGATTATTACTGCTTGAAAATAAAATGTTATTTCCTGATTCAACATCAGTAAACCCCAAATCAGCAGGGTCTTAGTCACTCACACGGATTTGGAGGGATTTGTCTCTTCCAACTTTAGTTGCCTACGCAGTAGGTGTCTCTACCTGGGAGAGTCACACTAAGTTCTTTTATAGAGTCACAGAGATTGACCAGGGAACTTCACAGTTCAAGTCATCTGTTTTGTACCACAAAACCTGATCAGAGCTCTTGTTCCCATTTTTCTGTCACCAGGTTGGCCCCATTGTGGTCACATCAGCTAACCCAACAGGAGAGGCAGACACAACACACCACAACCAAGTGTATGCCAAGCTGGGAGACAAGGTAATTGAGGCTTTGTGTCTTTTCAGTCCAGTAGGTCCCGAAAGATACAGGGATGGAAGAACACAATCATTCTGTTCCCAGTAGGCAAGTCAACAGGAGATACGAAGAATATGGGAGAGCATCTAATTAAGTGATCTCATTGACACTCCTCATGTTGGTGCCAGAGTGAAAGAACAGTGTAAAATAAGAAACTTGATGGAAAAACAAAATGCTTCTGTTTTGTACAGTATAGTTAGGGCTTGGCAACATGAGTTAGTACATCTTCCAACACAAGTTGATATGAGCAACAAAAAAAAAAAGCTTCGTTGCATACAAGCAATAAAACAACTGATACCTGAATGCACCAGAGCTCCAGCTGCCATTGAGTTGTCAGAACACTGGGGGTTCCCATCTAAAACTGAAGCTGGTCTAAAACTGGCACCAGGGCTTTAAAATATTCCTGGCTTTTAGAACTTTTGTAAGTTCTGGAAGTACTATGATCATGGCCATCCAAATGGCTGTCTTTAATTTCACTGCTAAAGCCTGAGAATATTACACTTAGGAAAATACATTCATGGCAGCTTATGTGAAGGCACTTTTAAACGAGGCAGTACAAATCTCCCACCGCTAACTCCTCAAAAAAACAGTTTTCTACACATTTGCTTTTCGGATGGGACTCCCTCAAAGCTTCTCAGCTGATGCAGACCTGTTTTGCTATACTGCTGATTTACATCCCATAGAACTCTGTCTTTGCTTTTACTGAGTTCATCCATTCCAAATTGAGCAGGTAGGCAGTAGCAATACAGTGGGGTAGGAAGGAGCAGAGCTGCCCTTAACAACTGCCTGCTGTTGAGAGGGGGAAACTGCCACCTGTCTGCCCATGTGCCTGAACTTGGTGTGCAAATTTTCTGCTCTTCAGGTGGATGCAGTTCTTTGCAATGGTCCTTCTCCAGAGAATATTGCCTCTACTGTTGTGGACTGCACCAAAATTGACAGTGGAAACATAGGATTCTTCAGAGTTGGTATCATCCCCAAGTCTCAGGTAAAATTAATCTTGATCTTATTTCTACCCCCTTTCTCTTTCTGCTTTGCCCATCTCCATTAAGTGGGTTTTCAGACAGGGAGTCCCCTGGTTCCATAAAGAGATGAAGAAATCTGTGATAGCATGAGGAGTTTTCATAGTGTGGTATGAAGGAGCAGAAAAACAGAGCTCTGTGCTGCCTGTGTCCTGATCTTGCAACCATCATTGCACCTCTCTGTGCTGGGCCCACTCCTGAAGAACACGTGATATGAGACTGATTCATTCAGGGAGAGAGCTCTGAACTCCAAGGTCATCAATCTGTATGGGGCAGGCTCTCCATTTGCACCTATCCCAGAGACCTTTGAGTAGACAGTATAATCCCAAGGATGGGCCTAGACAGGTAGTTTGAAAAAGAACAGGGTATATTTAAATACCTGTAGAAGAAATTAGTATTTTCTCCTAATTAGTAACCCACTTAGAGTTGTGCTTACTAATTCCAGGTGCTGCAGATACTGGAGCAGGTGCAGAAGAAACACTCGTTGGTTCCTAACAGTGGCACTTGCACCACAAAAGGCCAGGAAGAGCACCTGAATCATAGCCATGCTGTGCGCAACGGCGTGGGCATGGCTGCCACAGCAGAGAGAGTCCCAGCGCAGTCCACTGATGAAGGCTGTGAGAACCGCACTCGTCTGTGACTCCGTGCAGGTCAAGCAGTTACATGCTCACTAGGGAGGTGTTTGCTGGAAAATGATGTGTAGGTCAAACTGGGGAATGGGAGAGATTTCCCAGCTGCAGAGGTGACTTATTCACCTTTCTATGGATACAGTGCAGAGCTGACTTCTAAACCATGTTCACTCAGTTTGTAGAAGTAAAATTTTCACTTATGGAAACTGCCAGCTTTCACTGAAGATCGGACATGACCAAAGAAAGCGTTACATCGGTGACTGGCTGGCCCCAGAGTAATGGAGCTTTTTTCTTTTCACTAGGAGTTAATGCCTTCTGTTTGGGGCAGAGAATAACTTGAAGTGTTACATAATTCTATGTTAGGGAAAAAACACTGCATGAAACTAGGAATGGGTGAGGGAAAAGGGAAGGTGTATTCAGGTACTGTGTTGGTGAATATAGTGAACTTCTTAAAAATAGGTGAAGCAAGACATAGCCTTGGGAGCCAGGGCTGTCTTTGGTATATCTTCTCTAAATACAGGTCACAGAAGCCAGCACTAAAACCAGGTGCCATTTTCTGTATTTCACAGTCAGTGTGAGGGTGGAATTACCATTTTGATGACTCCAGTAATATCTCCTTAGAAGTGCTGGAGAGTTACAGAAGGCCCTCCCTTCTCATTTTATCTTCTGCAGAGTATGAATTTCAAAAGAATCATATGCACTGCATTTGAAGATGCTAGAAGCTGGTCTCTTGCATTTTAGCATAACTGTACATACTTCATGGTACGTTTCTTCCAGAGTGCAGATTTTGTACAGAGTGGTAACTGACCTGGAGGAAGCAGTAAGAAGTTTCAAACCAACATGAGGAGTTCTCCTTGGTGAAATCTGCCTGGCCATGCAGTTAGTGGCTTGTTTAGCCTCTGAAAACCATTGATCTTACTCTTACCTGACTCAGGTGCAAGGTGCTGATCAAACTCCAGCTGAAACCAATGAATAATCTCATTGATTTCACCGGAAGTGCTATTGGAACTTAAGCATAAATGCTGTGCAGTCAGAGGAGCTAAACCTCTGTGACCTATGGCAAAACCGTGCCTTCTCAGCTTGTTCTTTACAGAACTGGCTTTCTTCCTGCAGAGAAAGAAAATGTCAGATAATTGAGTTTGTGAAGTAATTTTGCCAGTCTATTTACTGTATCTCTTTGGTGTTTATTAAAACTGATTTACAGAAATCAATAAAATATTTTCAATAAACAGTCATATATTACACAGGACTGTGCTACTATCTGCGGCAAGTACCTGGAAAAAACTTTGCAGGTCACAGGATTATGGATTTTAGCATTCTGGGGATCCCAGCTGTGCACAAATGATCTTACAAGTGAATCAAATTGCATCACTTTCCAAGGTGGGAGAGAAGAGGGAAAGAGAGGATAATACCTAACATCAACCCCCTGGTGCCAGCTTCTTTGCTGGGGAGGGTTAATGAGTTCATTAACACCAAGGCTGAATTTGGTTCCTTTCCTTAACCAAGTTTTTAAAAAAATGTAAACACTGAAATCTGAGGGAGCATAGTAAGAAGTATTAATCTGGAAAGGAGCATTACAAAGCCTTTTGCTGTGGAAAACAGCCCTGGTTTAAATATACTATGGACGCTGCTGTCCCGTGTTGCATGTAATGATACATTCTAGTGTGCTGCAGGCTAAAAACAGTTTAAAAAGTTGGATTCTTCATGAGGTGCCTTGCCTAGATCCATGTTTTCCTCCTTCACTCTCTCTTTATGGTGCATGTTTCTTACAGAAACTTTTGATGCCAGTGCCAGGACACTGGGAGAACACGCCGAGGAACCATTTCACATGACAGGTGCAAGACAGGGAAAGACTTCAGTTAAGTTCAGTCCTTACTTCACCCCACCTACACCTCTCCTGTGTATATATATATATACATATATAAAATGTATAAATAAAACGTATAAATACTCCCATCAGAAACATTTGGCCTTTTTCAGCATATTTGCTGAAAAATTGTAGATCAAATCCATGCTGAGATGTTGGCAAGCATTTGTAAAATACTTTTTATCATTAAAAGTGTGGGTTTGGGTCAAAAATAGTTGCCGAGCCCTCCTCAGCAGATACTCTCAGTGTGCCCTTCTGGTGCTGTTCCTCTCCCATCCTGCTTGATGTGAAGGTGTTGCTGTGTGACAGACAAGAGGGATAGAAAGGGATATGAGGCCCTCAAACCTCCATCAAAGGAGGAGTTTGAAGTCACTGAAGAAAATCAAGAGACTTCTGAAAAGGGCCAATTTTTGGTTTCATTGTCAATGACTCTGAGGTCTTTTGGGCCTGAAAGGTCGCTCTGGGAGACAAAATAATCTCATGAATGGACCTCTTTCTGAAATAGCTAACACTTTAATCCCACTGGGGTTGGAAACAACCCAGGAAGAAGGGCTGTCCCTCCTTGATTTTGCCCTTTGTGCAGTCCAGACAACCATGTCAATGGAAAAAAAAAGAATGGAAAATAAAGAAAGGTATTTTCCAGTCACAGGAAGAAAACAGCTCACCCTTCTGAGAATAGAGCTGTGCCATAGGAACAGGAACTGACTCAACGGCATCTTCATAAGGGTGCATGTTGGTATAGTGGGTGGACCTGATCCTGCAGTGGGTAGAGTGGTTCAGAGAGGAAGGGTGGCATCACAACAACCTCTTGAGTGAAACCAACTGACCAGAAGGCGTGAGACATGGGCAGAGTCAGGAATGCCCCCTGACTGCCTCCAGCTTAAGGAACCACCAAGAACTGGGAGTTCTGGAGGGACATAGTCCTCATCTGTTTGGCTCCTGAAGTTCCAAAAATCACCATCTGCCTGTAGCTTGGGATGGGACATCAGCTGCAAGGAAAGGCAGAAGGAAAGTCCTCCTTGTTGGGTGATAACGAGTCAAGTCAAAACCCTCGCATCTCCCTGGCACTACTGAGAGCACTGCATCTGCAAACACAGCCTGCTGTGATTTTATGTCGTACTCACCTTGCTGCATTCTTCCCGGTACTCCACCCTATAACATCAAGTGCCTCAGGTTATTACTACAAAGTGACTTGATAATCTGGTTTGTCGCTTTTTGGAGAAATACTAAAAACAACAAAGAAACAGCCTATTTCAAAACCTGGGCCAGATCTTCAACTGCTCCAGCTTGGATTTATATCTGTGATCTCTGTGTGTGTTGCGCTGCCCAGCCAAGAGCAGGACAGCCTCTAATGGTTTGGAGCCATCCAGGCATCCCCAGCATTCGTGCCAGCTGTGGTACTGAATTCATGGAGCAGCTCTGTGCCGAGGCTCAGAATAAGGCAGAACAGACAGCTGAGTGACAGCAGCAATTGATTGTGTAAAAAATCTTGTGGGAAAAAAACAGCAGTCTGGAAATTGAGCCTCTTGAGTCACAGCAAGAACTAACTGGATTAGCTTCCAGCTGGGACTCCAGAATATTCTTCCTTTCTGCCCCAACTAGATGGCTCCAACACTTTCACCTCCTTCTTATGCGCTGCGCTGTCAGACCTGAGGCTGAGGAAGGAAAGGCTCTGCAGTAGCAGCATCTTTGGGCAGGGAGCAGTCAGTTTATCAGATCAGTGTGCTCCCCTGCTCCATTTCCATGGTTGCTGGCACCTCACTGTCAAAGGAGCTCAGTAAATAACTGACCACACACGTGAGGCCTTGTGTTCAGCTTGGTGGCTCCATGCTGTTGGTCTGTGACCTCTGATGGAGGCAATCCTGCACCTCCAGCTCTTTCAGTGTAGATGTCTGGCCCAGCATTTCTCCATTCAGATCCGGCATGCGTTGGTAGGGTGTGAAGGGACACAGAGACAAGCAGGATCCAGCGTTCCACACCGGTTCCCCTCTCGGTACTCACGGGACCCCACAAGCAGCGCTGCCATGGGTCTCCAGCTTGTCAGCCCCATGGGCTGGATGGAGCAAGACAGGCACAGAGGGCTGCAGATGCAGAGGGGCAGGAGAGGGAGGTCTGTCCCGTACATCCAGTTCGGCACTGCTCCTGCACCTGGCCAGGGTTCAGCAGCCGCAATAAATACCTCAACACCCACCGCAGCAGGTAATGCAACAGCCTTCCTCCAGTGACTGTCGCTGGTTCACTCCCAACAACCGCGCTCTTTTCTGCCAAAATCATGACAGATGCGCTGAACCAGTTTCTCACTGTTATGGGTTCTACTGTGACCCTGTGCAGTCAGCGACAACACCCTAAAATAGCAGGACATGCCCAAATTTCCTTTTTTTTCGCTGTTCTGTGTGGTGGGTACGTACCAGCAGCACTGCCTCTGCCCCTGACCAAGCTCACCTTATCTCCTCAAAATTCCCATCAGCCCGACAACTGCCTGCGGCTTCCTTCCACCTGCAGCCTCGCGAAGGACCATGCCCTCCCACACCAGGTTATCACATCTTGCGTGACCCAGGGCCTACCACGGCCTCCGTCCTCCTTCCTATCACCCCCTGCAATTGCTCCAGGCCCTCCTTGCCTGCAGCTGCCAGCAGCTGCCTTCACTTGCAAAATAAACCAAGTCCAAATGGCTGAAAGAAGAGCCTTTTGTGGGAAGCAGAAATGGTGGAAGAGGAGGAGGAGGGGGAGGAATAAGGAAGGAGCAGATACAGCAGCTTGCTGCGGTTGCAGGCACGGACCAAATCCAGCCAGCTTCAATGACCATGACCACCGGCATGCAGGATGCAGCATGACTCTCCTTGGCCACAGAACGAGCGGAGATGGGGTTTCTATAGACATCCAGAACCACGTTGGATGCTACGTTCTCCATCTCGCTTCCAAGCTCCAGCTCTCCAATGAAGAGCCAAAAGGCAGCTAAAGCCCCCACGTCCATCTCTTTTCACAGCCAATGTCTGATATGAAGCAAGGCAGCTTTGAGGGGCTTCGTAACTGAAGACCAGCTTCACGCAGCAGCTGTCGGATCCTTTGAGCTTGCCGTGTCTGTGTTGCTACAGGTTTTGGTGACTTTTTGAACTTTTTGGAGGTGCTTTGCCCAAAACAGTACAATTTGTCCTGTATGTGGAGGAAGGGAGTCCTACCACATCTCTAGGGGAAGGGTAAGAGACAGTGGTGCGTGTGTGTGCACAACAAATGCTACAGGAGTTTTTTCCTGCTTCTCTGCATGAAATTATATTCAAGACATTCACTGATAAAATGCATAGCCACGGAGCTATGACCTCACTGCCTCCAGGAAAATGCTTCTTCCTGGCTCGTAAAAATGTTTGAGAGAGAACCTGAAATAATCAAACAGTGGGGGAAAAAAAATACACCCAAAACCAAAACAAGAAGAAGGAAGGAGGAGAGTAGGGGCTGAGCAGAACTGAAACCAGATCGCGCAGCATTGTACAGATGTCAGCTCCAGGAATGGAGGAACCAGCTCACAGGATATACAGTCCTGGCCATGCCCCTCAGAGGACGGTGTTCTATTCATCAGGCTTCAGCATCTCACCCGGAACAGAGACGTGGTGCCCTTCACCACCAGAGACATTTAGTGCAATTTTCTTCCTTGATGATGTCAGTTGACATTCAGTTTTGCAATATTTTGCACCATGTTTCTTTTAATAAAGTAAGGACTTTCTGCCCCCTTGTCTAAACCTTCTGCTCCTGTCCCTGCCTCTACATCTCTTCCCCCTCCTGTCTGAATGCGCACCCAACGGGTGGGCTGCTCTTCTCTGCCACAGCTGGTGTCCTGCCCTTGACAACCATTTCACTAGAGCTCAGCTAACTCCTGAGCAAACACAGGGATGAGAAGTGGGGCGCAGTGAAGAGACCCTTCCACAGGAGAGACCTAGGGACAAATGTGACATGACTTACATCCAGTACCCCTAGCTCTGTTGGAAAGTGACGGCCGCATTGCTCGTTGCCAGCTCCCATTTGGAAATGAGCCTTCAGCAATATAGAGCATCTCATAATGGAAAACACAGCAAGAGGCATTAAACATGAGTCCTTTATGAAAGGACCCTGTGTTTAGAGAGCTCGAATAAAGGAACTGGCAGCTCCCCTTGTTGATCTAAGGGAAGTGTGTTTGTTTCCCTTTAACTGTGCAGAAATGCTGGCAGGAGTGGTCCAGGCTCGGGGAGTTTGCTTTGAGTTCCTGGGAAGAATTGTGGGCACGCAAGCACACAACAGTTGCTGCTGCTCACCAAGTCCTTGTGCCAAATTTATGGGAAACAAAGGCTTGGTATGTGTGTGGAGTTGGCACGCGGTGCTGCTCACCCACGTTGGGTTGCCTACAAAGCCATTTTCCAGGGTCACTTGTCATGGTAACTACTCAGAGCACAGTGATGAATTTCGTTTTATATTTGGGTAAAGTGGCAGAGTAGAAAACCTGATGTGCCCAACCCAAGTCATGAAAGATCTCTGGACGTCCAACGGCTACTGCTGATGGGCAGGATCCCATCACATTTGCTCAGGATTTAGAGTTCTTCCTATGGGGAATACACTTGACTTAAACCCTCTTGGAGGCAGACAGTTTCATGGATTGGAAAATCTGGGCTCATCTTTGGTGGTTCTTGAGGGTATCTCCTGGGCATGAGGCTCCCAAGCCAGACATGTCTTCAGTCAGTTTTAGTTTTGCTGCTCCTATATTCCCCTGGTCTTGCATACCCAAATGGACATTTCTGACCGAAATCACTGGAGGTTATGGAACAACAGGTTCACTCGTCAAGAGGTGCATTGCAATAAATCATGGCTAAAACAGCACAAAGTTGATGTTACCGCAAAATATTGTAATTCACAGCATTTTAACAAAAAGGGTTTGTCATGATAATGATATAATGGGGATTTACCCACACCTGTTTTGAGAAGGAAATACTGCTCCCCTGTTCAGCAGCACCAGGACAGCACTGAGAAATCAAACTTGCTTCCTTGTTTGTCACAGAGATAATCACGTTTATTCCCAGCACAAACTGGGCAAAGGCAGAAGCAATTGTGCATTTTATTGTGTTGAAAACACCTTCTGTTGTGCCTCGTGTGATGCTGGAAAATAGATACAGTGCAAACACCTCTTTGCCATAATTTCTCATGAGTCAGCAGAATACTCATGAGAGTGTGAGTGTCAAAGTAAGCCCAGATTCTGGTAAATGATTTTTTTTCTGTAACTTCATTTGTTTGCTTCCTTATTTAGTGAGCTGTAAAAACTCACTTAATGCATAGAAATTTCCTCATCTTTATGCTTATGGCTTTCACACTACCTGTAAGTACAGACAGTTTATTGATTACATTGTGCTCTGCTGAGAAGTAATCCTTTGGTCTTGCGCATTCTCAGGGAAGTACCATTGAAGTATCGTGGTTCTCCCTGAAATGAAGCCATCATCTGAAGCCAAGACGGCAAGTTTCCCCAGCATAGGCACATAAATGAAGTATTATTTAGGAAAATAGATGCTTCTGGATCCCTCTATAGCTGGTGCTGGCACTTTGGGCATCTCTAAAGTGTGATGGGGAGAGGAAAAACTGAAGAATTCAGTGGGTTTATGTCCTGTGAGATGGAAAGAGGTGTCTAGTTGGTTTGAGATAAACTCATTTCATAATCCCAACTCAGGCCAGAGTTGGGCTTGTGGATTTCAGGGCTAGACCATTTCTTTATGCATCTAAACACAATCGCAAATCTAGTCCTGCCTTAAGTCCCACAATGAGCTTGTCCCAGAGGAGAGAAATGAACCCCGGTCTGGTGGACTTTGAAGGATTAGGTGTTGTTTTGAGGGGAAAGCAACCCAAACAAACAAGGAATTTTTTAAAGAGCCTTTCATCCTGGGTCTTTACAACACTCTTGCCATCTTCGTCTGCCCCTGCAGTTTTCTTATCTTGCCCCATTTGTAACCTAAACTGTAGATTTGTCCATAGCTCTGAAGTTGCAAAACAGTTCCTATTTTAAACCCTGATTTTCCCATCACCACAATGCTGTCAGGTGCTTTCCTCAGGGGCTGAGGCATTCCGGTCTTGATTTACTCTCCAGATAGCAGCAGTGCAAGGTGAGACCTGCTACTGCTACCGAAAAAATGTTCACATAAAACGTCCCAGAAAACCACGGGCAAATCTTTACCTTGATTTACCAAATCCTGGGCTGTTTTTTGCACTGATCACAGCAGATGAGGAACCACGCATCCCTCCCATGAGCTGAAATGCTATGGACGTTCTCTCGGTCCTGTGCCGCCAGTATGGAGACAGTCTGATGGAGACATCACAGAGGTGACAAGCCACGATGGGACCTCCTCTTTTCTTTTGATGTTGTTCCAGCAATTTATGGCCAATGTCGAAAACCTCCTTTGCTTGGAAAGGTCAAGTAGTTTTTCAAATACTAAAACGTGAGAGAAACCCGTGTTGTGGGACTTCACCACATGCTTGAAGTTAAGCTTCTGCTGGATGGTGGTGGACCTCAGCTGGCACTTAAATGCATTTATTAAGCGCTTCAAAGTGTTGGGGCCTGCAGAAGGCTCACAGCTCTTTGCACTACACTAGTAACCAGTTGTTAGCAGTGGCCTTCTCTCCTCATTTGTCTAACAGAGTCACCTACTTTTTTTATCTGTACATTTAAACTAAATATTCTGTGGCAGCATCTGCAGCTGGGATGAGGATATACGGCGAGCACAAGAACCACAGGTAACTGTCCCCATGGAGCAGCAGGATTTTATTGCACTGACTGATTGATGGCTTTGCTCTGTGTCTTTTTGGGTCGGGGCCAGAGAGGACAATGGTATTTTATGGCTTCCCCAGAAATCCCCCCAGTTCCACCTCAGCAGTCTCCTGTTTCCTGCTCCCCTCCCAGCTGGTCCACGTTTGCTCGCCCCAGTGCTGCTGTGTTCCCCAGCTCCAGGGTCCCCTGCTCCATCCGATCTGTGCCGGGAGGTGCCCGGGGTGCTGGAGAGGACAAGGGGCTGCCACCCAGCACATGAGGAGAAGGGAGATGCCTGCTCCAGGAGGACCCTGCCCTGGGGAGAAGGGGTGACGCACGGACTGGTCATGTAGCTGCTGCCCTGGGGCAGGATACGTGCTTGTGTGTGAGGGAAGGGTACAGTGCGTGCAGAGGCTTGCTGAGCTGTCTTAGGGTAGGTGTAGGGAGGAGAGCATGGCTTCTTTCCACTTACAGAAGCTGGCACAGGCTGGCAAACCACAGGAGGTTGGGAATACCCTGCGGTGCCCCGCCGTGGCCAACAGCAAGTGCCCTCAGCGAAGGGTGCAGGTGGGTTTGCGGGGTCAGAAGGCTTCAGGCTGCAGCGTGGAGTCTGTGTTCAGGCCTGAGGAACGGGTGCCAAGGACTTTTAATCAGGCGTTTGGTGAGCTGCTCGAGTGAAACAACATCTGTCACCTGGAGCCAGAGTCAAAGCTGCTATTTATGGTGACTTCTGAGTGCAGGCTAAATAGCAGGCTGCATCTCAAGGAGGATCAGATAGACAACAACCCCAGCGCCAAAGCAAGCTGAGCACAGTCAGAACCGGAGTCAGTGTTTACATGTTCGTAATGAAGTGTGGGAGGAATCCAGCCCCAGAAGCTCCACCAGGTTTGGCTGCTCAGGTCTCAGAGCAGCACCGGGTGAGCTGGGAGGGAGGGAACTCCTGCCACTTGGACACTGCCTCTGGTACAGGGAAAAACATTACAGAAAACCTCCAAATCTGTATTGCACATCTCAGTGTTTTGAAGCCAGTCTCTTGCCTTTGAGCCCTAGCTCATTGTTTCCTTGGTGGAGAAAACACATTTCCTTGGTCTTTATTAAGAGTGAATTCCCCCAGCCCCTGACCCTCCCCTGGTCTTCATTCACCACAGACCCACACCAGCCTCTGCTTTCTGCAAGGAGGCTGCTGAGTGCCCTGAGACCGGCTGGGAACTCCCCTGGCCCAAGCAGGGAGTGGCTGTGAAGATGCCAGAGAAGGACAGAGGGTCAATTGCTGTAAGCCCTCTGTCAGGATTGTGCCTTCAAATATTTATTCCTTCCCCTAGGGCTTAGCCGTGGAGCCTTGCGATTCTTGGAGGATGAATAGCTCGGTGGAAATCAAATGAAACTCAAAGCTTTTCCCTTACTTTCCAGAAAGAGGATTTATTTAGTGAAATTTAGCTGTTTAAAATACACAGATCTGAGTGTTGTGGAAGGGAGTATACAAGCAGGCTTGAAGTCCACAGTTCAAGGCACTTAGGAAACACGGGCACTCAGGGAATTCCTGCAATAAAGCATCAGCTCCTGATCCTGCTGGCATTCTGTGGGCAGGTTTCCCAGTGGTTTCGGGCACTTGCTGGAGATAAACAACAAATAGCCGCAAAAAGCTCCCAGGGGAGACACTGGGTGGGAAAGTGCTGCTGTTTCCCAAGAAGGTAAGTGTTTGATTAGAGAAGGTACGGCTTTCAAAAGGCCAAGTGCTCCAGCGAGGCATAGGACGCCTCATGTCTTTTTGTGAGAGCAGATGCTGTTCTTTCACTCAGGAAAGGTTTCCTTCGGTTTCAGACCACCCTGTTCTTCACTCTTTCAAATATCTGCATCACCTTGCCTGCTGGTATGCAGCCTTCTCTCACGATGGTTATGCCACCTTCCCGGAACAAGAATGAGAAATTTAGGATAATCTCCAAAGTGGGGAACAGAAGGCTGGGGGTTATGTTCAAGCATAAAGGAACATGCTGAACCAGTAAAAACATCCAGATATTCAGTGCCTCCAAATAACAAAGCTGCGTAGCAAGAGCACTGAGAACTTTGTCGGAAAGAAAAACACCTACCAACACTGACAGAGTGTTCAAGAGTTTAGCTTTGCGCTAGAGAATCCTACTCAAATGATGACCCAGAGTCAGCTAATGAGACCTCAGCTTGTGCTATTCCATCACTGTGGATGAACTCCTGTAACTCTACCTTCATTCTGGTGGTCTACAAGGAACATACACTCTTCCCTTCAGAAGCATCCACCCTCTCACTTGAAGTATTTTTGCTCTTTTAAGGCAAATTTTTTTGCACCACCTTGTTTCTCCTCACTGCCTCATTCTCTGTCAACACAGAGGTCTTCCAAGAACATCTTATGTTTGTTCCCCTCCATCAATATGGTTGCAAAAGTCCAGGCACTCAGGAACTACTACTCTTGGAGCACACTCTGCTGCCAGATTGACACTATTGAAAGGAATGGAAATAACCCAGGAAAATGCAACTGGAAGGGTGGTTCTTACACTCACTTTCATCAATCTTTGTGCAGTTGACTACAGTTGATGCCACCACCTCATCAGATTCTCCATCACAGAGAACACCCTCCAGCTTACAGCCAAGACGCCTGTAGGGAAAAGAAGAAACAAAGCTACACAGTACTTCATATTACCTTGTGTTGAAGTTCCCCTCAACACAGGGCATCAAATCATGATGGCTGCCCACCTGATGGGTAGTTTGCAGGGCGATAGAAGTGCAGTGAACAGGGTACTCACGAGATGACCATGTCGTGATGGGTGCTATCAGCCTCTCCGCTAGGATTAGCAGATGTGATTGCCAAGGGTCCCGTCATGTCAATGAGGTGCACCAGGACAGTCAGGTCAGGCACTCTGATCATTATACTGTCCTGAGTTCCCACTCTGCTGTAGCCTGCTCCAACCCCTTGAAAGACAGACAGAGGATGTTGGAAGAGGTCTACTTGGCATGGCATCAGAGGGAGACCTCCTGCTTTCCTTGCAGGTGACCCTGCTCCATACCCCAAATAAAATGGCAAGTTTTTAAAATGGCATAGTTTCAGAAAAGCAGCATTCTTGTTCAGAAATCCCTGAGAGCAGCTGTAAGATCTGGGGACTGACTGGGTAGTTAGAAGCAAAAGGGAAAATCTCACAACCTTAGTGGCTGGACATCAGCATACTGTTTTCACGGATGAAGGATCTACCTAGGTCACAGAGTCAAACTCCTCATGATCAGTGCCCACCCTTCATCCTCTGCCACACACCTCTGCCTTTTAAGCATGCATAACTCCTACTGTTTCTTCGGTCTTCACTATTTTCATTGATTCCCAGAAGCCAGGTCTGAGTGTGAGTCATTCTGCTGCTCACAGCGTTTTGTCTTGGTCCGTATGGTAGGAAGGACAAGGCAACAGGACACCCCTAGGAACCTCCTCCCCCCCTGCACCGCTCATCTCTTTCTGATCCTCCATCCAAGGCTTGCTCTTTCATAGCTAACAGCTACGGGCTTGCAAGATGTGACCCTCCCAGGTTGATGAGCCTCCTTTGCTTTGAGTCTGGCTTAAAGAGATCGTCGTGCTGGCTCATGCTGTTTATGAGTCATTCCAGCTCTTTAACACCCTCTGCTAAACATTTTACTAAGACATGTAAGAGCTCCAAAGATGCTTTCTCAGGATAAAATGAACAGAAGCTCTCCTCCTTGACGTCCCAAAGGGTGTGTGTATTGCAGACCTGCTGTGCTGAAATGATGAAAGAGGGAGAGAAGGGCTGTCCTGTTCACCTCACCTAACTTCTTCAGCCACTCTCCTTTCTTGATAATGCAGCCAATGCCGCCAGGGTAAACATTTTCCATGAATTCCCAAAGCAGCGGGCTGATGGGCGGAGCTGCTGCTCGCAACTGGTCCAGGTTTGAAATAAAGATGCAGATGGGCTTCTCTTGAGGCCTGTCCTACAAAAAAAAAAAAAAAAAAAAAAAAACCAGGAAGAAGGGAAGGATAAAATGAGATGAAGAGAGAAAGTCTGCATTGAGAAAATCTAAGCCCACTGGAGTCCTAGTCTGTGTACTTCCCAGGGACCACGAGCTCCAGGCAAGCAAGAAGTGCTCCCTGCACAACGTAGTGAGCACAGGAGGGTACCGCATGCTGTGATTTGTGCCGCGGATCCACCTGCATGGTCAAACTGAAGAAGAAAGAGAGACTGCTCTTGGGATCTTGGCAGGATGCATCCAAATCCCCCGCTTTAGACACAACCAACCCAGGCAGGCAATGCTTTGCTTGTTACCAGTGTTTTTAATGTCTTAAACAGCAGGGGCCTGATTTTCTTCTAACTTATGCTGGTATAAATCAAGAGAAAACCCACCAATTCACAACAGGGTAATGGAAGGGGAGTCTAACCCTCTGAAACCAATATCTACATGACCACTTCTTCAGTTCTTTGGTGCTTTAACATAAGCTTGTTACAAAACGAGCAGTGATATGGAGGAAAATAAAAGAGCTCCTAAAGCAGTGTCATTTCAGTCCTCAGCTGACATCAGTTTCAGCGGGGCCAAATGACTAAGGAGCTGGGCATGTATTTACATTCTGTTTATATTCTCTCATTGAAAGGGAAAGTTAGCATTGGCACCAAAGCAGGACAGAAAAGACTGCCTTTGTTACTGATGTTCACACTAAGTGCCAGCTGAGATAGTCTGTTATGCTTATTTCTCCAGGCTAGCCAGGAAATTGCCTCATGGAGAACAGATTGGGCCAGGCAGCAAAAGATGTATTTAAGGTGCAAACTTTGGGACTGATTCCAGCACTAAATGTCTCCAAAAGTCTGGGCACATTTAGACCTGGGATTCTGATTCAGCACTTCGGAAGACAGAGAGAACAAATACAGGTTTGGACCCACTTCTGACACGTGTCAGGGCTGTTCCAGTTTGGGTTTTTGCTTTGCCCCCTCAGTGAAGCAGAAAGTAGCTAATTCCCAGTGCTACACGCCCAGAGCAGTGAGTGCTTTTCCTCAGGTTGCTCAGCTCAGAAAATGGTCCATGACCTTTTCTTGAGGCTCCTCCTAAACTCTATCCACTCAGTTCTGAGTCAGGACAACCTGAAACAAGGGGCTCCCGTTTCTACTTGCGTATATAACTCATCTATGGGATGCAAGCAGGATCCAAATAACAAGATGTCAGTCTTGTATGCACACCTTGATCCTGTAGACCTTCTCAATGGCTTGAGGGTGTCTGCAGGAGGCTGCCAAAGCATACACGGTGTCTGTCGGGACCCCACATACCGCCCCGGTATTCAGCAAGTCAGCAATGGTCCTCAAGCCACTCGTACAGTGGGACTTGGGGCAGATGCAGGGTGGAGGACCTTCAGTGTCCTTCTTAGAGCTCTCAGCCTGGTGGTAATCAGGAGGCAACAAATCCATTACGGTGGGAATAAGCAAACATATGAAACACAGGGTAGGATCTGGTCTGCCTGAAGGCAGCTACCTCACTGTGCCACACTCCCTCGATAGTCAAAGGGCAGAGGCAGCACTTCAAGGTACGCTTCACCTAAAGCAGATTACATTAATTACATTTCAGAAGTGACTACTTCTGTTCCAGTAATAAAAGAGTCAAAGAAACTAGCTCAGGTGCAGACATTTGAACTGTTGATGCCTACAATTACAGGAGATGAAACCCACCCAGCACGGTGACTGCTTTCTGGAGAAGTAACTGTGCTCCAAAGCGACCTAAGGAAACTGCTAGGAAATCCTAAATCCAGAGGAACTTGAGTAAGATCAGGTTTCAAAGTGTTTTCTCATGACTCTCTGTTGTTAGAAACACTAATTTAATGAAAATGTTTCTCTGCAGGAGCAACTGAAGCTGTCAGATCAATCAACCCAGTTAGATGGAGCTGCCTTGGTCAGACATAGAAGACGGTCGGAAAAGTTTGAAGTTAACAGATAGAGTGGGGAGCTCTTGCTGTTCAGCTTGGGCAACTTCCAACTCCCTCCTCCCCTCCCCCCAAGATTATGGCCCTTAAAACTTCAGTCTGTCAGCAATTCTTGGATTGGAGATGGCTAATTCCACAGGACCAAGGAGATAGACGGGCATTTTGGAGTGAGGTGGGAGTTTTGTAAATGCCCCTGCCCTCTCTCCAAGTTTCCAGGCACATTATTCATAAGGGAAGGTAGCTTATTTTCAGCTCATAGCTCACTATGGCAATGCTGTGACAGGGATTTCAGCTAGCACTAAGGGAGCCAAAGGAAGGGAGATGGAAATTTGAACTCCCCCAGGCAAGACTGAAGACCCTAGGATACCCTTCTGAACAGGGAAGCTACACCATCGTGCAAAACATCTCTTACTGTGAACAGAGGGGGCCCCATCATCATGAGATCCTTCCCAAACATGCTGTTTGCAAGCGATGCTGTTGCTCCATAGAAGCAGATGATGCTGAAGATGCTTAACATTATAACTGAAAATAAAACCACAGAGGGTCAAAAGAAGGAAGGGTGCTGGCAAAGCTTTATTTTCTTTTGTGTCTCATGTCTTCCCAGAACTGCAAACTTACCTCAGCCTTTCCTGTCACACAACATTTACAGTCCAGCACATTTGTGGGTCTAAAAATTCAAGGCATTTCCACACTGGCCTACCTGACTTTTTTTTTTTTTTCCTTTTCCTGGTAGAAAAGATTTTTAAAAGCATCTTGCTAAAGCACTGTGCATAATTACGTATCAAATTGTCACTTGCTACAAAGCCAGAATTTGAGCAGAACTACATCCATTCACGCCGGTGACGTATTTAGTTTACTCCAAGTCTTGGCTCACTGAACAACTACTAGAAAGAGTGGCTGTACAGAACCTCAGAAGGTCATCTTGATCCAGCAGTACCTAGATATTTATTAGGAAGCTGAAGGACTTGGGGATGGTATGAGGGAACGTCTCCTCCTGCACTCCTGGAGCCAATAGGCTCAACACCTGTAGCTTGCACACACACCAGTCTTCTAGGGAAAGATGACACAATTTTTGCTTGCTTTTTTCCATACTGAACTTGTGCAGAATATTGTTCCCCAACCAGACACCCACTCCCTGCACCCTCTGGGTGAAGATTCAAGGACCAAGTTCTGAGGACCTGGCAGTGCTCAAGGCCAGGTTAGATGAGGCTTTGGGCAACCTGATCTAGTGGGAGGTGTCCCTGCCCATGGCAGGGGGTCAGAACTAGATGGTCTTTAAGGTCCGTTCCAACCCAAACCATTCTATGGTTCTATGATTCTGTGATTCTGCAACTCACTTTCAAATGGCAAAGGGAGGTTCTCCAATGTAAAAAGCAGAAAACAAATGGTCAAGAGCTCCATTGCAACGGTCATGCAGAGAAGCACCACATTAAAAGAGGAAGCTGTGGAAAGAAATACAGACAAGAGGGACCCACATCAGAGAAGGGCCTATAAAAATGGATATGAAACAGTGGAAGAGTTCATAAATCAATTTAATTGTACATGATCTGACTTCCCTGTTCACAGAGATATGACTGTGGTTTAGTTAGCCCTTGGCTTTCAAGAGACAAGATGCCAAACCCTTCATCCGCCAGTACACTGTGCTCACATGGAAAACACTTCTCGGGCAGCCAAGGAGATTCTGATTTACAGCAGCTGGGCTGGAGGGTGACTGTGGATATACGCCAGTGGCCCAGTCCGTCTAACACTTTCACCTCATTTGAACCATTTATTTTCTTTGAAATGTTCTTCCTTTCTCTTATGACTGTTTCTTTTAAGCCCAGCTCAGCTTATGTTACTGGTTGTGGGCAAAACATTTCAGTTCTTGCCTAATTGGTGTGACAGAGGCAGCTGAGACTCCCTTGCTTGTGTGTCTCCACCACAGAGTGGCCACAATGAGATTAATGATCTGGCCCCAAACACCCCTCAATAAACAATCACCTGTGGTACTGAGACTTACCTAAAATCATTAAAAAAGCATTGAGTACCAAAAAGGCAGCAGCACCAGCAGTGAATCCTTCACTGTGCCCCGCACCAATGTTCATCAAGCAGCCTGAAATAGGACCAGCAGATTTGGATGTGAGCAAACCATTAAGTGCAGAGTAACAGAAAAATGACATATCTGCAGTTCGAGTGACCACAATTCCTATTAATTGATGGTGACTGTTATAAAAAAAACTACCGCACTGAAACTTTGAAACCCATTGCATCTGCAGTGCAAACCACTTGAGATATTAACTGAAGAACTAGTGATGGTTATCCAAAAAACTGATTATTTACTTCCAGCTTGTAAAAGACATCAAGGTCTGGCTGAAGAGACTAGTAGCCTCCTGCCACACCTCTTAGACAATAGGTCTAACTTTCCCCATAGGTGCTCATTTTAGGACCTGGCGTGGAGGCCATGTGAACATGCTGCTCACCTGGAGCTGGGTAAGGCTTCTTAAAGCCCAGAGTCACCATTCTGAGATCTCCCTCTATGGCTACAACCAACTAGGATGAACTGCTCCAGGCTTCTGAAATGTAAATCCAGAACATGGAGTCTTCTGCTGCCTAGCTGTCTCCTGAACTCTTATTCTGAACAAAAAAAAAAAAAAAAAAAAAAAAAAAAAAAAAACCCTATCCTGGCACAGTCTGAGTGCTGTCTCACAACAGTTTAGCAAGGAAATATTTATCTCTGTTGGAATCAAAGACACATCTTAGACTGCTGTAGCTGTCAGAGCACCAAGAGACTGCAGCAATGGCAAGCAATTACATGAGTACAAGCCAGGATGTTTGGCTATTATCTCTCTCTCTCTTTTTTTTTTTTTTTGGCATCTTTTTACAAGGAGGAATATTGATAACCTTGTTATCAACGCATCTTCTGGGAGAAGGAATTGTATTGAAGAAAGCAATCAGAAATTTCCTAAAAAACATCCCTTAGTTTTGAGAAAGCAAAACAGAAAGCACACCCTTGCATTACCTGCAAACCGAAGCCAGGTCCATGCTCCCCAAAAGGCAGCATAGCAGAATGGGAGAACGCAACCAAACCTTCTGCCTCCCTGCACCTGGATCCTGCAGACGTACAGCTGCATTATGGCTCCAGGGATGAGCACGGAGGGTATGGAGAGTTGCTGTCTGCTGGGGTCACTGAAAGTAACCTGGATGGCAGAGATTGCTGCCAGGCCATTGCAGACATAGAACAAGGCATCTGGCACTTCGGCTCTGGTGCTGCTTGGGAAGTTCGTGGACCTTGTGAAGCAGACTTTGGCAGCCATCAATATGGTTTGAAGAGCTGAACTGGACATAGCTTGGGAGCCAACTGGAATCAAAGCCTTCTCCCCAATGGAGTTGATAAGGCTGGCAAAAGTGGCGTACATTGAGAGAGCAGTGCAGAGGCTGCAGACAGCCCCGAGGAACAGGTAAGCACCTGGCGCTGGGATCTGATGGATGGAGGCACACATGAGGATGACGAAAGAGGCATTTTGCAACATCTCCAGCGTGTCTTTGTGGGCTGACATCAGAAACAGTATGCAGGCAACAGCCAAGAAGAACCACCCTCCAAACATTCCCAGCCTGCTCTCCTGAGCCTTGCCTGGCCCAAGGAAGGTGGTGAGTATAAACTCTTCCCAAGACATCACCAGCCAGTAGAGGCTGTGGACGCCAAACTTGGTAGTGTAGTAGACATCACCTCTCAGGTAGCTGTAGAAACTGGACAGCAGTTGGCAGCTGGAGATGATGGAAATCCACGCTGCTCCAACACAGAAGTTCTTCATATACCCGAAGAAGTAAAAAGCAAATATAAAGGGAGAGACAGTATCACAGATATTGCCTAGGGCCATTGGCTCAGCATACTTTGTATTCTTTTTTTTCTCTTCCCCAATGGCCTTGGAAGAGCTCTTCTGTGCTGATCCCAGTAGCAGGATATTGAAGAGGGGATGTCCAAAGCCTGGAAGGACGTACCGTTGTGTGATGCCCTTCAACAGGAGAGCCACTGCACCATACAACCCGCACAGGACAATAACAAGCTCAATGACACCTGACACTACCAGGGCCCACTGGCCAAACAGTGCAACAGCTTCAAACACCAGGGCGAGTGCGATGGCCCCAAATATGAAGGGCATGATGTAGTTCACTGTGGCTGAGCAGAAGGAGAGGATAAAGGAAATGGAAATGTAGGCCACTAGCCCTGCCACGGCACTTTGGCTGGTAGAGGTGTGGGTCATGCTGGTGGGCAGGAGGAGGGTGGCGTTCCCCGAGGGGAGCGTTATGTTCTGCAAGGAAGGGTAAGCGGCTGAAATGATGCGTGTGGCCCCATAGCTACTCCACAGAGCGGAGAAGGTGAGAAAGGCTGCACCTCCGAGGTGGTCATACTTCCGGAAGGCAAGAAATCCTGCCAGGAGCTGGACAAAGCCTCCGATCAGGATGAGGTGGACACCTGAGAGACACAGTAAGACATCAGGAAGGAAGCAAGCCACAAGGAAGGCTTGAGTTGCAGGAAGCAGTGCTACATCTCCAAGCTCTGGGGGACATCCCACCACAGGTCCCACAGCCTTCTTGTGACCAACCCTATGGCCTCTGCCTTCCCCTCTGTTCCCACCTTTATGACAAACTTCTGTGCTGAGTCTGGTGTGTGGCCGCTGAGCCCCTCGGTATGCTCAGTACGATGAGCAAGTCCAGGAGCACCGGTCTGGTTTGGATCTGTGAAGGCAGGGGAGCAGCACGTGAAGGGTTTGGACCAGATTCCTGGCAGAGTTGCTGGGAAAGGAGGAGCAGATGTCCCAGCCAGCACACAGACCTTCCATACGTTGGAGAAAGCTCACGTTTCTCCACCTGTCCCACCACTGCTGTGTACTGACCCATGGGGATGGCTCTCAAAGACTCTGTCCTGCTGGTGCTCTTGGGGGAAGTTCACCAAGACCAGGAGCCCAGATGTCCCCCATGAGAGGTGTCACCCACCTGCGAGGACATCCTCTGCTCCCTGGGGCTTGAGGCCTGTGTGCGCCGTGGCGAAGTTCTGCAGGCAGAGGAGGAAGGCACTGACAACGTTCGCGAGGAGCCCCAGCATGGCCGGCTCGCTGTAGAAGACAGCCGCGAAACCTGTCGTGCTCACCATGGCCCTTCCAGACAAAACAACAGTGTCAGCGGTCGCCCCCACAACCTCACCGTCTCTCCACGCGTGTCTGCGTCTAGACCAGTGCTCCTCCGGCTCGGGCGCTCAGCCAGTGTCCAGAGCCTTGCCCCTGCTCCAAGAGAGAGAAGCTGGTGACAGGCTCAGGTGTTTCCATCGTGCCTCCCTCCTCCTCGCTCTGGACAAAGGCTCCATTCAAAGCAGAACTTTAGGTGCCTACTTTCCGGAGGCCTATCCAGAAAAAACACACGCAACCTATTTAGGCTACAAAGATTTCTGGCAAAAACATGTTTAGGTGCCCCAAAGCGCTGCAGGTGGTGGCGATGGTTCCTGCCTCCTCTTCTCTGGGCTGCTGGTGATGGAGAGGAATGAATAGCCTAACACAAATGAACAAACATTCAGATGAAACCCACAAGGTATTTTTGAGCCAGTCCAGGACATTTCTTATCCACTGTTAGAGACAAACAGTCAGGCACTGCACACACATACACAGTCTCCCTTCCAGATGGAATTTTCCAGCTCCATCCCTTTCTTGAAACCCCAGTGACTAAATAGTCTATTTTCAAACCCTTCATACTTCTACCATTAACTCGTCTATTTGTAAGCAGCCCCCACATTTCCATTCCTCTTCACTCCTGGGTACCATGAGCTGGAGTTTGCTCTCTGGAGGTTTTTGTTAGGAAACAAAAACGAAAATAAAACAGCAATGTTCTTGCTATTTTGGTATTTTTAGAACATTTTGTCACCTAAAGGAGCTGGAAAGGGAGAAGGTGATGTATTCTGTTCTCAGACATTCCAAAAAGCCTTTTGGAAAGAAAGGAAAGCAGAGCTACTGTTGATATGGGAAGTGAGGAGGAGTGAAGGAGCAGATTCTGCACCACCCAAAGAAGGAATAACTTTGTGAATATTAATGAACCTAAATCCCAGTGTCTACTCTTAAACACACAGTATTTCTGGGCTGATATGCACTGTTTTGCAAATATCAGTGGCCTCCAAATTCTTTTGTTCCATTAATAAAAAAAGTTTCTCTTTTCTCTATTAATTTTAAAAGATGCAATTCTCACAAGAAGCAAGAATGAAGGACAAACAGGCTGTAGAGCAGATCTGAGCTGATTCAACAAATAAAACTCTCATGAAATTTGGAAAGATAATGTGTCCCATGTCTGGGGAACAATTAATTCATTCAATTATTTGCTTGTGCTAAAGGCTGGATTTTTCAGTTCAGAAAGCCGCACCAAGTCACTGTCCTGCAGGAGGAACGCTCTCTTTTAACATCAAACACCTCTGTGAATTACTGACCTGAAGGAGGCCCTCGTAAATGATGCACCCTTAGAAATATCTGAGCAGCAGCTACCCGTGCTGTCCATGATGTTGTCACTTATTTTTACAACATTCAGATACAAACAAGCAGTTTGGTTTAAATGGTTATACTTGGAGGGGGGGCCACAATGTTAAGTTCCTCCAGATGTTTTGCTCTGAAGTAGCTCAGACAGCGACTTCCTAGGCACGCCGCAACAAGCCCCTGTTCTGAGTCGGTCTCTGGAGGAGGATGAGATGGGCTTTCTGGAGGAAGATGGGCTGGCCAGGTGGCTGCTTGGCTGCTGGGAGTGATTTTCAGTTTGCTGAGACTCACTTGGTTCTCATTTGCTGCAGAATGAACCACGGTAGCGGTTTTAGAGCCTGCAACAGCTTGGTTTTGGGAAGGATGGAGAGAAACAACTGATAGGGCTGTTTCCCTCTGCTTGCAGTGCCCTCCTTCACAGGACATCTGAGAAGGACCCAATGTGCCGTATCAGGATGCAAAGGTATAAAGGGAAAGAAAACAAGAAGATTTAGATCAAGACGTGGAAAAGGAGGACGATGAAGGAGCTTCACTTGGGAGGAGAAGGTTTGGGGGCTGGCAACAGCTGCAGACCTGCTCTGCTCACACTCACCCCATGCTCTGGGGACACAGACGTGTGCTCCCTGCCCTACGACCATTTCAGCAGCTGCGAGGCAAAGTCCATCACCTCCTCCCGTTATTTCAAGCAACATAAGGACACGCCAAATAATTAATCTCAGTGGTAACAGCACCAGTAAAGGGTTGCACCAAGACCTGGAGAAATGAGGAAACACTCGGAGGTGTTTTCTGTACAAAGTACACCCAAGCCTTGTTTGTCGCTGGGATGAAGTCACTCATCACTGCTGTCAGTATCCACTTTGTACAGCTGCTGCCTACAGCACGTTGTAAGGACCTGCCTCTCCACAGGCACTACAGAAAATGGATAACATAACACCACTGCTCCCTGTTCGGTGCAGCACGGCACGTCCGGAGCGCCCACCAAGCCTTTCCTTGGGTGTCCACAGTCAGGACTCATGCAGAGTGGCTCTTGAGGCAGAGATGGTGCAGGCAACGCAGGATGGTGTGGGGGCAGAGGAGAAAATGGGCAGTCCCCTTCTACTGTGCTTGGGCTCTCTGCACGCACGGGGTACCAGCCAGCACAGCCACTGTCCAGGAAACCACAAGTACGGACAGGGCACTGCCAGGCCTTTCGGAGAGCAGGCTCTACTGAATGAACGGGGCAGCCTGGGGTGATCCCTTGGGCAGCGAGGGCACAGCCACAGCCACCCAACCTCCATCTTCTCTCCTTTTCCCGCTTGCCCCTGGCATACTCCAGCCTGGGGTTTGCAGAAGTGGCTGGCGAGGTCCTCCCTCAGCCCTGGCTTTTCTGCCCTAAGCACGGCCTCTGAGCCTTGCCCACGTGGCTGCAGCCTCTGAGCACCTCATCCTCTACTTGCTGCCTCGCCGCAAGAACTCCCCTCCACCCCCTCCAGAAAAGGCCATTCCCCTCTGAGCCCCCTTCCCACCTTGCTGCTGTACCTGGGCTTCGCAGACATCACTGTGGGCAACCACTTTGCACTAACATCTGCTGCCCGTGCTTGTCTGCCGTCCCTGATATTAACGGGAACGCGCTGGTGTATGGGCATCGCCCCTGCGGGAGGCTGGAGTGAGGCTATCTTGCCGCTGGGTATATACAACACCACCACAACATTAAATTTTCAGATATTATTCCCCAGTGGCATCTCACGATTGGTTTTCCATCCTACTTATTAATGATAACCAATGTTTACATAGCTCTGCGAAAACACTGTGTCTCTCAAGATAAGCATGTTAAAAGAATGAAACGCAATGTCTTTTGGATAAGCACACAGCAAGACTAACAGTGCACGACAACGCTACACAGCTGGAATAAATATCACAGCCCTGCCTTTCATCTGGTTAGAAACAGCAAAAAGTTGCCTGAGATGCATTGCTACAATCACAGTGACCAAGGGTCTGGCTAGTATTTAGCAGAAAATTCAAGCTGGCTTTAAATGCATCACTCCAAGCTGATATTCTATACAGAATATGTCCAAGATGCACTACTGGACAAAGCAAAAAGCCATGGCATTCCCCCAAAGTCCAAAGATGCATTTGGGAACGAAGGGTCCCGATGTCTCCTGGAAGCTACAGCCCAGATTTCACCTCTGCACTAACATTTCAATGAACTGGCAGCACATGGCAGGCAACATCGCAGAGCTTGCTATTTACAAGAAGGAGAGTTATGAAAAAATTCAGTCAAATGCTAAAACACTGAATGTATTCCAAAAAAAAAAAAAAAAAAGCATCAAAGAGAAACCAAAGAGAAATACCAATGCCACGCTTCTCCCTCTGCAGCTTGGATTACCTGGTTTGGTGACACTTCAGCTCAATGGGAGGATGGTCTTGTCCCTCTCATTTCCTGGTGAGTACCAGCTTTATAGTCCTTTGCTGGAGGAGGAGCCTGCGGCCAGTTGCTTCACACATTGGCACCTGTGGCATTTTGGAGACAGGATTTTCCTTGAACTTTGTCAGTTATTGTCCTAAATCTTTTTTTTTATTTCCTGAAACCAGAGGGGTTTCCCTTCTGTTCAGCACAGAAAAACCACCCCTCCTCATCTATTCCCCCCACCCTCTCAGTCCCCAGAGGCTGATGTCATCACACTTGAAATTCAGTTGCAAAAAAAACAAAAAGCAAATTGCCTTTCAGAAGCATATATAAACCCTGACACCAAAGCACCTTTCAGAGAGACACCTCTCCCATCCCTCGAATAGAGCAGTGCAGAGCTGGGCGTTAGGCAGTGGGAGCAGCCACCAGAATGGTCTACTTAACTTTACAGGTAAATACTATTTTGTGTACAAAACCTATCCATCTCTGATCTTTCTTTTCCCACTTTATGGAGGTCGTGTCGCTTTCTGGGCGGTTCCTCAAGTGGTCAAAACCGTCGTGACATTAAATGGGAACCTGCCCCAATATTAACAAAACCAGATGGTTTTCACAGACACTTTATTCATAGTTACTAACCCCTTCCTTCCACGCCTGGTCCTTTCATGCATCCCAAAGGTGTTTCACCCAGTGCCGTGGGGGGTTGTTGTTGTTGGGACGTGCTGTGTGCTTCTTTCTCCTCCTGTCCACCCAGAGCTGGTCCTGCTCGCAGCTGTAGGATTTCATGGTAGGTCTGAAAAGTCCGTGCTACCCCTTCCACTGCACCGCTTCATTTCCCTGGCTGTTCTTGGACTGAGCATTGGAAAATATTTCTTTTTCCTTTAAATATGTAGGCTCAAAGTCAGCTTTATCCACTCGTTTGATCTGCAAGCTTCTTCCAATGCCATGTTAGAGGCACGACCAGTAAAACGGCTCTGATAAAGTTCAAGCAGCTTAGGTGACAAATGATCTTTCTCTGTCTTTACTCTAGAAATCCCAGAAGTTCTTGGCAAGCTCCCGGCAAGTGCATAAAACTGCTGCTAACGGTTTGTATCTCTGCAGAACAGCATTCCCTATCTTTCTTTTTTTAAAGAGCATCTTGAAATAATTGTGGTGGGGTTTTTTTTTGTTTGTGTTTGCTTGTTTATTTTTTGTTTGTTTTTTAAAATAGCTGGGCTAAACATGTTGAGCTAAACCTCTCAAATTCTTGGAAGATGTGCTTGGGGGTCTTGTTACGAAAATTATTGCCCTGGGAGGAACAAGTGGTAAAAATGTTGATTACTAGCCCTGTGCTACGACAGTCTTTAACTGATTGAGAACCAGACTTTCCAAATTCTTACACTTTGACCATAAACTGAAGATATTTGAATTGTAGCTGTCATTGCTTAGATTCTTAACTCCTCAGAGGTCTGCCTTTACTTCTTCCTCACGTCTGATCTTGCTGCTAGCGTTGCTTGAAGTGATTCACTGATAGTTCTCCGTGTCTCACAGCTGCACAGCCACAGCTTCCCACTTCAGACAAGTCAAGCACAACTATGCAGTGCAGCCACTTGGTCTGTTATAAATTTTGTCTGTTAACTCCTTTTTAAATGTGTTCTTCATGCAATAAATGCATTTTGTTGCACTCAATGAACACTTGGAACAACAGAAATAATAATAATCCATGGAAATCCATTTGCTCTTGGACAGGCTTATTAGACAGTGTCTTTTTTTTTTAACAAAGTTCTGCAGCAGAGCTGTCATAGCAGGATAAAAACTCTTGCTGTCATTAAGTGTCTTTAATTAAAGGGTTAAAAAATATCGCAGATTACTGAAGTGACAAAGAGTAATTGATGATGGGCAGGAAGCAATGAACTTTTTATGGGTGCAGTGTGATTCAGGCAGATTTTCCTTCAGCCTCTCCAGTCTAGCTGGACTTCACAGTTTCCCCCTCCTTCAGGGCGTTGGTGCTTTCATTTGCGGTGTACGGGAGATGCTCTCCACGTACACAGGGAGGGCACCCATTCTGTCGGCGGAAAGGTTCCCAGACTGCTGAGTGGTACAGATTCCTATAGCGATCCATTTCGCAGAGCTGCTGCGAGGGGTGAATTTTATTTCGGTGAGTCACAGCAATGATGACATTCTCAGCTGTGTTTACAAGTGGATTTCAGACTCCCAGGCTCTAGGTGAGCCCAAACACATTTGCAAGCAAACTGTGAGTCAGTAGGCATGACATTTAAGAATGAATGCATCCTAGTGAAATCAGGCAATGGTCATTTTGTTTGATTGGGATATTTTCTGTTTAAAAAATAGGGTGTCATGAGTACCTGTTGATTTTGATGAGGTTTCCTCCAAGATGTTGGAAGAAAGTATTTTTATTTTCTTACATCACTCATCTTGACTTTTTCATGTGATTGGTTTCCTTTGGACATTAGTGCTGTTTCCTATTTGTTTGCATGCGTGTCTACCCCACCACCACACAAAAATACGTACACGCATGGATTTGACATCATGACAATATTAGATATATTGAATCTTACAGTTTTCCCACTCTCACGTGAGCTCTCAAAATGATGTTATGAATTATAGTGGATCATAATGACTGTAATTCAATGAATTATAAATTCATCAGAACAAAGCAATTTGTCACTGAAATAAAAATGGTCCCAAACTGGATTTTTTCCACAGAATTGTAACACCTCCAAAGATTTGGACATGGTGACTTCCAAATACAAAAGTTCCAATAGCCTGAGCTATCTGCCCAGCTCTACCTTACAGGTCATAAATACAGACACTGACTTCACCTTGGGAAGCTGGATGTGTTGCTTCTTGTCTACCAGCAAAGGTGTTTTCAGAGGCAGGGAAAAACTTCCTGTCGAACACCAAGCTGAGGTGATCTTCTGGTCTAATTCCCTTCTGAAGCACAGGCTAAGTCCTCTGATATGCTGAGCTGAACAATGGGAGAACACACGGAGGCCTTTTTGCTTTTAATCTCTAGCATCCTTTTGAGTGCATAGGGCTTAAGAGCTTTGCTGACTGAATCCAGACACCTCACTCCGTCATAGGACCAAACTTACAGATAAACGCAGGCTTGGGTCCAGTGCTGCTTGCCAAAAACAACGGAAGCTATAGAAAGTAACTGGGGTTAGGCTTAGTTTTGGTTTTGTGTGATACACTCCCAACAGGGCTCCACTGGTAATGCAGCAGGGCACCTGCTGTGCTTTTTCTCCAGACACAGGGACTTAGTTTGTGTTGACACCCCCAGAGATGGTTGCTTGAAACCCAAGCGGGAGGATGTGGCTGAGCCCGAAACTGCTTCACTTGAACCCTCTTGAAACCACCTGAGGAGAGACCCAGAGCAATCCTTACAGCACATGAAGGCAGTAGGAGCCAGGACGTGCTGTGGACCCTTGGAAACCCATGGAGAAGGACAGGATTCACGCTGGTCTGCTTGCCTTGAGCTCCCTGTGCTGCTACTGAGGGCAAAACAGCCCCCCACCCCCCCGGAGGAGATGCCAATCCCCTCTCCAGGAGCACCCCTCCACTGCCTATGGAGGGAGCCTGGAGCAATGGTGTCCTCTCCTAGACTCCATAAAGTGCCTGAAGCCACAGGAGGTGACTCTGGGCCCAAATGACATTACCAAGGAGATGCTCACAGCCCAGGACAGCACAGGGAAGCTGCTCCACACCTCCCAGATTCTCAGGGCTGTATGCAGCTATGCGACCCAAGGGACTTGCTGGCCAGGTCCTGTGCTCTCCAGCTGTCTTTCCCCTTCAGTAAATTCAGTGAGACCAGAAGGTGAAGAGCTGTGAGCTGTGAGCACACGGCCCACATACTTCTTACCCCCTTCCCCTCTTTCTTGGTACTGCAGTGGTGGCCAGGAGTGCTCCGGAGGAGACCGTGACCAGCAGCTTTGCCTCTTTCATCCACGCGGTTCGACCCGAGCACCTGTCCAAGACTGTCCGTTACAGAAGCAAGAGGATGATCCTTGACAGCATTGGGGTTGGCCTCGTGGGCAGCACGACGCACGTGTTCGATATTGCTCTGCAGTACTGCCGGGTAGGAACAGCCCCGTATTCCCCTGTATGCCCGTGGTCCCCACCGTGACCCCACCACCACAACCAAGGCCTTATTTCATGGATGATGTAGGACTTCTGCCTTGCAGTAGGGCATCATACAATCACTTCTTCACTCAAGGTCCTCTCCTGAATCTCCCTTTCACAGGAACTGTACTCTTCAGTTGCTGTGAGCTCCATCTATGGCAAGCCAGGCGTGAAGCTCTCCCCAACGCTGGCTGCATTCACCAATGGCGTTGCGGTAAGGCAGGCTCTTCCGGGAGAAGCTCTGCTTCGTGGTGCCTTCAAAACACACATTAGTGTTACAGGAAGTAGTCTGGTGCCTGGGAGGGGCAAGGGAGGCAAGAACTCATGGGTTGCTCTGCAGTCTTGCACACTGCTTTTAGAGGTGACCAACCAAGAACCATGGGGACCTCTGGATGACTGGGTGGATGTTGCTACAGATGTAGCCTCAGCAATATTAGCAAGGACACCCTCAGCTCCCAGCCTCCCACACCAGCAAGTCCTTATCTCCATTTCCCCGGCAGACTCACTCCATGGACTTTGATGATACCTGGCACCCTGCTACTCACCCATCAGGTGCTGTTCTGCCGGCTCTCCTGGCAGCTTCCCAGATGCTACCTCCAAGCACCAAACCCAATGGCCTGGATTTCTTGCTGGCATTTAACGTGGGACTGGAAGTGCAAGGAAGGCTCATGCATTTCTCCACTGAGGCTCACAACATTCCCAAAAGGTAAATCTCTTTTATTTCAACTTGTAGACTGGTGTGAGTGACCAGGGCTAGAGCGTGATGCAGCAATTTCAGTAAGAAAAACAAGCATAAGCATGCAACTTGTCCCCTCTTTGTAGTTCACACAGCTCTGCAGGCTCATGGCCACTGTGACAAACCCTGTGGGAAAATCTCCAGGTCTCAGCCAAAAGCAGGTGCCAACCATATTTCACTGAAGGCTCAACATGGCTTCAAAGAATGAGCATGGGAAATGGGTTCGTGAGTCTGTTCACAGGCTTGCTCGGGGTTTTAAATGCCACTTTAAGCCCAGCTGAACTCAGAATCAGGGTAAAGCCCTGATGAGAGCCAGAGGCCAGTTCTGCCATGGCTGATGAGGCACCACTTATCTCATTTTCATTCAGTGACTTCCAGTGATCTTGCCTCAAAGACAACCATCAAGATGACTGAGACCCTCGTGTGGTCCAAGGGATAGCATCAACCAGGAGCTGCTCCCTTGAGGGTGTTGCATACAGCCACCTTATTTGTATGGAAGGGTGAAAATTAGGGTGAAAGTTTAGCTGTATGGACACAAGCCATGCCACCTACTCTTAGGGAAAATTAAAAAAATGTTTTCTGGAGATGCTGATCTCACTCTGTTGTCTCCAATGAAGTTTCAAGCAGATGCTTAGTTTTCAGATGCCTGAATGTTTAGTCAGGTGAATCCCACCTGCAACAGAGCCATGAGGAATTTCCACTGGCTGACTTGGCACTTCTGTGCTCATACCTGCAATTTCCCTTTTAGGTTCCACCCTCCTTCGGTGGTCGGTACCATGGGCAGTGCTGCGGCCACTGCAAAGCTGCTCTCCCTCAGCATGGCCCAGTGCGCACACGCCTTGGGCATCGCTGCCTCGCTTGCAGGGGCGCCCATGGCAAACGCCGCCACCCAAGCCAAGCCATTGCACATCGGAAATGCCACCCGCCTGGGCTTCGAAGCAGCGCTGCTGGCTGCCCGAGGGATGGAGGCTAACCCCTTCATTCTGGATGATATCCCCGGTTGCTCTGGATTCAGTGCTTTCTACAGTGTCTATCAACCCAAACCACTCTCCACACCAAGTGAGCATCATGAGTTCCTCTTGGAGAAGCAGGATATTGCTTTCAAGCGATTCCCAGCCCACCTGGGGATGCACTGGGTGGTGGATGCTGCCTTGTCTGTGAGGAACCTCTTCATCAACTATGCAGGGTCCTTTTCTCCCTCTTTGATCCGCACTATTGTGCTGAAGATCCCAGTGTCAAAGTACATTGACCGGCCTTTCCCCAGCTCTGAACACCAGGCCAGACACTCCTTCCAGTTCAACGCCTGCACAGCCCTGCTAGATGGTGAAGTGGGCCTCAGCTCCTTCACAGAGAGCAGCATCCACCGGCAGGAGCTGAGGGAGCTGCTGGACAAAGTGGTGGTGGAGCACCCTGAAGATAATGTGGCCAACTTTGACAAGATGTACGGAGAGGTGGCACTGCTCCTGCACAGCGGGGATGTCCTCACAGGCAAATGTGACACTTTCTATGGGCACTGGAGGAAACCTCTGAGCAGAGAATCACTCCTGAAGAAGTTTCGATCCAATGCCTCTCACGTGCTTCCCGAAGAAAAAGTAGAAACCATCATCACTATGGTGGACAACCTGGAGAATATGTCAGATAGCTCCCAGCTGGCCTGCAGCCTGTGACAGAACAGCAAATGGGTTTTTGATAAGGGACTTATCCCAGTGAAACTCTGATTCCTTTCTTCATTGGTGCTTTACTATTCATTTCCAAAGGCAGGAAAGTTCCTACCCCTTGAAGTCAAAGTAGATGCTTTAGTATCAAAGGAGCCCATGAGGCAGGAGGTGTGTCTGTGTGAGTACTTAGTACACAGACTAAATTCCAACTCACGATTGATGCTGAGTAGCTGAAAGGCCACTACAAATACCAAAAAATCGCATGGAAATCTCTGTGAATCCAGGGGTATTATCTGGAAGCTGGTTCCCTGCAAGGGAGAGTCCAGATATTTTTGAAGTTGCATTCAAAGTTATTTCTGTATAGAATGCCTAATTGCTAAGTCTGGGAAGAGGACACTCAACTGCAAAATGTGTGCTTTTCCTGATGCTCTTCTGGGCACTTTTTGGATCATAGTTGGGTAGTTGTTCTGGCCGGGTGAAAAATCTATCAGAGTTACTGTAAACAGCCCTGCCTGCAAAGCTCTCAGGCAGAGAAGGATTTTTTTATTATTATTTTTCAGCAAAAGCCTTCCATTTCTGCAGCATTTGGGAAGTGGTTGTCAATTCTCTGTGTACAAGGGATTTTCAAGGACCCTTAAAACTTGTTTGTCTTTTCTGAATGAAAGGCAGTTGGTAGGGGAGGAATCCTACATCCTACACCTCCTGCGAGGTGATCCTAGGGCTGTGGCACATCATCCCTCCTGGCTTTGGGCCGGTCAGCCAGGCACCTATTCAGAGCTATCTTGCCAGAGGTCATCTCCATAGTCACTGAAGAGATGGCCACCTCTGGATGGTGACTTGGGCACAAGCACACTGTGACTCACATTGGGAAATTCCTGTTTCTCTCCCCTGAGAGGAGGGAAAGCATAAAGAGACTCAGTCCCTAACATCTTTCTCGCTGGGATAAAATCTATACTTGTGCTCCTGAGTAACCATTCACTGAAAGGCTTTCTTACCCTGCGTCCTTTCTGAACAGCGAAGTGTGTGCAATATTCCTCTCTGCGTTAAACAAATACTGTGACTGCTGATCCAAAGGACCTGTTTCCAATGTGATCATGTGGTGGGTACAGAACCTGTTGCGGAATTCAGGGCTGCCTTCTGCTGGGGACACTGAGATGGGACTAGACAGGCAAGAAGGAATGTGGGCTGGTTCCTTTTTAGCTTGCTGGTAGTGGGCTCTACGAAGAACTTCCCAGCCAGAACAAAAATATTTGCCCACCTGTTGTAATCCACTCTCTCATACTGTCTAGTATAGTCACACACATAGAATCTTTCTAAATAAAGATCTGAAGTAAATTCATTTTATGCATAAAGATTTAATGCTACATTATGTAGGTTTTCAGTTTTAATCCAAACATGTACAGTACAGTGGCTTTTGATATAGAACCGGAACCCAGCAGAGGATAGGACAGGATGAGCTGAAGCTGAGAAGGTGAGGAGGGAACTAGCACCTTTTGCTTGCTGGTGCTGAGGTAGGGGGAGAAAAAAAAAAAAGGGTCTCTACTGTACGCTCAGCAAGGTTAGTAGACACCTGATCACACACTGTCGAGAGCTGCAGGAAACCGAACTTCATGGGTTTCTCTGAATGCAGCTCTCCTGGGTGCCATCACCCCTTAAGGAGGGAGGAAGCCACTGCGAGCTGGTAATGTTTGACACTGATCGTTGTCAGTCTTCAGTCTGAGAGGGGCAAATCTCTTGTGAGGCCTGCACAGATACAAGGGCCTGAAGATCAGGTGTTGCTGCTAAGATTACCATGGCAAACTGCTCCCACTCTCTCAGCCTACTGCCTCAGCTCTCCCATCAGACACAATCCTGGCACGTTTCAGCAGACAATGTGTAAAATAAGGGAGGGAAGGCACAGGTAGGCTGGTAGTGTAAAAGCTTCCTTTTATTGGTCCCCTATCAGATGAAGCACTAAGCTGCTTTTCCAAAGTATCTAGAAGCTGAAGGCATTCTTGAGGGTTTTTTCATTCATGGTATTTCTGCTATAAGCCTAGGATCCTGAAAACGCCTCCAGTCTCCTAGCCCAGGAAAATGTCTGACTCTCAGTTTCCAGTTTCAAACAATGAATGTTTCATAGCCTTAAAAAATTAGGTAGCCTAGCCCTCCCAGTAAGAGAAGTAAGGTCTTATAAGAGCATAGGAATAAGTGGCCTGCAGAATCTATAGGCCAGCTTGCGTGACACTGAGGGTAATTCGGTAATTAATATGGTGCAAACAAAGTTCCTAACTTCTCCTCTCACGCTGAATAAGAAAAGAGCTATTGTCCTTCTTTCTATTGCTGTTCCAAGATAAATGACACTTAAAATAAAATTAAGAAAAGGAGACCTTCCTTCACAAACATATTTACAGTATCGAGCTCAGTGAATGAAACAACACTTCCAGTGCAGAGCCAGGCAGGACACCTGTTAGCAAGCAACCAGTAAGGACAAACCCAGGCCAAAACTGGACAGAGCTGGGCTGGAAGAAGAGCCTGGGCAGGGAGAAGCCCTGGCCAGCAGAGCAGGGGCGCTGGGGCCAGGCCGGTGGGAGCGAGGATGCTCGGCGGCCGTCAGCACCCTGGAGAGCGGCCGCGGGACGGGGGCTCCTGCCCAGGGGGTCCCCCTTTACCAGAGGTCCCCCTTCCCCGGGGTCCCCTCCTTCTGCAGCGCTGTTCCGCACGTACAGGGCAATGGTGGTGAGCTGCCGGCGGCCTTCTCCCATGGGAGCACTCGTCGTTCATTCCCACAAACGGTTCAAGCATCTTTCATCCCTACTGCCAGCACTGACACAAGCTTTGGGTAATGAGAAACACTGCATTTATTAGGGATTTGCTTTTTTCCACCATGGAGGAGACTGGATTTTCCACGAAATGCCATCAGAAAAAAAAAAAAAATCAAGTCACAGATTATTTCAATTTTAGAGGTGATTTTGACTGTAGAGGTCAGAAGAGTTCCCTCTGCCTTCCAGAACCATTTCCTTGATGATAACATTGCTACCGCAGTGTGGCCAGCTGGGGAACTGCTCTCCTTGAAAAACCCCATGTAACCCCTCTTTGTTCCTTTATGCTTTTTAAATAACTGAAGTATTAAAGAAAGAAGGAAACTCAGGAGGTGACAGTCCAAGACAACCAGGCTGGGCTGCAAGGGGAGCCAATGTAGAGGTTTTGTGCCTGATGCCACCGTGTTCTTAGCACCCTATTTCCCTTCATCCCTGCAAAAATCTAGCTGAGTTCCCTGACTTTAGACACCGTCCCCTCCATGCAGCCACCTCCTTGCTGCTTTCTCTCATCCCAAGTGACAGGAACCCTGTAACTATTCAAGTATTTATGTAGAGCTGAGTATGAGGCACAGAGCTGCAGCCTCATGAGCACTTTGTGTGTCAGATGCTGAGGCCTAACTAGGCCAGTTGCCAGACAGGAGGCGGGTTTCAGCAGAACAGATCTTCCAAGAAGGTCACGAAGTCTCAATTGATGGTGATTTATAAACGTAGGATTCACATCCAGGGGTAAGAGCAGAGCAAGCTGGAGCTGATCTTGCCTTGGGAAAGCTCTCAAGGTTCATGCAGCCCTGTCTTTACAGCTGGGAGTTGAGATTTGTCCTAGATTTACAAAATGAAGGCTTGAATCTGTAAACTGGCCATCAAAATCACAGCCTCTGCATCATACCTCCTGTTGGGGCTCAGGCAGAGAGTATGGGCTGTGGTTAAGGTTCCTCTCCACTGACTGCAGTCGTGTCTGTGCTGTACCTAGAAACCTCAATCAGGTTCTCATCGGGGTCTCGGAAGTAGACAGATGTTATTGGACCCACGGCACCAGTCCTGGCCACAGGACCTTCTTCAATGATCACCCCACAGGCCTGGGAGGAAACATAAAAGCAGGGTTTTAATGCTCAGGGGAGCCTTATCAGGGCATTGTGCACTCTCCCCTCCAACCTTGAAAACATGAGCCATTGCATGAGAAAATTCTGACATTCCCCAAAACACAGACCTTGAAAGTGTCACTTGTGAGGCTCCGGCTTCATGCCTCCCAGAGTTACATTGCTCTGTGCACACTCTACACCTTGCTCACCTTCAGATGACTCAGCAGCTGGCCCAGGGGTGCCTGTGTGATAAGGCAGATATCTGCAGAGCCAGGGACCGGGCACCGAGCCTTGGGTTCAAACTCCTTCCCAGCCTCGTGCAGGTTAAACTTCTGGTTGCCAAAACGTAAAGCTTTACGATTTCCCTGTCCCCAAAGAAAAGAAAAGAATCGATGTCCAGTGAGACTTACTGGGCTGGAAGCTTTCAGCATCCACTCAGCTGCGTAGTCCTAAAAGTCCTAGGGACCTGGCTGTAGTCCTGTTAACTTTGGGCTCTTGCTGTGGCAACCCAAGGCAAGAACTGGCTGCTGCAAGGCTCCCACCACATCCCTGGAGATGCAGTGATTCAAGAAAGTCCCATGGCCACATGCAGCCGCTACCAAGCCATAGAGATGTAAGTGTTCAATTCTAGGTACCCTCCATCCTGCCTCTGGGACAGCAACACAAATAATGTACAAGCTGGGAACTGCAGAGGGAACAAATGTGAGGCAGTTGGAAGATGGTGAGGAAGGAGATTTTGGCACCTCTTTGCAGACCCTCAAGATTTCTGCAGGCTTATATGGCAACTGTCTCCTGAGCCCCACAGAAATGCAGGACAGTGACCTACCATCTCTGCCCACTTGAAGAACAGACTGATGCTCACTGTAGCCCTGGGATGTGAGTGTAACTGTTTTTAAGAGACCTGACGGGGCAGGAGAGAAAGAAATAAGCTTGGGAGTTAAAAAGGTGCAGTGTGTACCTTCAAAATACATGAAGCGGCCTGAAGCTCAGGCAAGAGATGTGTTGGGGTTGTTCTGAAAAGGTTACCCATCTTGTATTCTGTTTGCCAGTGGAAATATAAAAACAAGAGGATTTGTGGGTTTGAGGGTTCTCCATCAGTCCTAGAAATTATTTTTCAAGGAACTTTTCTTTTTTGTCACTTTGACTCCTGCAGTGCAGTTTGAACCTTCCTTTGACGCAGCTTGACCCTGTGGAAACTCAGAACTTGATGGTCTGCAGCTTGTGCTGGTTCTACCTTCCCCACAGCAAGGACAAGCCCCAGAGATGTTGTCAGATCCACAATGACCAGCCACCAGCCCAGGACTGCAACCTCATTCAAGGCTCAAGCCTTGCCTGTCCCCCATGTTACCTTGAAAGTCACCACCTCCATGCCCAGGACTTTGGAATAAAAGGCGACAGTGTCCTCAATGCTCTTAACAGTCAACACGAGGTGGTCCAGGCGCTGTATGAAACATGGAGGTGGACTCATACTTTCCTCCTTCCAGGACATTATCTCAGAGCTGGGAACAGAGCGCAAAACCAGAAAAGATGAAGGTTAGGAGCGTCCAGCTGCTAAGGGAAATGATCCAGTGAGCTGTTAACTGAACTGTGAATGGAGATCAAATGGGTTTTCTTCTGGCCTGCAGGTGGCACAAGTACAGAAGCAATAAGTTCATAGAATCATAGAATATCCTGAACTGGAAGGCACCCACAAGGATCATAGAGTCCAACTCCTGGCTCCACACAAGACCACCCAAAAATCAGACCATGTGTCTGAGAGCTTTGTCCAAACACTTCTTGAACTCCGGCAGGCTCGGTGCCGCGACCCCTGCCCTGGGGAGCCTGTGCCAGTGCGTGACCACCCTCTCAGTGAAGAACCTGTTCCTAACACCCAGCCTGACCCTCCCCTGTCACAGCTCCATGCCGTTCCCTCGGGTCCTGTCGCTGTCACCAGAGAGCAGAGATCAGCGCCTGCCCCTCTGCTCCCCTCGGGAGGAAGCTGCAGGCCGCCATGAGGCCTCCTCTCATCTCCTCTTCTCTGGGCTGAACAACCCAAGTGACCTCTGCCGCACCTCATACATCTTGCCCTCTAGACCCTTCACCATCTCTGTAGCCCTCCGTTGGACACTCTCTAATACTGTCATGTCCTTCTGATACTGTGGTGCCCAAAACCACACAAAGTACTTGAGGTGAGGCCGCACCAGCGCAGAGCAGAGCGGGACAATCCCTTCCCTCGACCAGCTAGCCATGCTGTGCCTGATACACCCCAGGGCACAGTTGGCCCTCCTGGCTGCACTGATGGCAAGTTGAACAGGAGTCGGCAACCAGAACCCCCAGATCCCTTTCTGTGGGGCTGCTCTCCAGCCTCTCATCCCCCAGACTGTACGTACAGCCAGGGTTGCCCCATCCCACGTGCAGAATCCCACGCTTGCCCTTGGTAAACGTCATGTGGTTGGTGATTGCCCAGCTCTCTAATTTGTCAAGATCTCTCTGCAAGGCCTCCCCACCCTCGATGGAGTCAACAGCTCCTCCCAATTTAGTGCTGTCCGCAGTCTTACTTAGTATACCTTTATGTCCTGCATCAGTCATTTATGAAAACATTAAAGAGAACTGGCCCCAAAATGGAGCCCTGCGGAGCTCCACTAGTGACTGGAATTCTCCTCCCTGGAAGGACCTCAGACCCTTGCTTCGCTCTGGTGGGACCTCAGTGTGCCAGAGCTCCTGGCTGGGGCCAGATCTGGAGGACCAGCTGGGTGACCTCACTGAGGGCTGATGTCACCAAAATGCTGAGCTCCCAGTGCAAAAAAAGAAAAACCTGTGTACACTAAGGACGGGCCATGTATGTGACACTTCCCTCCCACCCTCTCTGGTGTCCTCCCAACCTCCCTCACCTCCAGGTGCAGACTTTCATCCAGGGAGAGCAAAGACAGAGTGAAAATAGCTGGGCCCTGGCAGTGTGGCAGCAAATGTCTCTGGGGGAAGAACATTCCATTGCTCTCCACAGCCTGGGAGAATCGTTGCACCAGGCTGTGAAAAGGAAATGGAATTGGCTCTGATGGCTTGATCAGTTGTTGGGGAGAAGTTTTCATTTTGTTTCGGCTTTGGTTGATTTTACCTTCAGAAAACCAGGCCGTGGAAACTAGGAGAACTGTGACAATGGCAAATGGAGTCGAGTTTTCTTCAAATCACTAACAGCCCCCTGCTTGCCTACATTTACTTCTCTTAAAAAGCCCCAAATCCTGACACAAACAACAATTTGCTCTTCTGAGACCCTGACCAGGTTCTCCACTGACACCTCTGTGCAAGGGAAGCCCAACATTCTTGCTGCCTCTCAGGGAAAGAAATGGGTGGAAAATAAACCCTCTCAACACTAAGGCAGCACCAAGTGGCACAAATCAGGAAAACAGCCCACAACACCAACCCCTTTTTGCCTTGCTTTTTGCCTTCAAACTCCTGGATGTCAGCAGCAAGCAGAGTGTGAGGCTGATGCCAGAAGTTCATGGAGATGCAGTGTGAGGGTACGGGGGGTCTCAACAGTCTGGATTAACAGTAGGTCTCGGCATTTTCTTGTATGTTGGGTTCGTATCATCTGGCATTGCCCTCCTGCAGTGGAGTGCACTGGAAATGGCTGGCACGGAGAGATTTCTAAGCCCTGCTGACACAAAAGCAAGGTCAGCATAAAACCAGGCACAGCTTCATGAGAACATCTGGTCCCCACAGTCAAAGGAGCTTGCCTGGAGCAGGACCCTGTTGTCCTGCACCGCTCTTCCTTGTCACAGATGGTGTTTGGTGTTTGACAACCTCACCTCCGATCAACTGGGGCTCAGAACCTCTGCAAAGTCCTTTCCACCCAGGAAGTCCTCCTGGGTGCCCCCTGGCTGCAATGCCCTCCTGTCCCAGCCTGCAGCAAACCTCCCTGAGACAACTTTCCCCTCCCGTCTGGCCGTTAAGCTCGTTGGTGCCTCAGCAAAGAACCACAGGGAAAGCAGATTGCAAAAATAGGCTGAGTACCTGCAGGAGAGGCAGAAGAGCTGGGCAAGTCGGTGCTGGAGAGCGGGTGCCTGGCTTTACGACCGTCTTTTTCCTGCTGCCCAGAGCTGAGCTGTGTGAGCAGCAACGTCACAGGAGAAAGGGGAAAACAATTAAAAAAAAAAAAAACACGTGACTAGAAACAGGCGCTCTAAGCACTGCCCCCACAGAGGTGTACTTTGACCTGAAGGACCTGAAAGTCCAACCACACAGAGCTGCTTGAAAAATCCAGGATATTTTAGTGACCTACCTTTCCCTTTGCAAGGGAAAGTTGTGTTAATGTGCTAAATTAAAGTACGCTGTTGAGCTTGCTGCTCAGACTGGGGTGACTTACTGTTAAGGAGACAGCAAGGGTGTCCCTGGAGAAGTGGAGCTGTGGCAGGCAGCTCCTTCCCCTGAAGCAGACAATGTTCGTCTTTGCCTCCAGGATTTTTTCTACCATGCAAGATGCTGATGTTTTACTGCCTGATGAGACACTTGCTATCCCTGGGAGCACTGCAAGCTCCCAAGTGCTCCCACTTGGTAAAAAAATGTATGAGCTGTAGGTGTCATGCTAACAGCCAATGTATAGCAAGGAGCAGTAGCAAAGGAACCTCAGGATAATGTGCACAGCTTTGGACACCGTTTTGGACACACCTTCCTGCAAACAGACTTGTCCAAGGAGACTCTCCATGGCCTGAGCCGGAGTTAGAGATCTACAAAAAATAAATCTGCCAAAAATAGAATGGAGTTTTGAAAGGTCTGAAGATCTCTGGGCAGTTGGTTCCAAGGGAGTGAGTCGTTCAGGCTGGGGAAAAGCTGCCAGGGAAGTGGTTCAAGGCACAGGACACGCTGTGTTAAGATCATTCTGCATAGACCCAAACTGCCATGTTTCGCTGTGCACAGGAATGCTCAAAAAAAAAAAAAAAAAAAGCATAATTTCCAATATGTGGAAATAGCTGAAAATGCAGTGTGTGCTGCCTCAAGTAGAGGGGGAAGGACATCCAGGGATTGCTGTGGGAGGGAGCAGTCAAAATGCCAGTTTTGTATCCTTTTGTACAGCACAGACTGATTGGGCCAGATGACTTTCAAAGGTCCCTTCCAACCCAAAACATTCTGTAATTCTATCATTCTATGATTTGTCGCCCCTAGTTGTCCCAGTTGGCCCACAGAATTTCCCCCAAAGTTACTTTGTGGTTTATTTTCCATCTCTGAACATCTACTGTCAACCAGCGAGGAGCTGGATAGATAAGCTAATCCTAGGATGTGCAACAGCACCCTCATACCTTCCTTGTTCTGAAGGTCATAGAGGGTTTGCCCACACTGAAGGAGGCAAAGCTGAGGTGGAAATGGGGCACTCCAAGGAGGTACCAGAAGGCTGGTGGGTGTGTGCTGCACAGCCAGAGCTCAGTAAAAAGCTGTTGCTTTTTTTTTTTTTTCCCCAAACCTCACTTTCTTGTGAAAAATCCTATTATCTTTTCTTTATTACAACTCCCAAAGCTCTTCTTACAGCTGCCAGTAACATTGACATTGAGGCTGGACAGGTCTTTGAGGGCACTAATAGTCCTTAACAGCACTGAGCAGCCTCACCTGGGGCTTCCACCACACACCCATGGGCCCAGGAACCAATTTAAGCTCAGCTCAGGGCCTTTAGACTCTATTTGAGTGAGGTGCTTGTCTCCAGCTCAGCTCCAGATGTGCGTCTGTCTGACCATGGACCCTACTGGTCTGGATTCCAGCTCATAGACTGCTGGAGTCTATGGATCTTGACCTTGTCTCACTGCTGTGGACCTGCATGGTGATGGTATGCTTCCTGGCCCATTAGACCTACATCCATTAGTCTGATCTGGGGGGGCAACAAGTCCAAGGGCTATTTGTAAGCTGTGGTATGGGCAAGGTGGCTCTACTCTGGGGAGGAAGAGGGATTGGCCTCGCTGGAGCACACTGCATGGAAAAGGAGACTGGCCTCTGGGCTGGAAAATGGCCCCTACCTGCTTTGAGGTTTTAGGGAGTTCCGTGATATTAAACCATCCAAACAGCGTGAGCAGTGCTTTTATTTGCTTTGGTTGATACTTTGCATTGAAACAAGGAGCTCAGGGTCTTCAGTTTTTTTGTTGTTGTTGCTGCTGTTTTAAAAAAGGCTATCCTGGGTAGGATGATGGCCCCCAAGTCACCAACACAGGATACAAAAATTATGTGAAGGTAATATTTTTAAAAACAAGAATATAGTAACAACTGTGACATTGTTATAGGATGCTCCATAAGAAAATGGGGGAAAGAAGAAATTCCTTTCTTGAGAAACCAGTTTCCCTGAGAAACTAAAACAATAGTATTTGCTCTACTCCAATTGGTAGAGCAATTGTGCGTGTTTTGATACCCGATATAATAACACTGCATGTATCTGGGTGGTTTGGTGCATTGTGACCCTCTTGTTTCAGCACAGGTTCACTGTAAAATCGGAGAGCAGATAAAAAGGAGAGAGTCCTGGAGACAAGATGGCTTTCACCATTCAGTTGCATGGCACACTGGGCAGTGGTCTGCTGAAGATGCACAGCATTGGCACCCACTTTAGCAGAAATTTGAGGTTTGGGAGTTCTTTCATTAGCTGCACAGTGATTTCTTAGAGGGAGAAAGCCATGGTTTGGCTCTGGAAGCTCCACTTCCCCATGGGAAAGCTAGCCTAAGACTGACAAGGCAGAGGCACCCTGGTGTTAAGTTCAGAGTGAGTCTCCATATATCAACTTTCAACCTGGGAAGGGCTTTACGTTTGAGTTTAACTTCCTAAAGGTGTAGCTGCAGAGGATCATCCCTGAGCTACTCTCAACAGACATCTGTCTCTACATGCTGGACAGAGTGATGGAGTTGAAGAAGCTCAGCAAGTCCTCCATGGTGAAGTCCATGGTGATACCTGACCCTGCATAACAACGTTGGATCAGATCCTCAAACTCTTGGTATTGACGTATGAGCTCCTGCTCCATGGCATGCCACACCACCTACGGAAAAACAGAGCATCAGCCTGTGACAGCTGTATGTGGGGGTTGACCGCGTTGAAAGGTAAGCCATGCGTACTCTGCCACGCTAAGGTAGGACAAGCCAGGAGGAAGGCACTTCATCAGGAGGAGAAGACCCACTGCTTTGCAGCCCTGAATCCCCCAAAAGATCGTGATGTTGCACCCAGATAACACCGCAATTACCGGCAAAAGATTTTCCTCTGGGGAGAGATACTTGTGGATTTTCCTGTAGAGGGTCTCGAGGGCTCTCTTTACTTCCTTGCCAGGGTATCTTTCAATGACTTTCCTCAGCTCTTGCTTGCTGTAGGCCAGCTGAAAGCTGACCTCCTCTTCTTTCACCCCCTGAGCAATGCGGGCTTTCACCCCTTCAAAGAAGTGCTGGAAAGGCAAGGAGACATCCACTGATGAGCTGCCCTAGGGTGGACTCCTGTGGCAGGGCTGAAACCTGCCTGCTGTCCTCAGTTCTCTTCCCGTGACTGAGTGGAAATGAAGTATCAGAAACTGCTTGTCCTTCGGGAAAGCAGGGCTGCTCTGCAAGCCTGGGTGTGCTTTAGGGAATTCCATTGGTTCTACCTTCCCTCCCTGCTCAGCACATGCGATCTCTAGGGATTGCATTACCATGGAGCAATGGGACTGCTGAAGAATCACTTGTGTTCCTCAGGGTTTCATACAGCATTGCTCCCTCTCTAGAGGGTTTGGAGACAAATGGGGTGGGGATCCCAAAGTCTGCAAAAGTGTAAAGCAAACTCTAGTTTTCTCAGCTCTTCCAGGACACTGTGCATAAGCAGGAAAGGCTTGTCCATAGTGATGTGTTTCAAAAGGCGTGTGTATCCAACCACAGGCATGGCTGTCACTTCTAAGACCCCAGGGCTATGCTAACCCGAACAGATACTTTCCTGAAAGCTAGCTGAGGTCTGTGCCCGGAGCAGTGTAGCTCCACAAAAGGCTCAGTGCTGATAAATAGGTTTTTTTGCATGTGCTTTTCTGGACATGGAATCTGTTGGGACCTCAGGCAGTCTCATTCAACCTCCTGCTAAAAGCAGGATCACCGCTGAGTTCAGACCAGGGTACTGGGGCATTTCTCAAGGTAGGTCTTAAGTCTTCAAGGACAGACTCTTTCAATGCTTCATTATCCTCATAGTGCTTTTTTTTTTTTCCTATCTAGCTTTTTTTCCCCCGGTTTGTAACTGTTCTCTCATCATTCTCCTATGCACCTCAGTAACGGACCTGGTTATGTTTTCAGTTACCGCCTAGGGAAAGTTGCTGTTAGGTACCCCTAAAGTTGTTTCTTCTCCAGGCCCAACAAGCCCAGCTTCCCCCGGCTCTTCTTGCAGGACACACTACAATTCCCTGACCATGTTGGTGGCCTTGCCATGAGCTTGCTTCAGTTTGTCAACAGCTCTAGTCATGGGCCCCACAGGTGGGCACAAGATTCCAGATCTGGCCCAATAAAGGCTTAAAAAAGGCCGGGGGGGACACTATGCTCTTCCTTTGATCTACTGTCGTACAGCCCAATAAGCTGTAGGCTGTCCTGAGTATTTCTGCTGCAATCTGTAGTGCAGAAACATCCTAAATCCTGAGGATTTTCAGGGAGAAAGAGGTTCCTAAATCTGAGCTGTTTTCAAAAACAGGCGTGGGCTCCTAGGTTACTTGGGTGCCTTGGTGGCTTCTCTTGATATTAGTGAACTGAGCCCAAACCTGAAGAGGGGGCTGTAAGAGATGGCTACGTCAGGTGTCTGAGCAGTGCATCAAGTACCCTATGTTACTTGGAGCAATGAAATTATACTTTCCCTCACAGAGGAGGAATTTGAAGCCATGGACATATCACTGCTGAAGGCAGCATGAGATGCTGAGCTGATCTTCCAGTCAAACCTACAAGCTGTTTGACAGCAAAGACTGGAAACAAATTGAAAGGAACAGGCCTTATAAATAATTCAAGCTGAACTCAGTTGGAGATATTTTAGCTCAGTGAGCAGGTTGAGAAGGAGCAGAGCAAGGAAGGGTCTTGGGAGCAGCCATCATCTTAATGGAAGGGGGTTGCCCATTTGAGTTAGCAAAGCCAGATGCTTTTAGCTCAGTTAACAAAGCAGTTACTTGGGAAGTGTGAACTTATTAGTCCAGGCAGCCAGGCAAAAAGACTAGCATCTGCTGGATGCAGGCACGCAACCCAGAGCAGGGGGCTGAACAGGTCCTTGCACCCAGGCTAAGAATTGCAGAGGTGCTTCTGAGCTGCTACCAGCTGGTCCCCTGTTCTTCCAAGGGGAGCTGACACTGCTATACCATAAAACCCAGCACTAAGTGGTCAGAGAAGGTGGGGGAACTCCTTTCCTATGACCTTGGCGAACAGGACAGGAAGTCATGAGCTGGAGTTACTCCCTTAGGCTTACAACAACCTTTTGCATATTTGAAAACTATTTTTTTTACCCTTTGCTAATCTCTGTTGCAAACAACCTCCACTCCATCTTGGTCATGTTTTCTAGATTTCTTCTCCCTCCTCTGGGCCCTGACCAGCAGGTTCATAACTTTATGAATTGCAGTGGCCCTTTGAGACCTAGGCAAGGGTTGGTTTATTCTGTACTCACATTGAGCTTCTCCAGTGGCTGGCCCAGGTACTTGATGACATATTTCTCCATGTGCTCACTATACCTTTGCTTGGCTTCTCTCTTCTTGCTCTCCAGGCACTGGATCTTCTTTTGGCACAGGAAGCAGTGAATGTGGTGGAAATTTTCCATCATGACCATGTCTGTGTTCATCTTCAGGTTTGCTGAGGTCAAGCTATTGACTTGAAGGAAAGGAACAAATCAGGTATGGGTAGAAGACCCTGCAGGCTGGGTCAGGAGGGATGAGAGGTGCAGACTGTCAGGCATTGGCAAGCAGTGGAGACTTTATGAGCTGAGGTGAGCCTCATCACAGGATGTTTAGCTCTCCAACCACCTTGCCTTCAAGAGGAGGACACCGGCTTTGGAGTTGACATTTGATAACTGTTTACCCAAAAAGGCGCAGAAACATCCAAGTCCAAGGCAACCCTGTCCAAATCTTTCTGACCTCCATGCCAGAACAGCACATCAGGTCTCACCATGCTGCCAGCCACTCGCCAGCTGGTCTGGAGAGGACAGGAGCTCGAGTAGCTCATTGTGTATGCAGAGCAGAGAGGGCCCTTCTCACTCATCATGGTAAACATGTCATTAGGCTGTCTTATTTGAACTGACTTGTTCCAATACTGGAGGGAGTAACTGTCGGTAATGCAAATACTGATCCCCGTTCATTACCATGATTCCCTATCTCAGCTGCTTTGCTGTAAGGGTTGCTCGGAGCCTGGTGGAGCCTGAGTTTGAAGCAATTATGGGTCACCCCAGGCTCATCTGCAGGTAGGAGCTGCCCATCTGCACCGGCCTGTGGTCTGTGGTTCGGATGCTTGGAGCTATTACTTCTGCAGTGCTTCAGGTCTTCTGCAGGCTGGGAAGCTGGGTCCCTGCACTGACAGCCAGCTGTGGGCCCCAGCTGGGGCAACACAGGGATCTACTGAAAGCTGAGTGCCTTGCTCTTGCAAGCCTTCTGCCTCTCTATCTTGGTGTTTTGGGGGAAGTTGCTCTTTGGCTACTGCTGTTCCTGAGACCTCTGTCCTTCTAAGGAGAAGTCTGATCTGTAGCGAGGAGCTATGGCCTCCATAGTGGGAGAAGAGAAATTAATGTTACATTCAGAGCTAAGCATGTGTCCCAGCCCTAGGTCACCTCTGGGAGCATCCCAGCGTCAGACACCTTGCACCCAGTAGTCTGTGCAGTCTACACTCACCAGATGCTCCATGTCTTTGCTCAGGGAAGGCAGCTTCAGCCCAGGCAGTGGTCAGGAGGCAGGTAGCCTACACAAACACTGCTCTGGTGGCTCAGCTGGCTGCTGACTCCTCCTGAGGCTGCAGCTATTTGGTTGCCACCAATCTTTGTACTCACCACTGCTGAAGACGCTGCCAGCCAGCCTGAGGTGTGCTTTGTCCAGCTCCCCTCTCCGCTGAGCTGTCCTGAACACCTCCTCTGAGAAATTCACAAACTCCTCAAAGCGGCTTACGGAGGGCAGGATCCCACCTTTCATCTTGCTGGGCACCTTTGCCTCCTCAATCTCTTTGCACAAGGTCCCCTGGCAGCAATACACAAAACACAGCGTGCTCAGGTCAAACACAGCCCCAGCCTCATCTTACAGCAGGCAAAGGCACAGGCCAGAAAGCAAGCAAAGCAATCAGTTGTGTACTGCTTTCTCCATTTATAAGGCAGGGCTTGCAGCAACAGCCTCTCTTGAGTGTCTGTGGGAAGACATGCGAGCTTCCTTGCTTGAGGCTGCATGTGAAGCTGTGCTGGCTGCTGTCCTGGAGCTGGTACACCTGGTCTCTCAGGCTTTGCTCAGATACAGTTCTGCTGTCTCCTCACACATATGCCCACAGCCCCGAGGGCAGAGGCTCTCCCCACTACCAATTCTGGCACTTCCCAAGCTGGATTAGGAGCAGGCTTGCTGCTTCAGGTCTTGGCAGAGATACTCTTGATGTCAACATGTGACTTCCCTTGACCATGGCAGACTTAAGGTCAGGTTCTTCTGTCAGTTCTGATGGGATCTTGATCACTCTACACTCTCCTCCCTATTGCTTGGTTCTTGAGCAAGACCTGCTGTGCCAGCAAGAGTGCAGAAGAGCTTGGTTCCAACAATTTGACATGCAGCCATCACTTAGCCTTCCAGAGCTGCATATGGGGGGGAAAACCCTTTTTCCTCCTGATAAGGGGAGGCAGATGTGGCACTTTGGTTTATTGTGCCCCACCTCTCTCAGACACGATTGATGAGGAGCTAAGTACTCCAAAAACCAGAGAGCCAGATCCATGCCTGATATAAACTAGCACTGCCTTCAGTAGGGCTCGTGTTAGAAGTTTAGAAGATCCTGGAGGAGGTAAAACATCACTTAATCTCTGTTTGACCTTACTCTCATCAACACTCACAATGCATTTGTTGAAGCTGCTCTTGGCCAGGAGCAGCATGTTGCCCAGGACAGTGTTGAGGAAGGATGAGGGAAGAGCTGAGGAAGAGCCCCACATCTCAAAGATGGAGTCATTCAAGGTAACCAGGACCTGCAAGCAGCTGAATGGGTGGATCTTATTGCAGACATCTAGAAAGCCTCTCAGCTCAGGTTCCAGTGAACTGAAGATCTCACTCAGCAGCTGGGTTGTAGGTTCTTCTTGTCTTAAAATTTAAAAAAAAAAAAAAGCAATTAAACAGGGAGGAGCATTGGCACTGTGGGCAGCAGGAGAGGCATGGGCAAAGCTAAAGAAGAGAGAATGAAAGCCTCTGTATCATAGTAGAGCCTTCAACTCTTCTACATCTCTGCCTGCAGGAGGGCATTTAAATGTCCTGTTTTGCTATCCAAATGAAAAGTTTGTGTTTTTATGCTGACATTTTTTCTAAGATTTTTTTCATAGCATGTTTTCAGTTTGCTACCTTGCTAATAAGGAACTAAAAATGATCAAAACACACAGCTTTCCCATGAACCCTCTCTTTTCTGACCCACCCTGAAGCAAAGCCACTGTGCTGGGGAGAAGCACTCAGCCTCTCTGCATGCCCAGCTATGATGCCTTCTGGTTCTCTTGCTGTCCAGAGCATGAAACTGAGACCACTCTGAAATCAGGATGGTCAACAATGGCAAAAAAATCTGTCCGTTGGTTCTTCTGGCGGTCCCTGTAGGGTACTCCAGACCATGCCTACATCAGAGCAATGAATTTCATCACCCACATACTGGCTCCGAGGCTTGGCGCAAGGAGGATCCTCTGGAGATGCTGTGCTTTCTCCTCCCTTAGTGGCAGGTACCTGAAATGAATAAGGTGGAAAGCGTGATTTGTATACCCTCCCTCAGAGGAAAGCTTGAGATCTGGGTTTCATTTCAGTAGAAGTCATGCTGCCTTGCATTGCAGTCCCACATTCAATGCTTAGAGATGCTATGATCTTACTGAAACCATCAATGAAGTTCAATTCCCCTTTGTCCTTAGGAGGCCTCAACCTTCTTCCCTGATGACTCCTGATACCACCAACTCGCTAAAGGACAAGAGCCCAGGAGAGCTCAGGTATGTGGTAAAGGTAAGCAGCCACCCCATTGCGCTTGCTGAGGCTTGTATCAAGCTGGAGGGTGGACTAGTAGATAGGACTGGAGAGGACCTAATCCTCACACTTACCTCCAGCACCTGCAGCTCTGCAGTGTTCTGGCTCAGATGGAAGAATTTCTCAACAAACCGCTGCTCTGCGGTGCAAAGGGGTTGCAGCTCTCTCAGCACCTGATCCAGCATCTGCTTAGAAACCACCATGCATGTTAAAAAAACCCTTCCAACACACGCTGAGGACACTGGGGTAGATGTCCATGTCCACTTCAAGTGACATCTAAGCCACCATGAGGAGAGCTGTCAGCGGTACAGAACAACTCTGCTTCTGCTCCAGGTCCGCAGCACAAGAGCAAGGACCCTGGGATGGGCTGCAGCACTGGGCACACCCTCTGTGGGACATGTGAACCATCTAGAAAACTTCATCTCCTTACCTTGATGACATTGCCTTTGTCCAGTGTGTCCTCCTGACCTTCTCTGCTCCCTGGGAGACTCCACCGAGAGTGCTGTCTGCTCCCCATCACCATTGGCTTCTCTAAGCCTTCCTGAAGACCTGCAACAGGCATGGCATGTTGGCAGGTGGCTGGACATCTCTGGCCCTCTTGGCCTCTCCAGCTCCTCTGGTTGCTTTGATAGATTGAAATGTCTTTTCTTATTATTCCTGATCTTTTTTTGTGTTTTGGCCTTTTCCTGTCAGATTTTCGTCACGTTCAGATATGCAGGGGATGTAGTTTTGTTCTTTAGGGGTTTTTTTTTTTTTAACTCATCTCTTTCTCTTCCATTACTTTCTTATTTCCCTATGATACTTTCCCTTTTGCTATTTAGGGCTTAGTACTAACTCTTGAGGACTGGGGAGTGAAAAATCCTGGGTGATAAGAGCATAAATCAGCAGAAAAGCCTGCAGAAGTTTCAGGAGAAATGTTTGTTGCTTAGTTTTGATGGTAAATTGCCATTCAAACAAATCCCTGAAGGGGACAGTTGGCTTTTTCAGCAACTTGCTTTTTTCAGTCACAAGTGCTCATCTGGAAATTAATGTGCTTTTCAAACATTACTAGTTTTTACCACAACATTTTCTTTCCTGCCTAGTTTAAGTTGAAAAGTTGAAAAATTTCTTTGAAATGTGCATCAAAAACATAATTGTATTCAGTGAAAGAAATCAATGGGGAAATATCCAAATTATTTTCTAATTAATTCTAAAAATTGGTATCATTCCACTAACCACAGAGGTTCTGGGTGACTCAGGCCAGCTCTTGATTTTCTGTAATATCCGAAATATCCTTTTTCGAGCCAATACCTGCAGGACTTTTTCCTTTGGAAAGGATTTGTCAGATGTCCTACATGGTGAGCAGGGATGAGAGATGACAGACAGTGCTTCTCATCCTCTCAGCCTTATAAAAACCATGGAGAAAATTAATGAGCTGCTTCATGATCTTTTTCCCCACCATTATGCAATGGCAGGTGATCATTTCACTTGCTGAGAAATGGCTAAACCAGGAAAAAATTATCTCCCCATAGCAAACAGGAAAGAATTTTACAAACTTGTAAGTACGTGTGGAAAAAGGAATGGGAAAATGAGGAGAAAGTTTAATTAGTGACTCACAATTTATTATAAAGAACTTGGGATTTGCCTTCTAAACTCGCCTATAATACCGCAGCAAATTGTCACGTGGTATATTTAGAAGTAATAAATGATCCTTTATGAGGCAGGGAAAGAGCCCTAAAAATTTACTGCTGGGATACTGAGTAGAACAAAAGAGGTAGTGAGCTAGAGCAAGCCTGGGATTTAAAAAGAAGGATGAGAGATGCTACCAGGAGGCATCCCTGCAGCCTGGGCGCTCATCCATGCAGCGGCTCAGCCCGAGGAGCAGCTGAACATCAGGAAAGACCCCAATGAGGTTTCCTCAGAGCTCCCTCAAAGCCAAACCTTCTCTGCAGAACAGCCTGAGACCAACCAGTTTTGAAGGAAATACTTCAGGAGAACTCCAAATGTCCCTGAGCCCGACACAACAAAGAGGCAGATGGGGGAAGTCACCTTCGGGTGACTTACGACTGCGCAGTAACGGGCTCGTGGCCACAACGTGGCCTTCTGCTGCTGCGGTGGGTTTCAGACTCCGCAGTTTCTCCTGGGATTTTAGTTACTCCTGTCTTATGGGGCTTCCATAAGTGGTGAAGATGGACGAAGTGCTGAAAGGAGGTGACTGCTTCCATGTTTACAGAGGGGATTAGGCAGACTGGCTGCAACACGTGCCCTGTGATACCTGTATTTAACGAATCAAGCTTCATAAAGGGCCTCTTTCATAGCCAGGCCACCTCTGTGCCTGCAATGCCCCCTGTTTAATGCCTGGGAGACAGAAGGGTGCTGTTTTTTTTCCTGTTGCCCAACAGAATTGAAGTCCCTTCTTCAGAGTCCGCCAGTTACTTTGCACGTAGGAACCAGGGACTCTATCCTATACACAATCTGTATTACCTTATATTTAAATAAAAGCAATCGCCCTTCTTCAGGAAATGGGGCTTGGTCATGTTATCTTATAAACCATGGAGCAGTTTGCTTTCCTGCTGCTAATCCTCTGGGCTTGCTTTCTGCCACTGTGTTCATTATCTCTTATCAGGAATTCCTACTTTTAAGCAAGAAAGAGCACATTTCCCCTGGAAAAGCTGTGTCGAGGAGCAGGGGAGGCGATAGGAAGATTATCTTTTTCTGTCTATTTGCTTTACCCTATCTGCCAAGCTTCTAGGAGGGACATTCAGGATGACAGAGTAGATTGCAACAGAACCATGGCAGAAGTGTCTTCCTTTACAGCTCTTATGAAATGCTTTCCTTTTTGAGAAAATCCGTATCTCAGTATTATCCTGGGATTGTTATTACAGCCTCATTTTGTTTTCCTGTTATATTCTGGCTATAGGCTTTCCTGCGTCCTCCAGCATCAGTGACAGCTTGCAGCAACAAGTACAGCAGGTTAACAGCACTGCACACAAATGATTTCCTACCACCAGTTTTCAGCCTGTCCCTTTGATTTTTATTGCCTGTTATCTTGTTTTTAAATTACAAGGGGAATAATAATGTCTTATTGACTTTCCCCATGCAACTTATGTTTTAATGCTTTTTATCATGTTATTCTTTTTCTGCTGGAGAGTTCTTGATTTTTTTTTTTCATTCTGGTGGTAATCGTGTCTCTCTTGGCTCCATAGTTTGGCAAATCATTCTGGCATGCAAAAATAGGTTGCTGGTGACTATTAAATTTTGCTGGATGTGTTTTTCTCCATTTCTTGCAAAATTTCAAGAAGGAAAACTTTAATGAAGGGTTAGTATCTGAACTTGTGAGAAAATCCTACTCCCTACCACTGCCTGGCATCTGGGCGTTGCAGCTGGGATTGGGAGGCACTGGGGCAGGACTGGGAGGGCAGGAAGGGGGTGAGCAGAGCCAGCACCCAGTACCACCACCGCCAGGTGGGAGCTGCTGCACCTGCTGTGGTGCAGAACGAAGCAATGCTGAGCGCTCCCACCCACAGGGATGCAGCGCTAGTTGACAGCAGCAAACCTTGGACAAGTTTCTCGTCACTCCAATGTGGTGAAATCACCCTGGGAGGGCTACAGAAGTGGGAGTCACGTCTGGTCCTGGTGAGCTTCAGGGTAGCTTGCTTAGCTGCCCATGGCCCAGGCTCTGTAACCATCCTTTCTCTCTAACCAGGCTCAGGAAAGGGGTGTTCTTCACCCGAGAAGACAAAGGATGGCCAAAAGTCACAGCATTTGTGATCGCATATCATGTGTTGGCTGGGCAGGAGCTGTTGGCAAGACCGCTGCAGGGAGGCAGAGCCCTTGGCTGGGTCCTTCAACCGTCAGGCACCAGCCCTCTTTCCTTTGACCTCTGGCTCCAGCCAGCACACAAGGTGTCCCCTGGGATCCAGAGACAAGTGATGAAGTAGGTGCAGAGCTGAAAGAAGCCAGGCTAGTGCTCTGATGGATTAAACATACCTCACAAAGAGGTTTTTGACATTCAAGCTGGGCCAAGCTGGCATGGAACTTTCCATTACAGTGCTTTGTTTTTCTGAAGGAAAATGTGATTTCTGTGCAATCAAAAACTTCCAGAGGAGACAAATCAGTTTCTCTTTTTATCTTCAGGAACACCTGACTGGAATATTTTGAGTCAGATGCAGCCATTTCAGTTGAAATGATCACCTTGGGACAACACAGCCCCACAGTCAGCTCACTGTGAAATCATTCTTTTCTCACAAATATTGCTATGAATACACTCATGTCTTCAGGGACAGGCTTGGTGCCATCTCTTTACAGGGAAAAATGACCAGCTCTGCTTGCATGAAATATGGACCAGGCATTAGCTAGGCACTCCTATGTCCTCCTCGCTTATGGCTCCTCAGGACATGATCTCAGCCACCCATGCATCATCTGTGAGTCCTGAAATGGGAAGATACACAGAAGCTACAGCCCTGAGAAGCAGCCAAACAATGCTGAATAATACATGAGGCCATGGCTCACACAAACACTGCCTGGTGCAAGCCAGAGCCAGCTTTGTCACATGCTGCCAGCTGCAGACCCGGTGCATAGAGGAGAAAGTAAGTTCATGGCTCAAGAACTGCTGTGGTGGGGGATGATTGCTGTATTCCCTACTTGCAAATAAATCGCTGCTCAGCAGCACAAAGGTCATATTCGAAAATCACTTACTTCCTTTTCTTCTTCCTAACAAGAGGGTTTTGGCCTGTTCAAAAAAGGCTTTGGTTTCCTTGTCATAGAGTCTGCTGAGGTTCTGGGCGTAGACCTGGAAAGACAAGACAGACACAGGAATTTCCAGCATATCTCATCTCTCCATGAACAGCCCCCATTTCAGCGTTTTTTCCTCAGCTGCCCAGTTAAAGCGAAAGTCAGCAGATGGCAACTGAAACAGACCTACTGATCTTGGTGTGTAAGACCTTTGGAAAGGCAAAAACCAGCAAGAAAAATGAAAACCAAGCCTCAGTGATGTACAAAGAACCATCTCATTCACTTAACAATGTCCTTATTAGCAGAAGATGCCAAAAACTTTAAGGTCTTCCCAGGACCCTACAAATAAAGCACTCTTGAATAAACTACAAGATGAACCATACTCATTTCATGGTTATCATGCACATTCAGTAGAGGAACATCCAGATGACACTATAAAGACCAAATTTGGGAATTTCAGACCTTTTCCTTCAACACAATATCTGACACCCAGGCCCATGTCGCTTTGTGTCGAGCACACAGGTCCAGCCTCAGGTGGCCAAGGTGGCCAGACTCTCTCCTAGAAGTGTCAAATACTGGAAGCTCACAGGCAGGAGGGGTTTGGAGAAACCAAGCTCTCACCATAAGTTGACCATTTGCACTGATATGTTCCTGGCGGGTGGTTTGCAATACTTGCTCAGGACCTCAGCTGTACCTTGGGGAGATCACAGAACAGAACTGGGTTGGCGTTCTTCAGCCAGGCTGTGAGCCGGACATAGGGCACCAGTTCCTCGTGGTGGAGTCCATGGCTTGGTGCAGATAGCTTGTCAATGGGCTGCATGGGAGCAGGGACCTGAGCATTGCCCTAAAGCAACAGAAATGGCAGAAAGTGTTGAATAAAACAGCCTTCATAAGCTCCAGAAAATAATTGCTCTGTAATCAGCCTTGGATTGCCACTTCTGAATATTTTTGAGAAGCAAATTTAAAGGGTAAAGAGGAACATGCATGAGCACTTTGAACTCCAATTTTAACCCTATGTTGGGGGAAAAATTCTGAGCCAGAGGAATGAGCTGATCCATCAGTAACACATGGGGTAGTCTGGGTAAGCACAGTGCTTGTGAGAAGACACAGGAGCAAAGGTCATTGCTCAGCAGCATACTGAGAAACTGTCCCTCCAAGCACTGGGAGGTGGGCATGCCTCTGGGGGATGTGGTGGAGGGGAAGCGTGCTGCACATTCGATGCAGCCCGTCTGGCAGGACCTGGCGGTGCTGGGACGCTGCACTAACAGACTGAGCCATGTAGGTGGGATGGGAGCTTGGCAGGTTCAGAACAAGTCCAAGTAGAGCAGTGTGCTCAGGGCTGCGTCTAGCCAAGGTCTGAAAATCTCCAGGATGGAGATCCCCCAGTACCCTGCCAGTCACATCTCTTCCCTGAGTCAATGCATGAAAGTGAATGTTAAACATTTAAGGCTATAATGCTAAGGCTTTGGGTGCAACTCCTTTTCTCTTCACAAAATTAAATGTAGAAGACTAATGTCCTTTCAAACTTCTCCCCACAGAGATATTGTCCACTAGATCTTTTACATTGCAAGATGGACACTTGAAACTGTTAAACAAAGGCTCGAGGGACTGTTTTTTATCCTGGGATTTTGTGTTACAAACAAATGAACAGCCACCTCCACTCCTGAATTAAAACAAGAAAATCTAAAGCAAAAATCCTTGAGTCTAAGCACTTCTCTTTGTAGCATGACCAGAGGATTAATGGCTCACGGGGAGGAACGTGATGATAGCCTGAAAGATGCAGAGCTGTGCTGAATTTCTTCTGCATGCCTGCAAAACTAACCAGCAAGCTGGGGGGCAACTGCAGGATGAAGGTATATGAAAAGGTGTCTTTGGGGAGATGCTTTTGGAGAATCCTCTTATGGTGTCACCTCCCCCTATACCATCGGTGCTATTTTACCAGGATACGCAAGTTTCTCAGAATTTTGAGCTACTGTGTGAAGAGTGAAGCCCACCTGCATCTCAAAGATGTTCGTAATGTGACTGATGAAGCCATTTTCAAAGTTCTGCTTGAGTGTTTCAAACATGATCAGCTGCTCAGCCACAGCCTGTAGCTTCCGGTAACCTTGAGATAAAACAGGAGAGGGTTTGTGGTACAGAGTGGCACGGGCTGCAGTGCCTGCAGACCAGCATCACTCAGCACACTGATTAATTTTTATTTTGGTCTTTAAGGTCTTCAAGGCATAAGTTCTGGGATGAATGCTACCAGCCAAAAGCCAGCAAAGGGAAGAAGGTTTGCTGTGGTACCGTGCAAAGAGAGGCAAGGAGGAAGTTTAAATTTAAAAAGGAATTGCAAATCATTCATCAGTCTGGCCATGGTCAAGGACAAACACCCAGCCTCTTCAGAAAAAAAAACATAGAGTTTCATGGCCAGATCAAGTCTCATACCCCAGCAGCTCTCCACCACCACCCACATTGGCTATTACTACAAAGAATGATCGTTTTTCCATGCTCAGGTACGGACCACTGGGTTGCCCCAAGACACCACAATTTCTAAACACGTCTTTCCACCAATTCCTTTCCAAACTCTAAGAGCGGCTCAGATGTTGCACACAATGATGCCTTACACCCAGGTGTTTAGAGGAATCGTACAGAAGCTTACCATAACTTTGTCTCAACTTTAATACTGACTGGACCAACCAGTGCCTGAGCCCAGGGGTGGGTGCCTGCAGACCTGCTGGTGTAACATGGGTGCACCAGCTCGGCCATTCACAGCATGAACTGGATTTCTCCAGGAATGAAGCCAACCTCCCCGGCTGTTTTTCTCGATGGATGCACAGAGGTAATGTAGCACTGGCTTTCCCAGCCCTGCTTGACTGTGCTTCTAGATGAAGCTACTGAAAACTTTGAAAGCTTCAGCGATATCTTAAGAAGCAAGCCGTCCCTGCCAGCCTGTGCCCAGCTCACAGATCTGGGTGTGCTGCAGGGAAATTGTGTTTGTAGCTCTGCACCGTAAGCCCCAGGGACCCCCAGGTCAGCGCTGCTGCTCGAATCTCACCGGGTGAGAAAGCAAAACACTCAGGGCTGTGGCTGCCTAAGGGAAGGCAGTGTACTCTCCTGCAGGGTCCAAACACCTGGGCAGCACAGGATGGTGCTGTGCGAGTAGCACAGGTGGTGGATAAGCTGATGCCTCTGCCCTTCGCAGACCTAAATCTCTGCCCTTGCCTTACCAGGCTGTATCTGGATGTTCATGCAGCCAGATAATGCCTCTGCTGCAGCAATACAGGCTTTCACTCCGCTAGGGCTGGAAAGATCTGCCCGGCTCAGGGCATCGCAGTGTTCCTTGCCAAGATCGAGGTGGGTCTGAAAACAAAGCCAGAAGAAAGCAGGAGCAGGCACATCCAACTTCTCATCCCTTCCCATCCCACCTGGAAGGCTACTGGCTTTAAATAGCCAAGTGCCACCTTCAGCTGCCAGGCTGCAATTGTCCGTCAAGAAGACTGTGCTGCTCTGTCCCCATCAAAAAGAGAAGTCTGCACAGTAACAGCAGCAGTGCCAGAGGAAGGGCTTAGCATGAATTTCAAAAGGGCTGGCACCTCTGGTATCGCTATTGGCAGCAAGGTGGATGGGAGGAGAAAGGAAAAGCTAAGGAAAATGCAGCGACTAAGAAATAAAAAGGTCAATGGTGTATGGAGGTCACCATAGCCAGTGGATGTGAGGATTAGCTGTGCTATTACAGCACAATTCTTGCATTTATAGTATGTTACTTTTGTAAATAACTTGCCTTCCCATATGGCATTACACAGATGGAGGCTCACCTTGCCCATGAAAAGGACCCTCAGGAGCCCCTCTGCAGCACTAGACCACAGTGAGGGCACTGTACATGGTGGTTGCCGCCTGTGGTCCATCCCAGCTGTGTGGCTGTCCTTATATTATCAAGACAATCTGCCTCATTCCGAGGCCAGAGAAGCTCTGTAGCCTTTGCAAACAGCTTTCAGATTTTGGGGTTGACCGATTGCTTCTCTAACAGATTCAACAGGCTGAAGGCTGTGCAAATCCACATACCGTGAGGAAGAGGATCTCATCCATCAGCTTCGTCTTGTTAGAGATGATGTGATGTAGCAAGGAGTTCTCCTGGTGGATGTGGTCCATCTGCTGCTTCACGCTTCCCAGTAACTCATCGTAGACCTGCAAGGTCTCCTCTACTCTGGTCACCTCTGCCAGGGCCTCATCAATGGAGCTCATCAGCTGTGTCACCTGCTTCTCAGAAGAGATGATGGCCCTAAGGTTGGCCTGGGAAAAGGAGAAACAGAGGGTTTCAGCACAGTGCCAGGGAATGATCAGCACCATCTCAGAGCCAGATATTCTGGCCTTCACCCTCTCGAGTCAAAGGAGAGTCTTCATCATCGTAAAGTGCAAGATGGCTGTGCTGCACTGCTATCTGCTCAAGGTCCATATCTTATCTTCGCACTCAGCTAAACTCTACATCAGCAATGATCTGCAAGTCCTGAGAGCCAGGTTGTTGCCCAGCTGAGCTGCTCTAGCAGTGGAATTAATAAACAGTTTAACCACGCTGGAGACGCACGCATATACGTGTCTCTAATATGGAAACTGAAGGCGTCATTTGCCTCCAGAGGTCTCAGGCATTCGTTTTGATGGGTGGTAGAGATGTAACGGCATGTTAATTGTTGCTGACAAGCTCCACTAGAGATTAACTGCTTCCAAATGTTAATTGTATCATTTTCAGGGCCTAAGTACCATGTGGGGTATCAAGGAAAATAATCTATAGACACGAGCATGGGAGGTGTGAGGCTTCCAGACTGCTCTCTTTCTCTGCATTAATAAAGCTTTTAAAGGAGTTTGTCTTTTCAGATATTTCAATTATCTGATGACTGTTTTATTAAATGAAGACCAGCAATAGAAGCATCTGCATCCCTCAGTATGCCTTGCACTCAGCTTTCTGGTGGGAAATGCTAGGAAGAGGAGAAGCAAAGTCTTGTCCACCCAAGTCAGGTTACCGTGGCTAGGACTTCCTCTGTGCACTGAATTAGGAATGTGTCTGAAAGCACATTCCTGCACAGTAGATGCTGGGCATCTATAATCCCTATGTTGAGGGGTTTCTCTTCTTCTTATTTCACCTGCACTGCTATTGGGACAAAGAGGAGCTGGCAGCTCCAGGTCTAGAGGTGGCACATGCAGGACAAGGGACTGGAGCATCACAGAGATGCTCCTGGAGTGTGGCCTCCACCTGGATCTGGTGGCTTCCATCTCACTGGCAAAGCATGGATTACAATCTCTCATGACAAAAGCAGCACAGTTTTAGGTGAACACAGCTGAAAGCATGGGAGGAAGGGCTGGGGAGAACGGCGTCAGCTGTAGACAGCTTCACAAAGGGTCTGGCAAGCTCAGAGAAATCCTGTAGAAAAAAAAACTGAAATCATAGCAGATCTCTGTCAGAAGGTAGAGATGAAGCTACCTGTCTGCAAAGAGTTGCAGCTTTTCCACAGGGAGCCCTATGAAAGCAGAGCAGGCAGAGATTTTGGTTGCCAATGGCTCAGTAGCCGGGTGTGAAGCGGGGCTTGCTGGTCTGTGATATCCTCTCAGAAAGGATCGGTGATGCTGAACAAATGCTCCTTTTGCCCGGAGCCCAGCCCAGCATGAGGACCAGCGAGGGAGCAAACAGCCCCGCTGCCAGACTGCTGCTTTCCAGCCGCACACCAGGGACCTTCACATTGTATGAAGTGCTCCTAAGTCACAGCCGCAACCCTCCCACGAGCCTGTCACTGCTCAGCCTTCAGATTGCCTCGTTAGGGCCTAATGGACCCGCGAGGGGTGGCCGAGAGCAAAGCATCACCAGTGGCATTGCTGGCAGAAGGGCTCTCCAGAGCATCACCACTCGGGCAGCGGTAATCACGCTCCCGCCGGACAGCACGCAAAATCTCTGGGAGACGCGTGTGCCTCGGCGGGTGCTGGGCTCCTGCAAGTACGTAGGAATACCAATGTGAAAATCAGGCCTCCCAGGTGCCCTGGCCATGCTCTCCCTCCCTCCCAAGCCGAAAAGCGCTCTCTGACTGTTGGTACGGTGTTTCGCAGTCCCCAGAAGAGATGGGCTAGCAGAGGCTGATTAGTGTTGTAACAGAAGCACAAGGTGCTATCACTGGGGCACGGGGGAAAAACGTTTAAACATATGCATGTGCTAGTCTAACTTGCTGGTATTAATTATACTCAATATCATAGATCAAGCCTTACAAATAGAAACATCTCATTAATTAATTTGTATTAACAATAAGCAATGTTTATTCATTAGAGGGCATTAAAATAATGTATTCGACAGCGCCTTTCAACCCAAAGAACTTAACGGAGTTCTGTTGGTTGCCCTCACAGCATATTTTACAGCTGGGAAATGGAGCCGCAGAGTGCCTGTAGGAGAGCAAGCAGGAACAGACCTCAGGAGTTTGGTTTTCCAGATTAACTACTTAAGTTCCCAAGCATAAGTCATACGGAGACACAAATTGGGAATAGAGCAACTATTGGAGCTCAAGGAGGTTGGGTTTGGGGTTTGGAGTTTCCGGTACATTTTAGAATATTTCCTTTGACTTATTTTTTCCCATTTGTTCTCCAGTTACCCACCGATAAAATCCTAGCACCCGATACTTTAGCGCAACAGCCAACAGCTCCCCAGCCTCATCCTCCCCCTTCGGCCAGCCCCAGGGCACCCCGCTTCATTTTGCCCCACTCGTGGTCCTTCACCCATCCCTGCACTGCCCTCAGAAATTACAGCCCTCGCAGTTACAACTCCCCCCACGTCCACGTGCCGCTGCGCTCCGCAGCCGTCATGCATCCGGGTATGTGCCCCTGCTTTGTTTTACTCTCTTGTGAAGCTGACCGACCGTAGGCTTCACCTGCCCCGGTATGCCTCCAGATGAGTCGGTCAGTCTCCATTCCCCCTGCAGTCATTGGAAAGAGACCACGCAAGCTGATGTCCTAGCGTGGCTAAGAGAGAGCTGCTGGTCCAGGCAGATATTCATCTCAGAAAGCAACAACGATGTTAATTCCGGCCTGGCCACCAGGCCGCAGTAAATGTTGACCTCTGCAATCACCTGGCTACCTCCCAGAGAAAGGACCCGGACCTCCCTGAGCCCCATGAGCTGGTCTGTGATTGTGACCAGGAGGCCTCACACCAAAAGCCCCTCTGTTGGGTGTGACAGGAGCTCACCAGCCTCGGGCAGGTACCCCTTGGCAACCGCACTTGCTCATCATGCATCACAGATGCTGAGATGGACTGGGAACTCCCACGACATGCCTTTGGACTCCCTTGACAGAAAAACTGCCTTCTGCTGCAGGTTTGGGGTCTCTGAAAGGATGGCCCCAGGGAGCTGCTTGTTTAGGCCCTGCAAGAGACAAGCATGGTGGGACAACCACTGACCCTCAAGAGGGGAGCAGCAGCGTCCTCCCAACGCCTGGGTGAGACGTCTTTTGAGATGAAGCGGTACACCCCCGAGATGACTTTCAGACCGAGTGCTTCTAGCAAATGGAAGAGCTGCCAACACCCAGTGACTCAGCCCAGCACCCCTCCATGCCAGGCACCTTCTGTTCTCTTGAATGACGGCCCTTGTCCCCCTCACCTCGTCCAGCACATGGAGATCGTTGCTTAGCTGCTCTGCAAAGGCCACAGAGTTGTTCACAAGGGGCTCGTACTCCTCCATCAGCTTCAACACATCAGCAGCTTCCTTTGGTGTCATCTCCTGGTACACACTGAGCTCCTCCTGGCTCTCAGTCTCGGCGGTGTCCTTCCTGTCTTCCTGGGACCTTTGTCTCCCTGCGTGGACAGGAGGACATGTGGACACGGCCAAAGCCTTCTAGTTCTGTCATTTCATTAGCCCTGCTGTCCCTGGGGTCCCCCTGAGTCCACTCTGGGTTCACAGGTGACAGGAGTCCAGTGGTCTCAGTCTGCTGGTCAGTTAGAACAACATCACAGCATGGAATAAGGAAAGATACGGATGGGATGAAGGGAAGTCAGCTTTCTAAGGGACAAAATGGGCATTTGACATTTAATTTGAGCTCTGGCTGTGTTCTTTACTTGCTCACCTCTCTAGGACTGTGTTTAGGGGCATGTTGACATGTTATACAGAGCAGAGACAAATTTCGGAGATGAACAGGCTTCTTGTCAAATGTAGCGATAGTCATGGGTTCTAGAACAAAATACATTTTTATATACTTGACATCCTGTTGGGGAATGTCGCCAGGTAGGCAGCCAGTCTCCCCCTGGGCTGGTGTTATGAACACTTACTGCTCACCTTCCCCGACACAGAGTGTAGGCAGCATCTATGAGAGGCCCTCCAAAATCACCAGAGGTCTAGAGCGTGCAACAGGTTCAAGGACAGAGGGATATAGTGATGATGAAAAAAAAACCAACACTCTGAATGTGACGAGGAAACTAATTACCTTCCAATGGACAGGAGGGGACGTTCACAAATGTGATAGCGCTGGAGAGGAATCGGTGGTTCAGCTTCCACAAGCATCTGATAAAGGTTTTCTTCTCATCAAAGGTGCTAGCAGTCCACTTGTAAACCTTATCAAACTGCAGGTCAAAATCCAGGCTTGCCTAGATGTCAACAGTTAATTACCTCACCAATAATTAAACGCCACTTGCCTCACCACATACACTTAGCACAGGTTTGCAGCCCGTTTTAATGGCAGGCGCTGCATGTTGTGATAACACCTCGTGCACTGGGAGGAAAAGCACGTGTCAGTTGAAGGAGGGAAGGAGACACAACTCTGTGCTGCAGTTTCAAGCTCTGGGGCTTTTGGTGGCCCCAGAAAGCTGCAGCAGTTAACAGCAGCTCCTTCTTTGTGTTTCTTTCCTGCAGATACAGACCTCTTTCCCTGCTATCTCAGGGCGACTGGGTAGGGTTGGAGAGCTACGGTCACGGGACTTTGCAAATAATCACAGGCATGATAAAAGCACTGAAAACAACTGGAAGCACAGTAATTCTGGCTCCAGGAGAGGACACCAGGACACCCACAGTAGGTCAGACCAAGCACTCAGCCATTCCTGCTGCAGCACACCGATTTCTTTTCAGATTGCATAAATCTCTCACCTTTTACTGCAGGTTTTGGCAGATGAATGCTGATGAATTTTGACAGCAGCTACTAGCAGATGCTAGGGAGAAAAGCATTCAAAGGGCAAGTCCAGAGTTATATTGCCTTCTGGATTCCCTGCCAGCCTCCAGCAGCCTGTGACCTAGCAGCTCACTGAGCCAGAGGTTGTATCCACAGCACTGTGTTTAACAGCCCTTGAAGGACCTACTGTCGCTGATTTCCTGTAATGGTTCTTTGAACTTATTTGTAGTGTTGGTGTCTACAGCATCCTGTGGCAATAAGCTCTGCAGTTTAATGATGTGCTGAATGAGAAAGCTCGAATCAACTGGTGTTCAGCATGCAGAGTAAGCCTAGCACCCACCCTGCCTCCCAGTGTGGGTATTGCCCTCTGCAGTCCCCATCCAACCTGGAATCTCAAACCTCTCTTCACTCAAGAATTGGGAACATCCAGACAAAACCCAGAAACGGGTTCACCAGAAGCTCAGACCTGAAGTCCCCCAGCAGCACTGCGGTGTCACGTATGCTTCACCTGTATCTCCCAGTGAACCAGCTTGCTGCCAGGGGAAGGGCAGGACAAACGCTTTCAGGCCAATGTTTGGTTGGTATGTCCTCCTTGCTGGCATGGCTAGATGTATGGCCAGGAAGCAACATTCTCCCATGTCAGAGCGACCTTGTGAGCGTTTTTACCTCCTGTCAAGCATAGGTCTCCCCTGTGTTCAGTCTCCTGAGAACTTCAGGTTACCCCACTTAAAGGCAATGGCTCAGGACCTGCAGGAGCTCAGAGAAAGCGATGTTAAACTCTGCAAAACTCTGAGCTCATGAAGCTCCTGCTACCTGACGTCACCGACAGGACTCTGCCCTCCTCCCCAGGCTGGTCATCCTGTTACAAGGACAACGAGGGCTTCTCCTGTGCAACAGAAGCAGGACAAGGGCACCAGAGACATCACCTGGCCAAGAGGCAGGGGAGAGCCCAGCTCCTCCCTCCAATCCTAGCACAAATCTCAGGGATGCTTTTTATCCAGTTTTCCCTGGGATGTGGGGTTTTCCCTGTCTGTTGCTCTTAAGTTGCTGTGATGAAAATGACCCCACTAACCATGCTGCAGCAGCTGCACCCCAGCCCTGGCTTCTCCAGAAGATCTCTTGAAAGAACAGGAGCATGGACTGGAAAAAGAACACCCTTAGCATTTCCCCACATGGTATTTCATCCATGTAAGAGTCAATGTCTCTGTATTTATCTATGCCCAAAGGCTGCAGTCTCACAAAGAGGGAACTCCAGCCATTGGAGATCTTGTATTTGCCACAACGTGGTACCTGCACAAGAAAGAAATAAGGGAGGTTGCTAAACTAGGAACATCCCACAGAAAGAAACTCCTTCCTGCACCATCTCATTAGCTCTGTGGCACAGCCTGATCTCATCTTCTGGAGAACTTAGAGCTGCACTTATAATTATTGATACTAATCATCGTAACAGGCGCAGAATCTGTGAGGATTTATGCAGTCCTGCGATGCTTTAAGGGCTGCTTTCTAAATGCCTGGCAGCAATACATCACGCGCCCGCATTGCTCTGCAGGCTCCGTAGCAGCCCCTGCAATGGCGCAGAGCAGTGGTGTCTGGGGGGGGGATTTACAGTGCGCGTGGTTGCAGCATGCCTTATGAGGAGCTATTACTTCAGGGAGGCCTCTGTTAATCGCTTCATAAATATTAATACTATTTTGGTCAAGGGAGCTGTAGCTTTAAGCACCTCTGGACCTGCAGTGTCAGGGCTTTGCTGGTGCCAGGCTTCCCAGCGCGGCGGAGCAGACCGAGGACCAAGCCCTTGCCGCGTGTGCTGAACATCAGCCCACAGGCTGGGGTCAGTGCTATCTGCTAGGCAGTGGGGGAGAGCTTTATTTGCATTTTCATGGACCTGCCAAGCCATGCGCCAGGGAAGGACTGTGCTGATTTGAGCACTGGGCTGCACCGGGGAGCCTGCCTGGTGCTGGGATCTCCATGGTGGGACCATGAGGGATGTCAACGTGTCCTGGCTCCAGCCTGCTGCTTCAGCTGCTCCCCTGGCTGGGAACCTTGTGCAGCAGCTTCAGCTGGGGAGTAGATCCCATTCTAGGAACGACAGGGGCAATTCTGGCTGCCAGTGTTCAAGAAAGATGAGTTCAGCCTGGAAGAGGCAAAGAAGAGGGCTCCAGGCCTGATGAAGGGAATAGAGAGGTCAACACAGAAAAGGAGACTACGAGGCTGGTCTGCTTAACCTGCCCAAAGGAAGGCTAATAAGGGAGGTGACTGCAATCTAAAAATACATCTGCAAAGGAGAAGAGCTGTGTCATCTAAAGGACAGGCACGGCACAAGCGCAAATGGGATGATGTGGGTAGGAATCTAGGCTGGGAGTCATAAGAAAGCTTTAGCCATCAGGACATCCGAGTTCTCTATTTGCCTCCCAGTAGGAGGAGGTTGAAAAATACACAAAGGATGTGAGATTGGGTATGATCAGTTTATCTCATCGGGCTGGCAAATGACGGGGAAAGTACTGACAACTGGGGAGGTATCTTCTAATCCTAGTTCCTCAGGAACCAAAACAAGAAGACTTGGAGGAGCCAGGCCAACCTGCTAGAAGAAGGCTCAGGCAGGATGAAAGCATGCGTTTCCTCGTGCATGGGGAGATGTAAGACAATGAAAATACCAGTTTAGTTCTAGCCATTGGATCAAGATGCCCTGCAAACTTGCAAGTGTGATTTGCCTTTCAGACATGCTGTGCAGGTGTACTTTATTTGTCCTGGATGTAGAACTGGAGAGCTGTTCTTTTTCTCACTTACTTCTATGCTTGTGAAAACCCAGGCACTGCTCCAAGGCCCCTGGAACATTCACATTAATAAAAAAACTAATTATAACAATTTTAATGACACTCTGCTAGCCCCAGCAGCAGAAAGGGAATATCTTGTCCATGCTTTCTTTCCCAAAAAACTTCATGTCACCCTAAACGCACAAACTCATGCTCACTCCAGCTCTATAATCCTCTTTTCAGTAAATGCCTCCATTTAATCTTTAAATGCCCTAAGCAAATGTCTGTCAAGAAACTTTGTCAAAGTGGAGTGCCAGATGGGACTGACAGCGTGTTCTGCAAGCACTGGAGATGTGAAGAGAACTGTGCTTTGCAGCCCATCTCTCCAGCCCCAGGGTTACTGCAAAGAGTTTCAGGAGGTGCCCCACCTGAGAGAGCTGTCCCGGGGAATAAGGGGATTTTGCCCACTGATTTTGATGGAAGCTGTGTCGATGCAACGGCCAACCACTCATTGCTCACCCTGCTCAAATATTTGGCTAGCCTGATGTTTCCTAACAAAAAGAAAGGGATGACTCAGGAGGGAGGACATCATTAGAGCCTCAGCCTCCTGGGCACGTGCACCTCCATGGAACAGAAGAGGGAAACAAGAAACCCAAAAGCACTGCAGCAGGATGGAGGAACCATCCAGGGATGGAGAGACCTCAGTTCACCATACTCTGGGAAGCAGCTCTAAGGGAAGGTACAGGGCTTCGAAATTCTTTTCTATGGTGGTTGTTTCCTCAAAATTAGTGTCATTCAGGCTGCTTCAATCCTAGACTAAGAAAGAGACACTCTTGCTGCTCTTCCCTCCATCCAAGTGCATGGGTTGAGCTGCAGAGGACCCAAATCTCCTTATGGATCCTGGCATGTGTCTCTCTAGCTTCATATTCATTTCTCTCCTCCATGATCAGTTCTGTCCTTTGCCACAAAAGGAAAACCAATCCTACCTGATTGAGACTCTTGCCATCTACCAGCTTCAGCTCTGCTAAAGGCCACCTGTAGGCTGTCTTGTACTGCTCTCCTCGGTCTACCTTGACCTTCACCAGAAACGGCTGCATTGGCCTAAAGGCATCCACTGCAGATGAAGGACAGAAAAAAAGAACAAAACCCCACAATATTATTACAAACCCAGTACACAACTGTTCAGTGGGAGTGGACAGGTACAGTTGGACAGACAGACACGGATTTTGTGTCATGGCTTCAATGAACTCTGTATGGAGAGGTGCTACAAGGCTTTTCTCTTCATTTAACATTTACATACTGGAAGTGCTCTCTGGGGTCTAATCCAGAGTAGTTTGAATTCAATGGAGAGATTCCCAATAATTTCAATGAGTTTTAAACCTGGACATTGTGCTGTGGGTAACACGCAAGTGATATTTCAGCAAGATCCAAAGGTGACAGGAACAAGGGGCCCTGCTGCCACAGAATTTATGACAGCTACATGCCATGTCGCAGCCCCTCAACAGAGTCCAAAAGCACTGCCTTCTTTTGATACTCGCACTAACATATCGCATCAAAATTCAATTCCAGTGTTAATTAGCTCACAGTTACCTCTTGGTTCATCTGGGAGGGATTCACTATACTTCATTCTGGCTATTATAATTTAGATCTCCCATCTGAGTTAGATATCTCCAGAAAGGAGACATGGACTGTTCCAGGGGTAACTCATGTATTTTAGATGCTGCTCGTAGGGTGGCTGTATCATCCCTGGGAGATATTCCTCCTGCCCTCCATTGACTACAGAGGGAGTTGAAGCTCGCCCTTTAGGCCAAACACTGTGGCTAAGGTTGTCAGAAATGAACCCTAGAGTAGGTGACTGTGCTATCTGGAAGCTCATTGGCAGGCAAGTCTCTCCCTTGTAAGTCTGTCAAAAAAAAAAAAAATCTGTGCTAACAAGTTCTTAGGTGCTGTAGAGTGATGAAGCAACCTGAAATGCATAGATCAAAGGAGATGTAAAATTTCCCAAAGCACTTGCACCTTTGGATCCTAATCAAACAGCTACACACTCCTGAAATATTTGGGTCCTGCTGAAATTTTCACCAAATCTATGGAGAGACAGAATGAGGCTGTAACGCTGTGTTGTGTTAGAAGAGGTTTGCTGCTGACCTCTAATGACAGATTTGATGCAAATGGTAAAAAAAATAATCTTTCATTGATGGAAGGAGAGCTGCAAGTAACCACCCTGGGTTTGCAGCTCAACCTGTCTCCTGGCCAACCTGGGGTTCTTACCCACTACACAGAGGATGGACATTTTCTTCTTCTTCCCTGTCTTCCAGACACGAATGGTTTCCAGCAGCCTCTTGTTCTGTGGGTTGAAGACATCTTTTTCCAGCGCACTCCAAAGGGAAGCCATGGTGCGATGTGCAAGCGGGAGCTGCACACCTTCTGCTGATGCTCGAGGTCCCCACTGGCTGCGTGGCAGCTCCTGGGAAACAAAACCAGGCCCGAGAGCTGGTCCCCACACAAGCTCCTGGCACACTGATAAAATGCATTACCCCCCACACCAGCTTCCTGGATAAGGGGCTCTGTTGTCGTGCAGGTAGCATGAGTGTTAAGTAATTGTTACAGACTTGAGGCCAGAACTGCTGCCTAGGGCAAGCAGGACACTGCAGCACACCCAGCCCACAATGGAACTGTATCTCAGTTCAAATCATCACGTGGAGGTCTTAGCAAGTTATGCATTTAAATCACTTTGAAAAAAAGGCCCTCAAAGTCCACCTTACTGGAGAGACAGGTCTCCCACTCAAGGAGCATTCACCGTGCTCCAGAGCCTTGCCCAACACACCCATCCACTGACAAGAGCGGTTGGCACAACCATCTACTGTGTGTCTGATTTAGGTCAGTGTTTGTCAGGAATAAATCCCAACCAGGACATGTGCTAGGACAGGCTGCTCCCGTACACAGCCCGGAGTGATGGAGGAAGCCACCTGAATTGCTCAGTCTGGGAGTAGCTGCACAGCACATCGGGACTCGGAGACACTGACATTTCCAAGGACTAAAGACAATCAACACTGGCAGTGGGAACAGCATTTAAAAGTAAATCAAACTGCAAAATTCCCAAGCAGCAAGCAGCTATTTTCTCTGATGTACTCTACATCGCAGAGCTGACTATTTCCTTATTTCTTCAAAAAGAAAACTCCTTCTGGATTCCAACTTAGCCTGGCATCTTGAGCAGCAGGACCATGTCCATGGGCAGGCCAAACAGGTTAGCAGCTACAAGCAATCCATTGCCTGGTTATTTTTGTCAGACCTAAGACTCCTGAAGCTGTATTTCCATGGCAAGTCAAACCCAACACTACCAGGGAGGAGATGTCAGTTCACGTCCATACAAACCCGGGGAAACAGCCACCAGTTGTATTACAGTCCTTGAGTCAGGTGGTGAGTGAATAAACAAAGTGGCTAAGGCTAAGAGTATGTATTTAATGCAATTATTTTAGTAAGAATTTGGAATAAATAAAAACACAGCCTGGAGGAAAACAGTAATATTAGAAAACTCACTTTGAATGTTTTGTAAGAGAAACTCAGCGCTACTGAAATTTACAGGTTGCTTTGCAACAAACAGAAACAAATGAAACCTCCAGTAACTCCCTTCCTTAGTGATGGGGATTTCAGCTCAGCCACATAGTAAGCAAGCTTGAAATCACATCCGCAATTATTTAAACCTTTTTCATCCATGGTGGTGACCAAAAAAAAAAAAAGAAAGAAAGAAAGAAAAAAGGAATATGCTGCTGAAATGATTCAATCACCGTGGCATGTCTTCGAGCGTGGTCCCTCACCGGGTTATCTTGGCTTCTCCATGCCCATCAGCTTTTCAGCCTCTCTGACGGCGTTCACCTCCAGAGGCAGGCGGGGTGGCAGCCCGCAGACCCGAACAGCTACACCCGCTGCCGCTTTCGGACTCCCTAATACATTTATAGCCCTTGAGCAACAGCTAGAGGAAAATGATCGAAAGCCAAAGCAGCGGAGGGCTCACTGCTGCCTGATAAGTTAATGCAGGAAGCACAATACTTTCCACCAAAGTAATTGAAAAGCTGTCTGTGGCCGAGCCACTTAACCCCCTGTTTTCTACAGAGACTTAAGACTTAAAGATCTCAGGGAAACCTTGACATTTTCACAGAGGCTCACATCACCCATCCAGGCAGCTGGCAGAAAGGAAGAGAGCGTTAGCGAAAGGAAGATCGTTCAAAGACTTTACCGGCCACGTCTTGCCGAGGATAATCTGCGGGATTTCAGTTGCAAAGAAGCCTTAGAACAGGAAACAGTTTGTTGGTAAAATGAAAGCTTGAAGAGAAAAACAGGAAGCCCAAAGAACCTGAGCGAAGCTCGTGAGCAGGCGGCTTGAGGTCAGGGCAGGAAATTGCTCATGCAAATGTCAAGATCTGCAGAAGCCAGGTGCAAGCAAAGCATCGGGGCAGCTGGAGGTGAGGTGGTTTTTGACTGAAAGCAAAGCAAAGCGAGGCAAAATGGCCCTTCGTTTCCGTTTTGCTTCTCTGTGAAGTTGAAGTGTGAAATGGAGAACAACTGTGGTTCAGCTTCCAGTCAGATGTTGTCTCCCAATTCATCTTCCTTCAGTGAAGGGTCTCAGAAACGTACAAGAGATTTAGGAGCCAGCCAGGATGCGGGATGCACATTATGTGCCTTCGTCAAGCAAGACACATAATCATGATGCATAATTTAGCTTTAAGCACAAAGGAAGCCTTGTGCCTGGAAACCACGTGAGTTGAATTTTGTGGGGGGACCTTAGCTGGGAAGGAGGCAGGCAGACCCACCTCTGGTGCAACCCGCATATTGCATTTGGCTTCCGAATCAGGTGTAGCAGCCCTGAACGTGCCCTGTTCCCATTGAGCAATCCCGGTCATTCGCTGAGGAGCTCTGCTCCAAACCTCTGCACCAGCATATGTGTCGTAATGTCACCGACATACGCCTATGCCGTACTTCTCTGCCTCCAGCAGAGCTCAGCATAAAAAAGCAAGTCATCGGGAAGTGACAATGGCTTTAATTGAGCTAGTAATTTACCAGGTGTTGACGAGCACAGGGACGCTGCGAGTCACAACCCACTGTGACCTATGGTCATTTCTCCTTCTCCGGCACGTTATGGTGGGACCGTGACTGAACACTGGGGAGGTAACTGAGGTTGTGTAAGACTCAAAGGTGTCTGTGTCAATGTCTGGCTGCCAAACATGACCGAGTAAAGCTGTATCTACACTCCTACTGTGTTTGGTGCCTTGGAAAAACAGCTTACTTAATTTCTGAGCTTCAAGGACATTATGTGCACTCTGGAGGGTAAATTAGATGGGGCAAGCATTCTGGAAGAGAGAAAAATATGATCGCACTGCGCAGCAGGACTGCATTAGCACAGTGTCATTTACTGCGAGACCATAAAGATGCTATGCCAGGGCTTCCATTCATGCTTTTGTATTATTTCCATAAAATCACTCTTCTTAACCTCTTCCCACTCACAGAGCGGATTCTCCTCTCTTCCAGCCCGCTGCGCACAACTTTGTCATTATTCATGGACCCTGCGGAGGGAGCAAGGGGGGAAATGCCTCCCTTGCGTTAATGCAGTAGAGAACATCTCGCCCAGATGCCAGCCTGGCACACAAGCCCCAGTTCCACCAGGCATACGGAGGTTTTTAAGACCCTTCTGCTTGACTAAAAGAAAATTCCAGGAATAATGCAGGAAAGAAGGAATTAGCACAGGGTTGCTGGCTTTACCCAGGCAGCGCCAGGAGCCTGCAGAAAGCCGCTCTGTAGCACTGCAGTCTCAGGCACCAGCTCCCAGACAGAGCATTCCCCTGGAATATTTCCCTGGAGTCTCATGTCTGAGGCAGACACTGAGGTATCAAAGCCTGTAGTTTAAGCAGAGAATACATCTACCTTTGTGAAGGCTGGGGAATCAACAGCAAACAAACCTCAAAACCGTCAAGCCTTGCTGGCATGCATTTCCCTGCCTGCATCTGCAAGCGGGATGAAACAGCTGCAAGAGTGATGCAAACGGCCAATTAATCTCAATTGCTGCAGACTGTTAATCCTAACGAGTTGCTTTCAAAAATACAGGGTGTATTTAAACCGTTTTCATGCAAAGAGAAATTAGGAAATTGCATGTCCTAGTGAGCTAATAAGGAAAAGGGACATGCAAGGGTGGAAATACAGTGTGCCTTGCACTAATTTTTCCAGCCAATTCCAAATGCAGTAATAATTTGATTATTTTAACATTCAGGCTCAAGGACTGAAAAACATACACAGTTTGGAGTGTCTGATTGCCATTCTCTGACCAAGATTAGTCCTTTTCTCTTCCTTCCTAAATGAGGGCTCAGAAAGCTGTTTCTGCTGCAGGGCACAGCAGAGAATTTAAGCTATTTAATTTTCTGCTGTAGGGATCTGTAGTCATCACTTGATGTCGAATCTTATTTTTGGTGCTTAGACAGCCTGCATTCCCAGAATGCCACTTCAATGTTTAATGGACGGCTCTTGCCGTCGCCCTTAAAAAACAGGTGGCAACCAGGACTTCTCAGGTCCTTAGAAGAAAACTGAACCAGTGCCAAAGGGCATGGCTGCGCTAGTCGGCCAGCCCTGTAGACCTTCACAGCACCATCGGTACTTGTGCTGTAAAACTGGAATAAGCCATGCGGCGTATGTCCTGTGGTCAGTCGCTAACAGGCTGGATCACCTGTGCCACGTAACAGCTCTGCTGAAGCCCACTTTCTCCTGAGGTCTGGCTGGGGTTGCGTCCTGCTGCCTTGTGTGTGATGCTGCCAGCACGGGCACCTTCCAGAGGCCTCGCAGCATCCCAGCTAGTCTCAGGTCCTCATCAGCTCTTCTGCTTTGGTTTTCCAAAGTCCTTCATTCCTTCTCTCACGTGCTCTGCCCTCACTCCTGCACCGGTCTTTCTCAGCGGTTTGGGAACCCAGTAGGAATACTGAGAGTTTCACCCGCCCCAGGTTCAAATCCCAGCTGCTTTGGCTCGTCTTCCTCCTTCCCAGGGAAATCTGTTGGAAGCACAGTGTGCTACAGCACGGTCTTTGATGTCACCATGAAGGATGAGAGCTGAGTTATGATTAAGGTGAAAGCTGAGAGCAGAACAAACAATTTATTCGATGACTTCTCCCTTTTGCTTTCCTCTACCCAGGACTGAACCATAAGCATTCCAAGGGATTCACATCCTTAATTTTGTTGCCAAGTCTTTTGCAGTCACAGGTAGAAGTTTCTCATTGGGTGACGAGCGCTACACAGCATAGTGATGCTAAGGCACGGAGTGCTGCTTTGCAGAGGCAGCTGCAGAGCTGGACTTTCTTAGCTTTGCAATGCTCTACTTTGCAAACCCAAAGCTGTCTTTCTTCCCTCCAGGTTTGGAAGTGAGAGGGAGAAGGTGGAAGGAACAAATGACCTAAAGGGTCCCTTGCAAGAGTACAAGGAAGCACTTGCTTCAGCACCCCTGGCTCTCGTCGTTCAGCCAGAGTGGACCTGCCCTGCTACAAAAGAGGTGAACTCTGAATCTTCGTGTGCCATGGACCTCCCAAGTGAATTTAAACAAGCTCTTCTCATCACCCGCCTTGTGCCATCGAGCTGCAAGCTGTTGGGGATGGTGAGTGCGTGAGTGTGGTGTCAGGTGCAAGGACAGGAGCTAGCACAGGGCAACCTCCATGGCCTGAGAGGTCTGTCACCTGCCTGATGGCCCCCACTCCTGACCTGCCAGCATTAGGGTGACTTCGGTAACCACATTGTACGGATAGGCATGCGTGTCACTGTCTTCTTTGTAAGGAGTTGCTATTTAAAAGTAAAATAGTATAGTTAATAAAACATAATGCCTTGTTTTTTCCCACTGTTTTCAACTCCTGTGCTCTCCTCTCACATTTTTGCTGGGCTGATGGTTTTCTTACATGCCCCAGATAACTCATGGAGTTTCATCTTCACTGCTCTTTCCACCCGCCTGCTCTTCTTTCATTTTTTATAAGGACTTTCTTGCTCCGCCAACATGCTCTTAATCTCACTGGTAAATCAAGGTGTCTGTTTGTCTTTTGCTCTCTATTTGCTCTCCTGAACACAAAGATAAATCTAGGCACTGTGCTGGAGCTAGACCAACGAGGGGGCTGGTGTCTTCCTTCTGCCCTCCCCATTCATGGTCGTGCACAGCAGGCAATAAGCTGTGTTTGGGATCTGAGAATGGTCCCACTCTATTTTCTGGGGTGAAGAAAAACAAATGGAAAGGCTGAGGAATGACCTATCCCAGGCTCTGTCGGGTGGAACTACACCAAAGAAAGCTCAGAGATGTAATGTTACCCCAAGGGCCCAAACTGGAGCCAGTACAAAGGCTCCCATTGACTTCATCTGATGTTCTCAGATTTAGGAACTCAGTATCTCCTCTGCATCTTTCTGCTGATCTCCCCAGACACTGGATTAGGACCAGGAGTGTAGGCAGGCCCACTCTCATGGTAGCTTCCAGGTAGAGCCTGGCCCTGCAGAAGTGCCATGTGTGTGGTACAGCTTTGTACTGTGCTCTTTCCCCCAGAGGAATTATATGTGGGGTAAGGGGAAAAAGAAAAAAAAAAAAACCAGCAATTTTAGCTGGGTTCAGAGCAGTTTCATATGTCTGGAAAGGATATAGCAACATAATCAAGATTTATGAAAGAAAGGAAATATTTTAAGAGAGGCCATTTGTTCTGTTCTATGTCCCATAAAATCTCCAGAAGTTATTTGTCAGTCGATGTGGTGGCAATGCTCAGATGGAGCTTGGGAACAAAAGGGCAGTGCGTGAACCAAGAGGCAAAGCATTAAAAAGCACAAAGCAACATCTTTTCAGGCCAGATATAATTGCCCCAGGGAAGTCACTGCCTTAGGATCTGGGTCAGCCAAATGGCTCCACAGTTTACAAAAAACAATCTGAGTTTATCTAAAGATAACCCGGGAGGTCTGGAATCGGTGGCTGTCATCCAGGCACGGGCAGCATCTTATCTGGAAGATCACATCGATATACATACCACTCTAGCATAGTGAAACAGAGCCATGGTATCAAGAGAGCATCCAGCATTTGTTGCTGATGGAGAAAATAAATTGGGTCAAAAGAAGCACTGGTGTGGTATGGGGAGGATAGGGAGGTATTTTGCCCAATATTGTTTAACAGCAAATTCCCGTAGGATGGTTCTTGATTCCTCGAGGCTTCTTCTTTGAGTCATGGGCTTTGTCACAGCTTCTCCTGCTTCACTTCTTCCTGAGCATCTCTGCTCTGCCCGGGGTCTCAGTGCCTTCCCCACATCCCAGGCTGCCCTGGAGCCATCCTGCGGCGCTCTGCTCCGCTCCTGCTCCGGCCACGTCACGCTGAAGGTGTGGAGCTTGCTCCAAGAGCTGGAAAATCTTCCCTTCACCTCACCAAGAGAAAAGAAGTGGGATTCAAAGTAAACAAGGGTGAAGAGATGGGGCCTGTCTGGCTGCAGCTTCTCCGAGTATTCACCACAGAGCAGCAGGAGTTCAGTTTAACCAGTGCCTGCCCGCAGCAGGAAGAGTCAGATCCCAGTCTGGGAAATGGGGAACAAATCCCACGCATGTCCTGTGGTCCCTGGGGTATCCACCTAGCCAAGAGGCAGGACTGGGCAACCGCTCCGTTTCCCCAGGAGGCAAGCGAGGGATGGAGGACTCGCCAGGGCAGTGTGGGAACTGATTTTTGGGCTGTGATTCATGGACCAGCCCATTTGGTATCTGCACCACTCTGCCAAAGGGACCTTCACCTTTCTGTGCGAGCAGCCCCTGGTGATTTCAGCAGACCCTCAAGTCACTAGCAGGAGGAAGGGCTGCACATCCTCATCCTCATTCTGCATCTGTGCTTTTAGGGGATGCTTGCGGAGAACCGGCCACAGCAGAGATCCCACTAGAGGGTGCTGCCCAACCCTGCTGGGAAAGCTCTGCCTGCTCCTGGGCCGCCAAGCCTCCTGATTTATCTCCAGCAAGCAAGTGCTGCATCGCTGCTGTGGATTGCTGCTGGCAGCCGGACAAATACGCCCATCTTTAGTTTACAGACCCACTTTTTCTTTTGTCTTTTCCCTCATGTCAACACGAACAGTAAACCAAGTGAGTGCAAGCAGGGAATGGAGATTACAGGGCAGCCGTGCGTGCAACTCACTTTGCATCCTGCAAAATGGGATCTGGTAGCACAGCTCACAGGAGAGCTTTCTCCTGCATCTCAGGGACCTGTAACAGTACCAAACAGGGAGGGTTTAACCTTACAGGACAGATTCCCACGTCCTAAATGTCTCCTGCAAGACATACGTGGATGTCCTCAAGGGGAGATGGGGGGGGACTTTGCCTCACGTTGACCTTCCTCCCGACCCATAGCACTTTTCGTTCTTTCCTGAGGCTGTAGCAGGCACCCTTCGTGGTGAATGATGCCCTGGATGGGTGCCTGGCTGCACGGTGCTGGAGACCAGGGCTGCATGCAGAGCAGGATGCTGACAGCCTAACCACGCAATGTCTTCGTGGAAGATAAACTGCGCGCCAGTGTCTTTGCATCAGCACTACGTTCCCGTATGCAAAACCTGCAGCAACTGAGAGTAAAACATCTATGTTGGTCCTTCGACAGGAATGCCCTTTCAAAGCACCGTTACAAACATGTGTGATTTAAAGCCCAGCTTTCTGTTCCTCCAAGCAGCTTCTGCCTCACAAGATGCAAGCACATGTCACCTTATCCAAGGAGCAGCAGCTGTCTTCTGCAGGAAACACCAGCCAGTTCTTAACCTGCCATTAATGCAACACTGATGGGACCAAACATACACCCGAGAGGCAGTGCAAGCAACGTGAAGGTGGAACTGCTCCTCATCAGCTTCTTTCCCCGCCTCTTCCAGAAGCTGGTGCACCTTGCTGCTGAGACACAAAGGAGCATCCCATCAGAGACCTCGCTTTGAAGGATTCACAAAAAAATCTGGCCCAGTAGCCTGACTCCAGCAGAGACCAGGGCTACCTGCCCAAGTTGAGGCAGAAGAAGAGGGCAAGTATGTAGCAGCTTCTCTCTCCGCCCAAAGCAAGCCCCTGGTGGGCTCCCGTTTAAGGATTGCCTTAGGAGGCAACAGCCTCTTCTTGTGTCATAGCTGCGATGGGTCCCTCTGCCATGAACTTCCCATGTCGCTTTCTGAAACCAGATGCATCTTCATCTACCTTCAGGAAGGGTCCTGCCGTCTGAAGACATACTGTCAATATTTAACTTGTTTTGTTTGACGTGAAGCTCCTACCTGCCACGTTTCCTCTAGAGACCAAGTTTTTATCCTTATCCTTGTCCCAAAGCGCTGTATGTGGTGGGGACCACACACCCAGGCTTCTCCAGGGCTTTGGGTGACAGCAGGTTGGGCCAAGGCGGTGCCAGGAGTCAGTGCTGCCAACCCCTGCTTCATAACACAGCTTTGTTTTTAGGGACTATGACAGCATTTGAGTGTTTTCCCGCAATTACAGATCCATGTAGGCCAAGTATTCTGCAGTGCCTTCAGGACCTTCTCTGCACGGTGGAGGGCACCAGCCCCACTGACCCAAGGTCTTTCCCAGCTAAGAAATCACTCCCTCTGCCTAGCGGCTGCAATTAAGGATAACACCTACCTTAAAATTCCTTAATGGGAAAGTGAGTTTTATTGCTTACCATTTACATGAAATATTCAACATTTCATCCATAAAGTTTTTCTTCTGCTCGTGAATCTGGTGTCAAGCTTTGACAGAAGCTGGTTTGCCATTTGCTGACTGTAGGTGCGTGCAATGCCAGAGGGCAATAAACTCTGTCACTCTGCAGCAGGACAGCCCCTCTGTCCTTGGTTTCTAAATCCAGTTGCTGCCATCGGTGTTGCTGTGGGTGAGACGTGATGCCAAGCCTTTATTGGCAGCAAGGGATGAGCTTTATGAGAGAAGAGGTAATGAAGGGTAAAGGATGAGGGGAGGAGGGGAGTCTTGTGGCTCAGGTGATGGCCCTGGTCCATTTTCTGATTGTGCCACTAACAGAAGTGGCTGGGAGTTCTCCAAGAAAATGGAAATACTGAGTCATGGACATCAAAACTTTTTTTGTCAGAACAGCAGTTTTGAGGGACATCTCCCTGTTGAAGCTGTCTTCTCAGCTCAAAGCTTTGAGCTTCTGTGGCTCAAAATGGAATAACTGCTCGAAAGCAGCATCTCCCGCCCTTCCACAGCTGGTCCCTTAGTGGTTTACACATGACAAACACTCACACACCTGTAGCAGAACCAGGTTCAGGTCCTCACCAGGCCTGATTCACATCAAGGACTGAAATATTCAGGCTGGCGAGAGCTCGTGTTTTGTGCATGGAAAAACTCCAAGATGTCTTGGCTTCTGCTCAGTGCCAAACTGCAGCATTCCTGAATTCTCCATTACTCTCTTCGCAAGACATTTCCTTCCCAGTGGTTGCCACTCCTTGTGTGACCTTGGGGAAATCGCTCACCTCTACGACTTGGGTCCTCGTTTGTAGAATGAGGACAGTGATCTTGACTGTTAGTTCAGGTTACAGTCATTCCGTAGCAGGGATTAATGATTATGAGGGAGGTAAAAGTCGCTTTGAGATGAGGGAGAGGAGACAAGGGTTTACAGACCGGGCAGAGCAAGGGTATGTCAGGTGTTAGGCCACTAGCAATATGATGATGGAGGGTAGAGCCATATGCTCCAGCCAGATGTGGTGCAGGGTAATTACAGCAAGCTCCTTTAAATTTCTGCCTCCAATTTTATGTCCATTTAGCATTTTTTCATGCTTCCACGGCCACAGTTTTGTGGCTTTAACAGCTGCTGTGCTTTTGACCCGGCACCTGATGCATTCATCGGGGGGGATGTGATCAAGCATGTCCCTCCTCAAACTCCCTTAAATATCAAGAGCGTGAACTTGTTTCCACCTCAAAGATACTTTTGATGCTCAGAAGGATGGGAGGAAAAAGAAAAGGACAAAACAGTGTTTCTGTCCAGAGCTGTGGAGTGGGCCTGTTGCAGATACAGGACAGATGGTGGCGGTTTGGGTATCCGTCTCCTGGGTCCTCTCACTTGTCCTGCAGACTGCCTGTGGGGTCTTTGAGAAGTTGCTTGGTCTGTAAATGCTGCTTTCTTCTCTGCAAGGGGAGCGGAGGTCACTGACCCGCATTTTGACATTTTTGATGGAAATCGTTAAACATTGCCATTATTTGTAGAGGCTTTTTGCAGCGGTGCTAGTGTGCAGGTTGCCTAGCATTGCCATGGCATCGTTTCTGGTAATAATTTAAGCTAAAAACATGGCAGGGCTGACAGCTGAGCATTTCCAGCAGGTAATGTGAGGGCAAAGTCTGAGTCACCCATTCTAGCAGTAGCATGACCTCTGCTGCCACTGTGCTCTCTATGGAAACACAATGGCACGTAGTCAGGAGATGCCAGGGAACAAATGCTTTCAGATTTTCAACAGATCGCTTTGTGGATTTTTTTAGGTATTAGTTAAATCCACTCATAAAACAGCTCTTAAGTGACCTTTTGCTTAGGAGAGTAAGGTAATGCTTGGATGGGAAAAGACTGACTTAAAACAGGGGTGAGGTGAGTGGATGAAATGTCCCCATCATGCCCAGAGCCCATCTCCTGCCCCCGGGGATCCTGAAGCCACGAGCTGCCTAACAGCAAGGTGCCACAAGCTGAGAAGCCCGTCCTGGGCCACACGATTACCCTTGAGCCTGGGTCCGAAGCCTGGGGAGTGCAGAGCAGGGCTCAGCCACATCTGGGGCCACCTTAGGGACTATTTAGCCAAGCTCTGTCCATCATTATCTAATTCCTTGTAACAACCACACTAATGTGCTGTGATGGACTGTGTTGTCAAAGTTGCGTGACGTTTATCCTTTTCCTTGCCCTTGAGGACATCACACAGGCTATGATCGTGGTAGCCTGAGTTGTGCTTGCTGCAAGCAAGGCTGAATCTTTAACGCTGAAAATTTACACAACAGCCTATAGGAGGAAGCATTGGCCAGGGGTTGAAGCACAGGTGTGGAAGAGTCAGGAGATTTGGGGTTTCCTTCTGTCTTTGGCTATATGGTACTGGGAGGATAAAAACAAATAAAGGAGATAAGGAAGAAAATAAAAAGGTAAACAACAACGAGATTCCCACCTAGTATACCTTGTCTTGCAATTAAGTGATTAGTGAATAACAAATGACCTCGGATATAGGAACACCTTCTCTCCTTCCTAAGAGCTTTTCCTGTTACTGCTTCCGCTGAAGAACCTGCATGTTGCACGCGGGTTGGGTGCTCACAGTCCCGGCTGGCTCCGATGCCCAAGGAGCAGTGGCCTGAAAGCTTCTCTCAAGAATACGCTCTCTGCAGGGCTGGTCTTGTCTCATGCCCGCAGAGCGGGCTGGAATCCGCTTTCAGATGGAACATAAGCACGACCACAGTGCAAAATTCAGATGTGATTTGTTCAGAACTCCTCTTGGTTCTGAAAACGTCTGTTGGCCCTGAGAAATGAGGCATGAACCAGCATGCCCTGCTGCCTCCAGCGGCGCTGGAGAGGAAATGTTGGTGGAAAGGCTGATCTACAACTGCTGGAAATCCAGTACTGAGTTGCTGTGGCCATCACCAGATTTATTCCTCTTCATAACCAAATACCTGCAGATCTGTCCATTCAGTGGGAAGAACCCCTTGACACAACATGAAAAATAAAACAGTCAAGCCCCAAGTCAGAAGAGGAAGAAAAGCCAGTGTCCAGCCTCACATTCACCACAAATCTGACCAAACTGTGGGCAGAAACTTTGTGATCGCAGATGTGTCTTTGCAATGACACACATGCCCCTCTTGTCCTTTCAGGATTTGCAGGGTGTCCTCACACCATGGTGAGCCTGCAGGATTTTTTTCTCATCTTCAGCATTAATACAGCACAAGAAAATTGTCTGAGCTGGGAGGCTGTATTGGGTTTACGTGGTAAAGGTTTGGTAGCAGGGGGGCCACAGGGGTGGCCTCTGTGAGAAGATTCCAGAAGCTGCCCCATGTCAGATCAGAGCCAGCTCCAGCCGGCTCCAAAAGGGACGCGCCGCTGGCCAGAGCTGAACCAGTGAGCGACGCTGGTTGTGCCTCTGGGAGAGCAGATTTAAGAAGGGGAAAAAACTGCTGGGCAATGGCAGCTGGGAGTGAGAGGAGTGAGGAACAGCCCTGCAGACACCAAGGTCAGTGAAGAAGGAGGGTGAGGAGGTGCTCCAGGCGCCGGAGCAGAAGTTCCCCTGCGGCCCGTGGTGAGGACCATGGTGGAGCAGGCTGTCCCCCTGCAGCCCATGGGGTACCACATGGAGCAGATCTCCACGCTGCAGCCCGTGGAGGAGCCCACGGTGGAGCAGGTGGATGTGGCCTGAAGGAGGCTGCAGCCCATGGAGAGCCCCCGCAGGAGCAGGCTCCGGGCCGGACCTGTAGCCCGTGGAGAGGAGCCCACGCAGGAGCAGGTGATCCGGTGGGAGCTGCCACCCGTGGGGGACCCGTGCTGGAGCAGTTTGCTCCTGAAGGATGGACCCCGTGGTACGGACCCATATTGGAGCAGCTCTTGAAGAGCTGCAGCCTGTGGGAAGCCCACGCAGGACCCGTTCGGGAAGGACGGCATCCCGTGGGAGGGACCCCACGTTGGAGCAGGGGAACAGAGAGCGACCATGAAGGAGCGGCAGAGACGAAGCGATATGGGCTGACCGCAGCCCCCATTCCCCGTTCCCCTGCGCCGCTCGGGGGGAGGAGGTAGAAGAGGGTGGATGGGGGGAAGGTGTTTTTAGTTTGCTTTTAGTTTCTCACTGCTCTAGTCTGCTAGTGATAGTAATAAATTATATTAATCTCCCTATGTCGAGCCTGTTTTGCCCGTGACGATAATTGGTGAGCAACCTTCTTGTCCTTATCTCAACCCTTGAGCCCTTGTCCATCACATTTTCTCCCCCTGTTCCCTTGAGGGGGAACAACACCATGTTGTGGTGGAGGTCGGCTGCTCAGCTGGGTAAAACCACCACAGAGGCGTGGGGTTCCCCGAGCTCAGAAGCCCTCCCTTTTGCAGGATAGCGTGGGAGGGCAGAGACAAGAGAGAGCTCTGGGGTACCCTGAACTTACCGCTGTGACCTGCCGCTCAGCGTGCAGGGCCAGCAGGCTTCTCCGATGGTCCAGAGAGAGTCACAACAGCTCGCTCCCTCCACGGGCAACACTGGGGTGCTTCCAGATCCACGGTTTCAGAGTGCCTTGTTTTCCCCCATGGTCCCCCACCCTCATGCGATGACTGCAATGAGCAGTCTGCCAGTAAGGTTTGCAGAAAACCTGGCTTTCAAACAGGCATGTGCTGAAGCAGAGCCTCCTATCCCTCTGCGCTTGCACCAGCATCGTCCTCGGGCTGGCTGCTCTGCCGAGCCAGATGGCATCTTCACCCTGGGGCACCGCGTTGGCAGAACCCGAGGAACAGACTGTCTGCAGCAAGGCTCACCGCAACCCGCCTGCCATCTACCTTGGTTGAGACTTCGGGTCCTTCTCATCTTGTCACGTCTCTCTGTTGGATGATGCAAGCTTAGGTCTTACTGGATAACACCTTAATACGTCCTCTGTGCATGAAAAGCTGAGCGTACGTGGGAAGTTTTATAGCCTGGGTTGTTTCCAGCTCATTGTCTAAGTTATCCACATCCTAGAAACACAGTGGACAGGATGTTTGCTTTTGCAGAGAGTACCCAAGTGCCTACGTGGGAGTGACATGGAGATAAGGCAAGGGCCATGGTCGCTGCTTCAGCAAAAGGTTGAACTGGCAGAGGTTTGTCTGGAGAATTCACTTGGGAAAAGATCCTCCGGAGCGATCGCAGGGAGTGCAAGGCAGAGAAACATCGGGAGTGCTCAGTGCGCCGACACCCCACGTGCTCAGAGGTGCTCTGCTGCTTTCCAGAAGGCGCTTCTGCTCTGCCCAGGCTATTCCTAAACCCCCTTCCCTTGGACAACACCCTCTGAGTGCTAAAGGCGTGGTGAAATGCTCCCAGACCTGCTTCAGCTTCCCTCCCTGTTGGGTTTTGTCCTGCCAATGCTTGCCCAAAATGCAGTGGCAGTTGCGGTCCTACATCACAATTTTAATTTGCCAGCTTGGAAGAGGTCATGAAAAAGAGGCCGCGTGAGACCTCTCTGCTTTAGGGATGAGTACTGTCAAAGTGGCCATCCAGTTCCTGACTCCAGATGGCGGAATGAGATCAGTGGATACGCATGTTCTTGTTACTGGTAACAAGTATTGCACCAGGATGGGAATGGAGCTCCCATGTCGTATTTCCGTCATCCCTGGAGTCGTGATGGTGCTGGTTTCATCATTGCCGGAGACAATCCTAGAAAACCCTCCTGTAGTGATGACACGGAACCAAAACCTCGATCCTCAGCAACTCCCACATTCTGGGAGGAGTTTGCAGCCTGGTCCCCATCTGTTACTGCTTTCTGGCTGCACTTTGCTGCAGAGACATCTGAGCTTTCATAATGAAAATCCAATTAGAGCGCACCATTAAGCTCAACCTTTTTCCTTCCTTGTCCAAACCTATCTGTCACAGGAAGGACACAGCAACTGTAGCACAAGTTGGCAGATGCTGCTAAAAATGGGAAAGATAAGATGCATAAGTAAATTATTGAAATGCCAGCCTGAAGTCTCACAGACATGGCAAACAGGACCACGACCGGGGTCAGACGCATGTGGCTGCTTACCCTCTGTTCCCAGAGCTGCAAAGAAACCTGAGCTCCTGACCGAGCAGAAGCAGATTAACCACTTTTTATAGAAGCTGGCAATAGCTGAAGTTTCCGAGCCACTCCTTCAGACACAACAAGTCCTCACCGTGGAGAGCAGAGGGCCACAAAAGGATGGTCACTGGTCACTTCTACTCAACTTCACGTGCGCACGGCTCCTGGAGAGGAGAGGTGAAGGAGGAGAGCCGAGGCTCTGTCTCCATGATGCCAGTGGGCGTCGTTGCCGACTTACGGGCACGTTGGGGCTGGGCAGGCACTGCATCCTCCTGCCTGCACAAGAGGAGTGACTCGGGGCGAGACTGCCCGTGACCCTCCAGTATTCTCACTGACACTTGAAAACCCCACGGTGGGGTTTTAATTAGCCTGTAGAGCGGGAACAGCAAGACGAAAGCTGAAAGAAACACTGCACAGAGGAAGACGAGAGAAGATTCCTGCGCTTAGCCCTGATTTGTGGATTCTAACAGCGGCGCGGTGGAATTTGAACCTCTCTGTGCAGTCAGCTGGACATTTCTGACACATGTGAAATATAGGATTTTTCCTCTAATAAATATTCCTCCCTCAACTAGCATTTTCTCCCTGTTATCTCTAGATAAGAAACTGATTGAGCAGATGTAGTAACATCAGTTCTCTGACAACATCCCCGCAATGTGATGCATCACAAGACCATCATCAGAGCAGGGCGCATAACTGATTTTTTTTTTTGCCTTCTTAACTGACAAAAATATCAGGGAATGGAAAAACACGTGTCTTATTTTCAGTTTATAGACCCTTCAGCCCTTAAAAAACATATTTAAAGACCTCTCGAAGAGTTTTGGAGTAGCACAATGGGGATTTTAGCAATGCTCATGGTGACTGCAGAGGGCAGGACCCCCCAGCTTGCAGAAGAGGAGGTCAAGACACTGCAAGGCGAAGCAAATTGTGTCCAAGCTTGGAAGACACGAAGAGATGGAAATAGCAGCCAGAAAGCTATGCCAGTGCCTTCCTTGCAATCACCAGACCACATTCTCGGTAAATAACAGAGTGGATGCAAACACACACAAATTAAGCCCATTTCTTCCTTCTCTTGGGACGTGGATGAATCATGTTCCACTGTTGCGGTTGATAAAAGTCTTCAAGAATTCAGAGAGGGACCCAAATTCTTGTTCTGTTCATTTCTGGAAGAACTTGTAAAAGCTAGTTTATGAAACCTCTTGGCGACTTCTTCTGCACTTCCAGACCCCCTCATCGCTTCTACAGTCCCAATCATCTTCCATTTCTCCAGAGATCATGCTTCAAGTTGCTCGAGACGTGTCAGCAGTGGCCTGGATGCTTTCCATGGCAGCTCATGAAAATGTTTGCACCAATCTGAGTCTCGGTGATGCAGAGGACGAAGCACTGAAGCAGCACTTGGACAGGAAGGCCTGTTGAAGGCAGCAGCATTTGTCTGCTGGCAAAATGAGTCTGAACACCATCTGAACACCAACAGGGGAGGAAGGTGCCATCTAATATTCAACCCTCCGGTCCAAGGGGAGGCTGAAGGAGAAGGACTGAACTTGCTCCTCCAGGATGTACTGGCACAGACACCAGGTAAATACTCATCTGGATGAACTTGCTACATGCCTGGAGCCATGCATTGAGCAGCTGGAGCAAAGCATGGTTTCTCCAGAGCTTCCCAAAACCTCAACACCAACAATGCCACCTTGCCAAGAGTATTTTCTATGTGGAGCCTCCAACTTGTTCCCCCAGGGCAGTCCTGCTATTGAAGCCTTCCAACTGTATGATCAAATTCAGGTCGTTTTTAGGCTCGTTTCCTAAGGAAACAAGATTAATACGATCGTGGCACAGGCAGGCAGGTGTGCGTGCTGTGCGTGAGATAGCGTGCCTCTGCCTCTGCCATCTCCCGTGTGTTTTGGATTCTTTGGGCAATTTCAGCTAAGTCTGATGGAGCACTGTAAAGTCCCAAACAGACCACTTTCTGACCAAGCTGGGGAAAACAGTGGGGTGGACAGAGGAGAAACTTAATTAAGTACTTCCAGCAAGTGAAGGCTAATATAGTCACCAGAGCTTCCCCCTCCACCTTTTCCTTTCCATGCGGCTCAGACCCTTTATCCTTGCTGCGCTGCAAGGTTTTGATGCACAGCACAGCTTCGCGCAGCCTGCCTGTTATTTGCATCTGGCCGCTCACATTTGCTTTGTCCAAAAGCTCTTTATTCCATGCCTGCCCGTGCTGGTGTCAGAGTCTGGGAGACTGCCACCAGGATTTTGGCCAGGGAAAAGCACAGAGATTGGTACGGAGACTTTTTTTGCATCTTCTGCTTTTCTGCAAGTCCGTAATAGGCCAGGATGGGTGAGAGGGAGGACGGCCTCAAGTGCCGCGCTGTTCACTTTGAATAGAGTTGGGGTCGCCACGTCTTCTGGCAATGGAGAGTTGCAGCCCAACAGAGTTAAAACTTCACTGGGAAACATTCAATGAACTTGCAGTCATTTTGGATCGGGTCTCTGAAAAGTGAGAGAAAAACACACTAGATTTCATCCTGACCCAGCCCTACTGATCGGGCAGGCTCACGGTGATGAAGCTTGCCCACTGGCCGTTTTCAAAGAGGATGCTCCAATTGCCTGTTGAGCAAAGCAGTCTCCATCACCCATCCATCCATCCCAGCGAGCATTTTGGTTAGGTCCAATGCCCGCCTGTAATCAAGCTTCACAGCAGGCTGGTGGGGAGGAATTCAGCTCTCCAAGTCTTCAGCTCTTTTTCTTTTAAGTTGTATCATTTTCAGGTGAAATAAAATTTTGAGGTTAAAAAAGAGCTACAATATTAAAAAAAAAACTCCATCCCCCCCCCCCCCCTTTTTTTTTTCCTTTGTTTAGTTTGGGGCATTGTTTTGTTCAGGGTCTGATCATCAGGTGAAGTAGAAATTACACCTTCTGCCCTTACAAAATTTGACAGGTGTAACATAAATAAACTCACAGATGAACTCAGGTCAGCTGCTGGTCAGATTTTTAGCTGCCTCATAAAACTTTTAGGAAATGGGCAAATATCGAGGTGTTGTTTGGAATTATTTTTTCTTGTCTTTGCAGAAAACTGGACTTTTTAACAAAGGAAAAAGAGGTGTATTCTGTCTTTGCAATGCCTTCCCATGTGTGGCTTTGCCAGCCCTAAGAAACAGGCCAAGCTCTTTACGCTCCCACTGGCTGTTATTGATACCTCGGGAGAGAGGGCTTCAGCCCCCGCAGCTCAAGAATATAAAATTATCCCAGCAACAGCGATATGGACCAAACAGCTGGAATTTCTTTAATTGTCTGGAGAACAAAAAGACCTCGTTTCCTCCCCTCGGTCTCACCCAGCTGCGGGGCTCTGCAGCTACATACTGCAGACCTCGAGGGGTCCCCAGGCCAGCCCTGGCGTGGCTGCTACATTGTGGTGAGGACAGGGCAGCAAGGACGGCGACGAGCCGCAGAGCGGTGACTGCAAGGCTCTGCCGTCCTTGTGCTGCGTGCTGCGTGGCACGGCATCCTCATGGCCACGGGAACGGGTGGGGGCTCTAGGGCACGAGCTGGGACAGCGGGAGGGGGGCTACGGCCAGGCCAGGCTACAGGGGTGAGGGACGCTCTGGCTGTGGTTTGCCTGGAGAGATGGCATCTGCCTTGCGCCTGCCCCAAGCACGCTGAGCCCTTGGGTCTGCGGTGCCACCCGAAGAGAGGCACAGCTCAGCACCAGGGCAGTGCCACCGCCGTGGGGACACGGCTCAGCACCAGGGCAGCGCCACCGCCGTGGGGACGCAGTTCAGCACCAGGGCAGTGCCACCACTGTGTGGACCTGGCTCAGCACCAGGGCAGTGCCACCACCGTGGGGACGCGGCTCAGCACCAGGGCAGTGCCACCGCCGTGGGGACGTGGCTCAGCACCAGGGCAGTGCCCACCCTGGGTGCTGCCGGGGGGGCCAGGTGCCGCGATGCTTTTCCCTGCTGGGCAGTGGCGTTAGAGCCAAATCCCGCTTTGCCGGTGGGCAGGCGGGGCCCCCCTCCGACCCCTCCCGGCCTCGCCTGCCCCCGGCGCGGAGCGAACCGATGCGGGGGGGCTCGGGCCG
>VXAL01010557.1:341710-414426 GCA_013399475.1 Chauna torquata
TTTTTTCTCCGCCGTCCCGCTGCCGTGATGCCGGGAGCGGCGGCGTGCCCGGCGGGGCTCGGTTTGCTTTGTGTGCCCCCCCGCCCTGCTGCAGCTTCCACCCGTGACAAAGGGTTCCCGAGCTCCACGCAGGCAAGTCCCGCTCCTCTGCAACCGCAGCGGGGAACGCCGGCGTGTGTGCATCCCCCAGCAACCAGAGCTGGGACTAAAAGCAACCGAGGGAGCGGATTTGGGAAGCTGGGAGCCGGGAGGACCTCGCTGAGCCCTCTCCCGTCCCTGCAGCCCCTTCCCCGCCCGAGCCGCTCCTCGCCCAGAGCTGATTCTCCCTGAAATCCCCACTACGAGCTGGGAGGAGATGCGCGGCCACGAAATGCAGCCTCAGCTCTCCCCACCCAAAAGTGCCCGCAGAGTTTTTTCTGTGCCCTCTAATTTTGCTGTAATTTGCATTTAGGATCCTGTTATGCCACTCCCGTGAAGCCGCGTGGCAGGACACGGGGCCGGTGCAAGGCTCGCTGTTGTTTTTTGGCTGCGGGACCCGTCCCTGCAGGAAGCACCGGCCTCAAAGCAGCCCCAGAGCTGCACTAGCATCATACAGGGCAGAGCTCCAGGCCATCCCTGCCTGGCAGCCAGGGATGCTGCAGGGAAACCCCCTCTCTATGTGGTCCCAAATCCCTGCCCGGAGTGTGGGCTGGGTCAGGAGCCCATCTGCTGATCCAGGTTTATGTAAGCACTGATCCGTGGTGTCCAGAGACGTCAAAGAACCAACTTGCCTTTGGCAGATGTATGGCTACGTGGCATCTGGCCAGAGGCTGTACTGGTAGCCCAGTGTTTGACTTGGTCCCAGACCCCTGGGGAGATCCCACCATCTCTCAGCTTGGCCTCGAGTCTCTGTCGAGTACTTCCAGGAGCTAGGATGGAGCAGGAGTGCCAAAAGGCGCTGCCGCTCTGTCCTTTACAGTCGTCAGGGCTTTTCTGGCAGCCCCACGGGTGCTCCGTGGGCCACAAGCTCCCCTCCTGCGCAGCAGGAGGCACCGTGCCGTAACGCAGTCCTCCCTTGGCACGCTCGGTGCTGCTGCCCGGCAGGACACTGGGCCAGGCGGGCTGCCCGTCAGAGCCCGGGTGTGACAGTCCTCACGCCCCCCGCTGCTAACAGCCCGACGGCATCACTGCGCCTTCATCGGGAAAGGTGCTGAGCCGCGGCTCTGGGAGATGACAGCCCTGAGGGCTGCGGGTGGGGACATGGTCTTCAGACCATGGGTGATGCTTTTCCCTTCGTGTGGTGTGGAAGGAAGGCGGCGTTGGACAGTGCTGCCTGTCCCAGGAGCTGGGGATTAGGGAAGTGAGCTGACTTCCAGGCTCCCACAGAGCCTGGGGCCTGATCCTGCGCTGCTTGCTGATAGAAAAGGAGCGTGATCTGGCTTGGGGTTGGTGGGACGATGGGCTGCGTTTGCTGGCAAGCCTAATGTGGGTGTGTTGCTGCTTTTTGTCACAGGCGGGAAGGCAGCAGTAGCTCACGATGGCCCTGGCAGACACCGCGGGCTGTGCCAAACCCAACGAGGACTTCCCTTTCCCCGAGATCATTGAGCTCAATGTGGGTGGACAAGTCTACATCACCCGCCACCCCACCCTGGTCAGCGTGCCAGGCTCGCTGCTCTGGGAGATGTTCACGCAGAAGAACGTCCGCTCCTTGGCCCGCGACAGCAAGGGACGGTTCTTCGTGGACCGGGACGGCTTCCTCTTCCGCTACATCTTGGACTACATGAGGGACCAGCAGCTGGTGCTGCCCGACCACTTCCCGGAGCGGAGCCGCCTGCAGCGGGAGGCCGAGTACTTCATGCTGCCGGAGCTTGTGAAGATGCTTGCCCCCAAGCTCAGCAAGCAGAACTCGCTGGGAGATGACCCGTGCCAAAGCGACCCGGAGGAGCTCTCCCCCAGTGCCGATGCTGCCCGCAGCCTGACCTCCGCCAGCACCGCGCTCCCCAGCGCCGTGGCTGGTGGCCCCGGGGGCACAGCCGTCACCACCGGCGCGGGAACTGCCGGCCCCGACGTCCGAAGGGCAGGGTTCATCACCATCGGCTACCGGGGCTCCTACACACTGGGCAGGGACAGCCAGACTGATGCCAAGTTCCGGCGGGTGGCGCGGATCATGGTCTGCGGCAAGACATCGCTGGCCAAGGAGGTCTTTGGGGATACCTTGAACGAGAGCAGGGACCCGGACAGGCCCCCGGAGAGGTACACGTCCAGGTACTACCTCAAATTCACCTTCCTGGAGCAAGCCTTTGACAAACTGGCTGATGCTGGCTTCCACATGGTGGCTTGCAACTCCACGGGCACCTGTGCCTTCGCCCACGACCAGACAGATGACAGGATCTGGACCTCTTACACCGAATATGTTTTCTATCGTGAGTGACACCAAAAATAAACACCCACCAAACCGAAACACCAACTCTCCCTTTCCTCTCCAGTTGCCTTTAGAAGGTAGACATCCGAATCCCAGCGTCCCCCCTTTGCCTCCTTTTTGAGTTCGTTCTTGAGTTTTTCCCCCTCCTTCCTCCACGTCGAACCTGTTCGGCTCCTCCTTGTAGCAGCTGCTGACCACCAACCTCCTTCCCTCTCTCCGGCTTCTGCAGTAGCTCCCAACCCTCCCTGGATGTGTGGACTTGGACACTGCCGCGTACGCGTTTTGGGTGGGAGGGGAGGTGGGGGGGACGCACCGAACTGTGCCGGGATTCCCGCAGCTGGATGAGCTCATCCGTGATAGATGCTGAACTCGGCTCTCGTGCTCTGTGCCACGCAGCGCCCCGGGAGCATGCTGCAGACACTGTCTGATCAACCAAGGAGCTCACGTGTTGGTTTAAGGACACGGAGAAAGGTGGAAGCGGAGAGGAGGGCGGGTGGGGGGGAGATGAAGCCTCACAGCATGGATACGTTNGGTAAGGCCTGAGAGATGCTCTGTTCATGCCTATGTGGAGGGAGGCGGGCGGGGGGAAGGCTTTTTGCTGTAGGGTGTCAAGTGCTTACGCATCCCTCAAACTCCTTGGAGGGCTGTCCAAAAAGTACCTTCACCCCTCCTGCGGAGCGCGATAGCGGCGTGGGCTGCAGAGGGACGGGGTGGGATCGTGCCGGGGAGCATCAGCTGGGCTCAGCCGCAGCCGTGGGTTGAAGGGAATCATTGCCCAGTGTGGGAATTGTTGCCCGTTTGGGCAATTGCTTTGAAGGTCTCTGCTCGCAGCTTTCCACAGCCCGCCTGGGCTGGCTGCTGCTTTGCCGCGCCTGGGCCATGTGTAATAAAGGAACAAAGCCGACTCGCCTCCGTGTGCGTCTGCAAAGGAGGTTTTGTGCTGCGTGCACGCAGAGGTGTTGCTCGAGCAGGGCAACGGGCAGCGGTGTGCATTAGTGTTCATGCCCAAACCCAAATTCGCCTTGCCCTGCTCTGCCCCCTTCCTCCTCCTCTCTCTGAGCCCTTGCTCCATCCCAGCGGGACCACACCGCCCACCCCTGCAGGGATGCTGATGCGAGCGGCCGCATCCCCAACCACCCGCCGTTGTCCCCAGCTGCTGCTGGCACCTGCTGGTCCCTCTCCGTGGCTGTGCCGGGTCTCAGCACCCCTGCGCCCACCACCCTGCCCTGTTCCTCCATCCCCTCCTCGAGCAGCCCCAAGTGAAGCTCGTGGTTAGGGAGCTGCAGCATCGCCTCGCCGGCTGGGTGCCGGCTGCAGAGGCATTTCTGCCTGGGGTTTGTCTGGAAGGAAGGTCTGCAGCTGGCAGGGACAGCTAAAACTTCACAGCGAGGCCATCCATCTGTCCCGATGAAGCGGAAGGTGAAAATGGTATTTTTATAAGGGCGCGTTCCTCATTGCAACAGCATTTTGAAGAGGAAATGACAAGCAGCTTACAAAAAAGAAAAGGGAACTCGAGCTCTTCAGAGAGGGTGAAGGGCAGAATTAAAATCCTTTTACATAAGGGGAGGGGGGGGCACTCTGCGTTTGGTTGTTTGGTTTTCTTTTTTTTAAACTAAAGATTTTTTCAGCAATTAGGACTGATTGGAGCAAGAAACTGCTGCCTTGTGAGAAACACTGGTGTTATGATGTTTGCTTTTTCCCTCTGGAACTGGACCGAAAAATTGGTCTCACAGGATGGAGCCCTCTTCCTGAGGGAGCGACCATAACGGCAAAGTCAACATTTAGGTGGTGTTGATCTGCCGGGCATGTGATCTGGGCTGTTAAACCCAATGCCCCAGGTGAAATACGATCGGGGCAGAACGGTTTAGTTTTGAGTCACTCGAGAATCTGCCCGTCTTCATGAAAACCTACGCTTTGTGTAAAAATAATGTTGCTGAGGTCTAGCTGTCTAGTGGAAGGACAAATTTGGGACCGTTTCTTTTTTTTTTTTCCCCCCTTTGGGCATATCGAGTAATAGAAAGAGTGCGCTTTTGGTGCTGCCAGGAGGAGAATCTGGTTAATTTGATCCCTAGGAGAGACAATTTGTAGAGAAATGGTGGCAAGGAAAAACATCTGCTTGAGGTTCTCATCCTCTGGACCATCACGGCAAGTCACCTGAGCTGGACAAAAAGAAGGGTGGCTGAGGTCAGCTGGGAAGCTCTCTGTCTCCAGGGTTTCAAGGAGAAAGTGCAGAAGGTGCTTTCCTGATGCCACCTGTTTTGCTGGCTGCCCGTTCTCCTGGGCATGTGCCCACATTTCTGTGTGTTTCCAGATCTCCAGCTGCCTGCTGGACCGTGGTGGGCTGTCTCTGGGCTGTGGTGTCCTCAGGCTTGTGGTCCTCCCTCAGCATCTCCCACCTTCCAGGGTGTCCACAGAGGCTCGAAGTATCAAGTCTCGTTCAGTTTCCTTCCCTCCAGCCGGTCCTGGCTGTTGGACCTGGAGGTGATCTTTGCCTTCCCAGGAAGGTGGCCCTGTTCTTCATCGTTGCCTGGAGGAAGGCAGAGCACAGCTTCGGGGAGGAGCCGGCTGCCCCCAGCTCGGTTGCAGGTGGCTTTGCTGCCACCTCTGAGGATGGGCACGTGGCTTGTGCGTGGGCAGACTGACCGCGCTGTGTGCCCGTAGTAAATCGGGATGGGTTGCACGTGCGTTGGGGGATTAGTCATGTGTTTGCAAAAGTCCACGGCCAGGAGGGATCCCTGTGATTATTTTAATCTGACCTGCACTGAACAGTCATCAGCTTTTCTGAAGGAAGTCGTGCTGTGAATGAGAGGTGGGGATTGCATCTAAGCTAGATGTCTACGAGCCGGTCCATCCCCGGGTGCCACACCACCTACCTCCTTGGCCTTGAGGTTGGTTTTTAGGATAGCACGAGAAGCCCACAACCTCCCAAGGTGGCCTCAGTGCAGCATCAGGTCCCTCGTGGAGGAGCGTGGAGCATGGTGGGTGAGAGCATCTTTGGGAAGGCATCCGGTCGCAACACAAAGCTTTCCTGGGCTGCAGCAGCAGCAGCTGCTGAGCTCACCAGAAAGCCAGGGCTCTGCTTTCAAAGGGAGGATTGAGCTTTCAAAGCTCATTTTCCCTCTGAGGGATAAAGTAACTCACCCTTTCATTTAGAGGTACCCAGAAAACCATCCATCCTAAAATAAGATCCCTCATTCAAATGAGGCAGAACATGAACCCAGCCTGGATCTGCGCTCCCGGGCGAGCACCCTGCCCACAAATTGCTGGGTTTTGCTCGCTCAGCATCTCATTAAGCAGAAAAACACAGGATCTGAGCAGCCTTCCCTGTAGAATAGAAGCCAAATCCCATCTGACTGCATCAAGACCCTTCTGCCACCCCAAGAGAACATCTGGAAACATTGTCTGTGAGGTCTGCCTTCAGCCCCTCTGTGAGGGGAACCCTCTGGTGGCAGAAATGCCGGGTGATTCCACAAGCTGAGCTCTGCCCATCCTGCCAGGAGGCAATAAGGAGGGAGAGGATTAATACTGGGGGCTGGGAAGAGGACAAGCAGGTCCTCATGGGGTTCTTGCCTCAAGCAAGGGCAGAAGACTAGCGAGGCTGGAGGTGAGACACAGAAGCTCCCGTGCACAGCCTTGAAATCCCACCCTGTGGGAGACTTGAGACTGCTCAGCAGATCAGAAGATAGAGAGGGACTTGGCTGCAGCACTGAAACAGCGAGGGACTTATTAATCAAGAAGCATGGAAAGAATAGAAGCAGAAGTAGCTGGAAGCTTAAACCAACCTCTTCTAATGTGAATTAAGTAAAAAAAAAAAAATTTGACCTTTAACAGCATGGGTATTCACCACCAAGAGAAGCTATTGGAGAGAGGAGATTCTCCATCTTGGTGTGGAAAATGCAGCCTGTGTGCTTTCCTGCAGGAAAGGGTTTAATGAAACAAGTTTTTGGAAAGACCACTGGGCAAGTCAGTGTTTGTGTTTGCTGGAAGTCGTGAGACGCTTTGGGACGGGTTAAGTTGTTCCAGCAGCTGACGCAGAAGCACTTTGCCAAATGAAGCTTGTTCAACCTGTGCTGACAGCTTATTCTGAGCTAAAGCAGGTTAAACTTTGTGACTTTGTGACATGCAGATGCTTTTCTTATAAGGCTTTTGCAGTTAAAAATGTTCTGCATAGTTCTAGCTGGCGGATGGCTGGGAATTATCACCCCACCTCCCTGGGAGAGCTGTACAGTATCTGAATGAAATATGTTCTTGCTACATCACATTTCATCTAAATCACATTTTAATCTGCAGCACAACCCCTGCATCCAGATGTCTGTCCCCTCTCCCTCCTTACCCTTTTCCAGGCTACTTTGCCAACACCATCCTCAACGTGACCCTAAGGACCCTGACACCCCAGGGCAGCAGGACAAAGCTGCCATCAGAAATCAATTTTTCTCTTGTTCACAGACTACTCTGGAGCACAGAAAACTTAACTCAGCCCTGCGGTTTCCTAGACTCGGCCCAAAATTAGATGATGTGATTCAGCAGGAGGCAGAGGAGCATGCAGCAATTATAGAGGATAAGCGCAGCTCTTAGCTGCGTGCTGTCGAGTGCCACCGTCTCTTGCAATTCTGATCAGGGGCACGACAAGCATTTGTATGGAAAATATAAATCACCTGGTTGGTGGTACCGGAGGAGCATTACAAGCCAAACCTTCCTGCGTTAATTTGGGAGCTCTGGCAAAGTCTGGTCAGGGGCTAGCAGGCAGGGATGATGTGATCCTTCTGATTGTTGGAGTGAGATGGAGCTTGGCCTTGTCATGGTCCTCTCCCATCATCGGTTAGAGGATCTCTAAGGAAGACAGGGAAGAGGAGCACGTTGCATCCTCTTTCTCCAACCTGAGGTCCTTGGCACGTTCTCCCAAGCTGATGCCATGGCTGGTTCCAGGCCACCCAGATGGGACGCCTGACGGGAGGAACCGTATCAAAGCCACCACAGGCAGAGGAGAGAGATTGGCACAGCCTATCCAGGCCACCGCAGCTCATCTTGATGCCCTGCCCAGGGCATTTCAGAGAGCTTGATGGTGGACACTCCAATGCCCACCCCAGGGACCATGGCCAGGAAGAACAGCCACCCTCCCACAACGAGCACGCAGAAGGGTGTTGTAGATTTTGGGGCTGTTTGGTAAGTGGAAGCCAGATGTTTCAGACGCAACGTGGGATGCAGGTGCATAGCCTCCATTTTCCAGCCTTCTGTGAGCCCAGTTTGCAGGCAGCTCAGCCCTTTCTGAAAGTGCAGGTCCCTTTAGCATTCAGGAAGCTCCCCACCACCAATGCCTAGATGGTTTTAGCTAAATTTCTTAAGGAGAAAGGTTTGTGTAAGCTCACCCAGCATATTCCTTCCCTTTTCTTAAAGAACTGAATCTGTGGGCCAGCTTCACTCCAACCTGGCAATGTTTCAACTAAACAAAACAGGTTTTGGGGTATAGCAGAATTCCTCAGGTCCCCTTCCCCTGCTCTGATTATGACTCAACCCTTAAGCAGCAAAACCACACAAGAAAAGAGACTTTGTGGGCTCCCTGCCCTCCGCGAGCTTCATGGGCAAGCAGCCTGCTGCACCCACACAGGAGCCGGTGAGCAAGTAGAGCCAGGTTTGTTTGTCCCCTTGGAGGCAGATGGAGGTCCTGAGCAGAGCTGGAACACCAAGGTTGCTCAGGTGCTTAAGGCATTGAACCACAAAGGTGGGAGGGCTGTAGCTCTGAGGACCCAAGCTGTGGCTGTGGAGACTTGTACCCCTGAATGCTACGTGGGCATGAGACGTGAGCTGGTCTTCAGAGGGAGGAGAGGTGGGCAGAGGAGGCAAAGTTGGTACAGTGCAGCTGTCTACTGTTCCCCAGGTGGAAGGCCAGGCTTCACCCATCTGATCGGATGGGTGACTGAGCAGCAGAGGTTTCTATAGCCTGAGTGTCCCAGTCCAGACTTAAACCTGTAAGAATTGCTCAAATCACGGCGTTTTCCTACCCCTGGCAACTGACCAGCTTCTTCTCATTATAAGCTCCATCCAGATGCCGTTGATCAAGCAGCTAGGACAGCAAAGCTGCAAGCTTGGACTGCTGAGCGTTTCATAAATGCCTGGATTTCCTCACAACTGCAAAGCAATGCACAACTGTAACAAAGTGTGAGCTTTGAGCTTAGCTCAGGGGCGGTTTTGAGGCTCTCAGGCATTCATTGCCTCTCTGCCTTAGGAGGTGCCTTGCCTGCACCCACTATCCCTTCATCTCAGAAGAGTTTGTCCAAGATAAGTGGTCAAATAGCCCCCAGGATCAGAGAGCTACGGGCAGTCCCTAGAGCTTGGCGAGGCATCTAAGCCAGAGGGACACTGAGACAGGCAGCAGACGTCAACACTGCGTTGTTAGCAGAAGATGACCAGGCAGGGACCTACAAAAGAGCTGCGTGGTCCATGAAACTGAAAATGCTGACCTGCTGTGAGACTGGGACAGGCAAGGGGTGGCTTAGCTGACGCTAGATGCGCTGTCACCAGCTGCCCTGTGGCCAAAGCCCCTCTTGCTTTGCTGGAAGCTGCAGTTTTATCAGACTCTCACCTTCCACCTTTGTCTGGTTTTTAGTTCTGGGCCCTTCTCTGTGACAAGGAAGGCTCAAAACACAAAACCAAGCAAAGGCATAAGAGTTTAAGGCTCAAAGGCCAAAAAGAAGTAAATACAGGAAACTTTAAAAAAAAAATGTCAAGTTTTCCTTAACCCGGTTTCATGTTTCAGGGTTGGTCAGACAGACTGTTTATCAGTACCAGATTAGCAGATACTTGCAGACAGAGAAGCTGATGGTTTTCATTACCCTTGAGCACCCAAAGGGACATGGCCTGGTGACAAAGGCCATGGTTCTTCCCTCATCCGTGGGGCACGTGGTGGAGAGAACAGCATCAGGAGCAAGGAGCCTCTTTGCGTGTCCCTGTGCAGCCAGGCTCCATCCCTGGCTCACCTGGGCTGGCTCTGTGCTAAAACAGCCCCCTGTCCCCACTGAATAAACACGAAACCCTCCGAGTCGCAATGCTTTACCCCAGCTGGGGATCACTTCCTCAGAGCTAAGGCTTTCAACCAAAAATAGAGTAACGCTCTAAATCCTTCCCTTCTCCAGCAGAACAACGGATTACAGCTCATTTAGTGAAGTCCATGCAATTACGCCCTATTATTCCCATTGCACCTGGGTCTTCTGGTTAATATACTGTTTTCATCAGCTCAGGGGATTAAATGCCGGGAAGGACCCAGGAGGAGGTCTTCTCCGGCTGCAAGGGGACGGTGCTGGGGATGGGGACATGCAGCTGCGTCCTGGGTCGAGGGGGGAGGAATGGAGGCAAAGGGGTGGCACGGATGGGGCTTCCCCCGCGTTACTGGTTCAGTAGGTAGGGTCTGTGGTCAATGGAGAAAAAATAAGAGAGATGTCAACAGGAAACCGTTTCGCAACCCTCCTGTCACCAGCGCTGCTCCCTGCTCCGCTCAGCTCTGCAGCCACAGCTTCCCATGCGATCCAACAACTCCTGCAGTTCAGTGATTTCGGAGCCGCCCTGAAGCTAGTAGCTTTCATTTTCTTTCCTATAGAACTTGTATTTTTTAAATTTCTGCACAGCACAGCTGCGTTTCCAGCGTCTCGCTTGTGTGAGTGGAAATGTCTCGTTTGCCTCCGTTCACTTTAATGGAGGCACTCCAAGTCCAGAGAACATGAGGGTGCGGCCACCATTTCCTGATGGGCGTTCCCAAAATATCATTGTTCTTTGCATGCCGGGAGAGGATTTAGCACAAAACCGCAGGGGAACAAAAATCAACAAGAGGCCGCGCTGCAGCCTTTTAACTCTCATTTCGCTCCAGGGAACCCAAGTCCCCAAGTCCCAGCTTGGAAGAGCTCCCAGTCTTCTAGAAGTCACACAAGTGAAACGGGCCAGGAAAGTGCTTCCCAGCACGCCGGAACGCTGAACGTGTACCAAGCACATCGGGGTTACGATGAGCGTTTGCTGCCTCACATCAAATACCTCCACGCTCATTTAACCAGAATCTCTGGAATTGTTCTCCCTAACATTCCCCCCCCCGTCCTCCCCCCAGATTTTAATGTTGTTGCTAACTCCACATTCCAGCAAATAGTGCTTTCGCAGGCTCCAGAAAGCAAAGATTTTTCCATGTGACGGGATATCTTTGCACTTGCCAAGAGTGGTGAGCTCTTGGCACCGGGGAACTTTGCCGTAGGCAGTTCTCCTCCCTCTCTCTGCAGGAGCTGAGGTCATCCGTCAGTGTCACGAAAAGGAAGGACAGACCGCCCTGCCTCGTGTCAAGCAGAGGCTTGGCAGGATTCGGGAAGCCTTCCTCTTCTTACGTTTACTGCAGGTCACCCCAGCCAGCCCTGCTGAACGTTGCGGCGACAGTTCCTCCTGGGGAGCTCCATTTCACCTTCCCTCTCCCCCTTCCCATCTTCAAACCTACCCACTGTTTTACTCCACAGACTTCCGTTTTCTTTCTGTAGTTAATCATTAAAAATCCCACCAAAAGCAATTATTTTCCCCCAAATTATATTCCAACAAGAAACCGTTTACGCTGAAATTGTTCATCAGAACTTCCTAGCCCCAGTGCTAAGCAGATGGAAAATATTAAAGGGGCTGGAGAGCTGTAGCCATGGGATGCAACAGCCAGGCAAGCGGGAGCACTTCAGCACAATGAAAGATTTTTGGTACAAGCCACCAAGAAGGGACTGCGGGCTCACTAGAGGGGAGATGTTCACACGACTCCCAGCTCACCCAGGGCAAAGGAGCCTTCCCCACGTGCACCTGCAGTTACAGGCTGGCGGTGGTCACTGCGACCTGCTGCGCAGATATATGTCCCACCAGCGATAGGATCAGCGGCTCTGTGTGCTCTCAGATAATTAGCAAGGTCTTGGATGAAAAACTGTTGGAGGGGGCTAAGACCAGCTGTAATTTAACACATGCAGGTCCTGCAGTGCCAAAGCATGGACGACTTCCTTGGAAGTCAACAGTCCTATGTCCCCCAGGAGCTCGATCACCCCCCCCTTCTCCACACATCAACACTCCGGCACGAAGGGAATGACTGATGCGAGGCCAGCATCTCTAGGGAGGCAGGTTACAGCTGAGATTGCACCTTCAAAACTGTTGCCAGCAGTGATTCTTCATTTGCCTGAAGCTAGCACTTCGTGTAATCAGGTGGATTGACGGGCTCTAACTTCAACATCTTCAAGCTGGATGTCAGAGCCTGAGCTGGCTGTCCTCTGCTAGTCCAGCAGGAGAAGCGCTGGGGGATGAGATGCCTGTCTGGAGGTGGCACCTAGGCATCTGACACAGGGAGGATTCACCAGCATTTGAGGTGTAGATATCTCTCCAAGGACTCCATCGGGAGCCCCTAGAGACGCCTGAGCTGTAGGGTCGAGGTACCCCCGAGGTGTGCGTGCAGTGCCCATCAGATACTGTGCTTTGGGCTTCGGTACCCATCAGCTGGGCCTGGGCTGCACTGCCGGGACAGAAAGGGTTTGGGAGTCAGCTGCACGGGTCAGCAACCGACCTGCTCTTCTGCAGTGATGGAGCCGGGTGGCGGCCATGTGCTGCAAGCTGTGGAGAGGAATTTTGGGGGGAACCTCCCCTTCTTGGGACCTCTCTTCCTCAGTGTCCCTTTTAATGTAGACCCGAGGGAAATAGATCAGCCTTGAGCATATCACACGTTGGCCACAAAGATGCCGAAGGGATCTTGGCATGGGTGACAGACCGTTGAGAAAACCTCCTCTGACCCAGGAGGGACCTGCCAACCTGGGACAACAGTTCAGCTTGGAGCTGGGGTCCCCTTGGTCCCTCTTGTACCAGTGCCCTCTGTGGGGCTGGGGTTCCTGTTTGGGGTGTATCTGAGGTTCCCCACTTTTGCTCAGCAATGGTGACACCTGCATAATGAGCACCCGGTTACCCAGAAAGGCTGTGGCTCCCACGTAATGCCCTGCAAAACTGTCACCATTAGTCCCGAGCCAGGGAAGACACGATAGAAAAGTGACCCGGTGTCGGAAGAGGGCCATTAAGCAAACAAATACACCAGGCACCAAACCAAAAAAGCGAAGCTCCCTTGTGGAAGGCCTGATTGCACACGATAAAATAATGGTGTGCTGGAGTGACCTGTTTGCAAGGTTTCCCTGCGTAATAGTAATAGATGGTCCTTCTGGTAGCCAAACTGATTGGGAAATTCAAGTTAATGACCCGATTGATGCCTTCGTCTGCAGCTGAACAAGACAAGGCAGCATGCAGAGCCCTGGAGCTTCATTCATATGGTTGCTGAATGGCTATGTCAAACTGTGAGGTCTCCTCACCCAGCCTGAGTACCTGGAGCAGGCAATTACTTACTTCTGAAGCCTTTGCTCAAAAGGCCGAGTTATTAGCAATTAATCACAGCACATTTCTACAGACTCCAAGTTTGACTTTGGCTCCCAGGCTGGTGCCCAGCAGTTGTGCCCTTAGGTCTGTGCTGATGGGACAAGCCCAGCCACAACCACCAAGGGTGTCTTTTTTAAGGAGGATTTGTCAAAAATAGATGAATATCAGGATGCTGGGGTGCAGGTGGGGAGGGTAAAGCATGGACTTCCAGAAGAAGAGTTGATGTTGACCGAGACAGTGTCCAGCAGGACCTCCTCCGTGCCCCCACCGACCAGTGACTCAGGTGGGACCTCCTTTTGAGGGAGGTCAGCTCCTGGGGCTCCGTGGAGCTTCAGAAACCAGCCCAGCTCCATCACCAAGAAGGTGCCCACCCTGATGGAGGGTCCCAGCCTGCACGGAGCACCACCTCAGCGCAGACACTGTCACTCCAACCAAAATCCACAGCCATAAGTGACCTCCAGCAGCCTCCCGCAGTGGTGCCCGCACCACTGATCCCCAGCATTAATTACAGGTATAGATGAGCTTTCTGGGGGGAGGATTTCATTCATTCGCAGTCATGGTTGTGCTCCATGGCTGGAATAGCTCAGCACCACCTGCAAAACAGCCCCTTTTGCACTCCCCCCTTTGTGTCATTTTTCCAAAGCCCAAAGCCATCCCCACGGGGGGAGGACGGTGGCCTGGAGCCCAGCCCGGCTCTGCATCTGCACAAACAGGACGAGGTTTGACAGGGATCAGCCATTCCCTAAAATAACATCCCTACCCTGTGTTTTAAACTTTTGGAAAACACAGCCCCAGCCCTTTCCAGACAACGAGGGAGAAATTGCAGGCTTGGTTCATTTTCTGTGGCTCGGGGGAGTTTGTTTTCTCTGGGGCCGCGTTTTCCAGGACGGCGCTTCCTGAGAAAGCCGCTTGTCTGGGAGCTGTCTGCATGAGCTCAGCTCACGGTAATCTGAAGACCCGGGGTCAGCAGGGAAACCATTTGTGCTATGTGAGCGTGGGGCCCGTCCCTGCAGCAGGGTGAGGACGGAGGAGTCTTGGGGCATCTCAAACGCAATCCGCCTCGCTGGCTGGGGAGCACACAGTGTGGAGCTGGGTTTTGGAGGGGGAGGTGAAGGAAAAAGAAAAAGAATCCAGAATAAGTGATCTTAGGCTCAAGACTGGGCCAGGAGCTCTGATCTCTGTGTGGCTGGGATTGGTGCTCATGCTTCTGAGCTGTCTGGGCTGGCAGGTCCAGATTGCTCCAATGTAGCCCTAGCGTCCAGGGGTGGACATCGATGGGCTCCATCAGCTACACCGGATGCCACAATGCGTGCCAGGATTTAGGTGCTGGGGTTCAGACGTAGGCTGTAAGCACTGTATCTGTGACTTGCATGTCCTCATGGATTTCTTGAGTTGTCTTTGTTGCGAGGAGAGCAGAAGCCCTGGTTTCCTCCATGCACCTTGCCAGCCCCGGTACCAAGGGGTTCCTTATCATGCAGTGTGCGTGGTCCACAGCAGCCGGGCAGCCCACCAGCCTGCCGACAGCCAACCCGAATAACACCAGCAGCAAAGCACAGCTGAATTTATGCATTAAACACCAAATTGCACAAACCGGGGGTTGGTTTCCCCAGGGCAAGCTGGCAAAGCCACCGCTCCCCCTCCTCACTGTGGTTATCCTGAGCATCCCGGGCGCACCGTTTTCGGGTGGCCCCTGCGCTACGGGGACCACTGTCATCGAGCTGGGGACCTGCTGAGCTCAGGAGTACTCACAGCAAATGGCTGAGGAAAAAAACCACCAAGCTGACAACACGAGCCCATGAGCATCACCCCAGCTCTGCAGTTGTGTTCACACAAGTGCTGCCCACCCGCTCGGTGCTCACCACCTCTCGCCAGCGCTCTCGCTGTCGTTTGGAGGTTTCCTGCCTGAAGCAGTCCCTGCTAGGCAGCACAGAGGTTCCTGCAGTGGGACAGGAACTACACCCTTGTCTTCTAAGTGACGTTTTGCAGCTGAGAAACATTGTCTAGATGAGCTCGGCAGACAGCGGATGCGCAGCTGGCTCGTAGACTGCTCCCAGAGCAGCTATCGCCAGCTCACTGCTGGAGCGGTGCAGTGCACGTTCAACGCACAGGACGCTCCAAGCAGCCCAAAAGTAGTGGGACAGGAATTCAGTGAAGATGCTGAGAAGATGTCAGGCACCCAAGTGCAAAACAGGGCAAAACCGAGCAAAAGCAGAGCTGAGAAAAGACCTGTGCTGTGGATTGGTGTGCGTCAGGAGGGTGGGACCTTGGCAGAACGATGAGTGCCAGATAGCGATGCGTTTGCAGGAGCCTCGCTGGTGGGAGACAGGGGTAGGTTGCTCTCCTCAGCCTGGCGCTGAGACTGGAACACCCTGCCCGCCTTGGGCCGCCGAGTTAAGAAGGATGTTGACAAGCTGGAGGAAGTCCAGGGGAGAAGTATGAGTGATAAAATGAGGTTTAGGAACCATAGCTTATTAGGAAATGCTAAAGAAATAGGGTTTGTTTAGTCTAGAAAGGAGAAGATGTGAAAACATTTCATCATCAGGCAAAGTTTAATTATAAAATGGATGGTAATCAGCCGTAATGTAAGGTCACGGGAGAACCGCTGAGAATAGAAACACAGAGGTCACTATAGAGGAGGGCTGGGCATCACCAAAAGCTTTCTGTCAGCTGCAGCAGTAACGAGCAGCACCAGCAAGGCAGGTCCCTGGGGAGGGCTGGTGTCTCCTTCTCGGGGAGAGGTTGGACAAGCACCCATCGGAGGTGATCCCCTAGGATCCCGCACCCACACGCTGAGAAAGGGGAGATGAACCCATTCACCCACTCCCTCTTCTCTGCAGCCCCAGCGCTGATGGGTGGGCACGGGGATGCTCTCTGCCTGCATCCGCTGCCGGGCTGTGTTAGACCTCCCTGGAGCCCCACAGGTGCCGCCGAGGAGAGGATGCTGCGCTCTCATTTCCGCCTCAGCCTTCTCTCTCATCTTGCTGTTTTACGCCGCCTTCTCTTCCCCTGCTCTGTCAGGACCCACCTGCACACTCCTGCGCTGCTGCCGCCTAGGAGGTCTTCTCATTGACCCCACCTCCACCCACACCCCTATCTGGGCTGGCATCTCCCTGGCTGCCTGCAGGAAATGAGCTCGGGGTGGGGGATATGCGCAGATTTAAACACGTGATAAAGAGAGGGCAGAAGACTCTAGCAGGCAACCGGCAGCACCCAGATGAGGTGCTTGGTGCCTGTCTATGAACTCATGTAACTCAGCGGCAATGCCTGTCCTCGCAAGCTCTTCAAGAAGCCCCGCACTGTCCTGGCTTTCCCGCCACCAAGACCCACACCCTGACCTGCAGTCACTGAACTGCATGTGGTGGTGCTGGTGTTTGCTCAGCATCTTCCGCCACCCCACCACAGCCCAGCCACCGGGTGGCCCTTCGTGCCCATGGAGTGCGGTGGGAGAGTCCCACTTCCAATCCAGGTTCTCTCTCCTCCATGTCCTCACAAAGTGCCGTTGGTGTTCTCTGCCCGGACACCTTCTCCTAAGGAGAAGCTGTGGGTCACTGTAGGGCCATCAAAACCAGACCATGTGAAGGTACCCCTCTATGGCCCGCTGTATGACCAGCCACGACGTCGCCAGGAACCAGGCTGAAGTCAGCCTTGAAGGGAGATTTAACAGGAAAGAGACAGTGACAGGCATGTCCTCCTCCCTTGTCTTTCCTTCTGGCCGTCCCACGAGTTCTTACCAGGCTGGCTTTTCCCTGCGTGCAGGGCAGCGCCTACCCTCACCTATCTGAACAGCCAGCAAGGAAATGTAATCCAGCAAGGCTGTGTTTTACCATTTATGCCATTTTACCTGTGATCTGAAATAAAATCTGGTGTTGGGTTTTTTTTGTTTGTTTATTTGTTTCCTTCTGAGGACTAGAATCAAATAAAATTTAAAAAATATCAAGCCATTATTTAAATAATCAGTGGCTGGGAGCTCAGTGACACTGATTTAAAGGGATTTAGCTCCAGCCTTAAAGCCTGGCAGGGCAGCAATTTTCTGATTAATTCTCCCATGAACAACGAGGCGGGGGGGAACATCCTGGCCTTGCTCCTGTTCCTGCCAAAGTTTGGGTTCAGGATCACCGGTGCCTGAGGATGGTTCCTCGGGGAATATTGTCCCTCCTGGAAAGAAAGCAAGGTGCCTCTCATGGCGGCACTTCTCCATATGCAGGAGCACTGAGCACAGGGCATGGAGGTAACGAATTTTTGGCACCAGGTAAAAAAACTCAATGATGGGAGCAGACCTGGGAGCTACTGCTTGTGTTTAAAAAAACACAGAAAGTATAAAAAAGTGCCAGTAGGGCTCCAAAAAGGTGATGGCCTTTCCACCCATCACCTACCCCTTCTCCTCCCCCAGCGGCTCCCCTGCCCATTCCCACCGGGGTCCCACCACCCCCATCGAATTACTGCTCCTGCCGCAGAATATGGGCTCAGCCCCGGCCGTATCCTGTAATCACGTCGGTTCCAAAGGATGTTAAGGGAAAACTGAAAAGCTTTCTAATAATGAACAAACCCAGGGGGATTAAGCGCCCTGGCCCATCTAGAAATGATACATGGGCAGGATGAAAATGCAAACTATTACATTAGAGAGCAAGACCGGGAGAGGATTTATCAGCCCGGCTCCACGTCCTGCCTTTGGCAGTGCCTGGCAGAGACGTTTCAGACCAAGGTGGAAGAAACCCCGTGAGACAGCCGTCTGGCTTGTGTTAGCCCCGCTCTGGGAGGATTCCCGCGGAACCTCAGTGCGCAGCGATGCCCAAAACCCCTGAGCATCGTGGTTGCTGTCTCTTATCACATCCAGTCTTATCTAACCTAATTTTGGAAGGGGGCGTTTCTTAAAGGGGGCCTTCCATTATAAGCCATGTGTTTCTATGATTGTTGCAGTGCTTCCATCAGCTTTCTCCTTATTTTTTTTTCCTCTTGACTCTCCTGGTCGCACCCTCCTTGTTGTAAAAATCCCTTCATGCCTTTCATGAACGGCTTTGGGCAGACTTTAATCTTTTCTGTCTGTCCAGAGGGGAAGTGGCCAGCACCAAAATTACAGTCCAACTCTATTTCCTAAGGGCATTTTTTTATATTTTCTGTCGTTTCTCATCCCCCTGCCCAAGGCAGCCTGCTGTCTGTGCCGCCTCGGAGTGCTGAGCAAGCATTTCTTCATCCGCCTAGCACAGCACCGGGGTCTTGCCTTAATTTTCTTTCCTCTCCTGAGTCACTAAGGCTGATTTAAAACCCACCAAGGTGCATGAAAAGCTCGAGTGACGCCTTCTCACACACATTGCTTTCTACTGCTCAGCTTCTCAATTAACCTGCCAGCAGGCTCTTCATTAGCGTGCCTTCGTTAAGTCCCTGTGCAGCTTCCCTGGCCTCGGCCAGCTGATATTATTCTCTGTTCTCTGCAAAATTTTTCCACTTGACTGTTTGCCCTTTCTCCTGTATCATTAATAAAAGATTTTCACCCTAAGATGGACTCTCAGGGATGTCATATTATTATATTATTTATATGTTGAGAATGAACTCTTGATTCCATTTCTTCTTTTCCCCATCTTAATAAGCTTTTAATACACTGTGGAAGCTAGACAATCCCCCTTTGGCTATTGAGTTTCCTTAAAAGCCTCTTTGATGGCCTTTATCAAAAAGCACTCAGGAAAAATATGTTAACTGTTCTCCATTATCCACTATTTTGTTGACTTAATATAAGACTAATATTTTTTTCCCTGCGTATTAGGAGCATGCAGGCTGTTTTTAACTCTGCCTTTAATTATTATTGCAATTTGCTTCCTATGTACTGAGGCAGTTACAACTCCTAAATGGATCCTTGCAAACACGCTCAGGTGAACCATTTATTTGCTGAAAAAAATGCAGGTTTGGTGTTAATTAAGACTAGTTGCAAATACATCAAAAATACCAGAAATAGTGCTGAAAAAAAAATTTTTCAGCATGTGAAAAATGTGTTTCCTTCTGCAGCTTTAAATGAAATATTCTATTTTCCTCTTTTCAAACAATATATCAAGATTAAGTGTAATTTTAACCTGCCTCTCCACACTGTATTAATCTGTTTCTAGGGAAAATTTCTTTTCAATAGCAACCAGCTGAAACCAGAGAGGGAGAGATGTCTTGCTTCAGCCTGCCCTTCTTCTGCAAGGAAACCAAATGAATTAATAAACCATTTGGGGCTCTCCCACAGACTTTGCCCTCCTCCCGGGCAAGCACAAAATTGTTTGTACCTTCCTACAGTTTTTTAGGGATGAAAACCAGTGGCTGTCCTCCAGGGCTCCCTCCTATGGAGGGACTTCTCTGAGCCAGCACCAAAGTGTCCCAGGGGACTGGGCTGGGGGCACGACCACCTGCTCAGAGATCTTCCTCATCCCAGGGGATGGAATGCTGTAGCCCATCGCCTTGTCCCCGCTCCTACAGGACACCTTTGACAAGCATCTTCCTTCAAAAAATGGCCAGTTCCTGCAAGTGCAAAGGCATCTCTTCAAATGAAATAGTAACATGGGTTTGAGCTGGCGACCCTTTTCCCAGATTAAGGTGGGGTCTCAGCTTACTCATCACTTCAAACTGGCATGAAATGCTCTGGAGGGATGCAGCAGGGTGCCTACCAGAGGCATTTCAAGACAAATCATGTAAAACCTATAAAATCTGGCTAGGTCCAAGGTGCACATCCAAGGGAAATTCTCTCATTTTTCATGCGATGGGCGCTCTTTCTCTTTCCTTGTATACCTCCCACAGGGGCGTGCTTGTGTGAAGGGAGGTCACCAGAAAGTCGTCAAGGTGGAGTGGAGAGCCGGACCCACACCTTGTCCTTTGTTTCTAGGTCCTGTCGTGCGAGGCCAACTCTCCAGGCAGCTCTCCAGGCACTGCAGCCTCCCAGGTAAAGGCACCCCAAGGGATGCTCCGGGGCAAGGCTGGGAGGGGGTGAGGGTGAAGATGGGCATTCAGGTCTGTCTGGGCAAGGAGGTGTCTAGAGGGGCTTGAGGAGCTGCAATTCAGTGCTGAGATTCTTTGTGCTGCTCCTGATGCCCAAGTGACCCAGTGCTTGGTCTCACTGGCCATGAGAGCCTGCTCAGTGGCCTCAGTCCCTTCACCCCACTCGCAGGATGTTGTCGAACCTGTTATGTTTGTCAGACAAGCTGGGTTTGAGGCCAAAAGTGGAGCTAAATCAACACATTTCAATGGGGACTTTGAAATCTTCCCAGATCCTGGGATTTAATCTCTTTGAAGGGTGATCAGAGCCGGGTTAGCTGGAGAGGGTGCAGGAGGGAGAGGTAACCACCCCTCATATATTTAGCATGTGAGCAGGGACATTCGATAAGACATTCCTGTGAGCATCTGCACGCATGGAGATGCTGCTCAATGGGCCGATTTGAATGGCACTGCATCTCATTTGAAAGCACAGTCTCCCCCTTGCATTGCTCAGCTCATGCTTGACTCCTGGCACTATGCAGGATGACGTCTTTCTGCACATTCCTTGGCTTTGGGGAAAGGTTGTAGTCCAGAACCACAGTCATTGCCCAAAGGATTTATGCTCCTAAAAGGAAATGGAAAGGGGAAAATTTCAGATGTAACATGGAAGAGAGGCTTCCCAGGATTGGATTAGACTCTGGCAGATTTTCCAATGAGTGACGTCTTGGCCTCAAACTCTCTTTGAGCAGGAAAAGGCACAAAGAGTGAGAGAAAGGTGAAGTGGGAAGAGGTCTTTACAGTATGCAGACTTTGTCTCTTTTTTGGGGTGAGGTGGTTTCAGTTCTCTGCAAATTTAGTCATCTCTTTATGGCTCACATTTGCAAAGAGATAATGGTGCTTCTGCTGTCCACTCTGGCTGGAACTGTGTTTGAACATTTGGGCTGGACCCCTGGCATAAGGGATGGGGAGCTCAGCTGGAATCAAGGGTCTACATGTTCTGTGTATTGGGACAGGCTTTAGCTCATGTAATTGATGGAGTTGCAGTGATTTTGGCAGACCTCAGCTCCCCAAACTGACGCTGAAAGAGAAGGGAAAGCCAGGAACTTTAGTGTAAAACACCAAAAGGAAGAGGCTCACCAAAACCAAGTTGCTCTTCTGGCTCACCCCAAAGTACTCACACATCTGGGTCAGGCTGGACAGAGGTTCTGCAAAATAAGACAAGAAACTCTGGAATAAGGAAAAAGAGAAGAAGACATCTCCCCCTTTCTTCTGGCCCAGAAGCTGAGACTCTGCTTGGACGACAGAAGCGTAGGTCCATGCCACATAGTCAAGACATCTGCTAGAGTGGGCAACCCAGATCCACATCCCCTGCTCTGTGTGGCCTCTTCCCTTTGGCGCTGAGCACAACATTTGGTTTGGCTTGAGGAAAGGATTCCAGTTTGCTATTTCCCCCAATATATTAAGAGATGCAATCATTCCCACCTTTCCGTTCCACCTTCCTGGCACTAATATCCCCAGCTCGACAAGCAGACTGAGCAGTCTCCCAGTCCTGGCTGGGATATCCCTGTGAGACCATTAGTCTGTGGGATTGCTGCCTGGCAAAAACAACTAGATAGGAAGCTAGCAGAGTTACTTCTGTGTGGAAACTGCCAATGGGTCTGCTTTCTGAAAGGTGACTCCTGGAAAATACACAGAAAAGCAGATTCCCATGTAAAGAAAGGCAGCTGGAGTCATTTTTGTGTGGCAGACCCTGCCAAGGAGCCATCACTGGGAACAGCATGTTCACACGTACAGTCCTCCTGGAAATCACCTTCCCAACCTTTGCTCATTGCTTCCATACGAGTGACGCCTTGATGCTCTTGAAGGAACCTTCCACTATGCACACAGGGGCTGTGGCCAGGAGTGAGATGGTTTTCCATAAATCGGTGAAATGTAGCCCAAAGAACAAGGAGCGCTTGGGTGGGGAGATGTCTTCCATACAAAAGGACAAAGAATAGCTGAATTTGGCAGAAAACAGGAAGTAACAAGGCCAGACGAGCTGAACAACTTTCCCTAGAGACAGCAAGCAGCCTAGATATGTGGAAAAGCTGAGCAAAGACAGCCCAGTCCTTTTTGCCATCTTCTCCCTGCTGAAGTGGATGCTCAGGTCTCACAGCTGAAGCTGTGCGTTGATGGGGGAAAACAGCTCAGGGAAGGCCAGGACATAAAGTTTTAGCTCAGGACTGGGGGTTCCCTCTCAACCCTGGACAGGTCTTGGTGCCTCCTGACCTCTGTTTCTCTGCTTGCGAGGTGGGGGAAGGCGTTGACCCCATCACTGGAAGCACTGTGGGATGCACAGATCCAAGGCTTTTGGCACCAGCAGGCACAGGTGACCCTGCTCTGGTGGCCTCATTCCTCACACGGTGTCAGTGAAAGCGGGAGGACTTCTGTTTTATCCGCTGCCGTCGTTTGCCTCCTTGTGGAAGGAGATTGGCAGGGGACCAGCAAAAATCCATATTTCTTTAATAAGTACATCCTCATGATTCAGTCCTGGCAGATGGACAAGCCAGGCCCTGGATTTCCTCAAGCCCTGCTCTGGCTGACTCCAGGGGAGAGTTCATTTCCCAGCATTTCTCCCCATCCCCTCTCCTCCTCTCCCTTCTTGCTCTGCCCATCGCCAAAGAAGGCTTTAACCCAGGACCAAGCGTGCCAGCCGCTTGCTGTGTCCTGAGTACGGGAGGCAGAAGGCAGCACATGAATTATGATGACTTTAATGACCGTTTTATGGTTTCATGGCCATCGCTTCCCATCAAGCCACAAACTGGATGTGATACACAGGCTGCCTATATGTTGCATATCCGGCATTGATTAAAGAGTGAACTGACCTAATTGGGGTTGAAGTCATTGCTATCAACACGTACAATCCCTCATATGCTCGTAGCACTCTGCAGCACAAAAACCCCCAAGACGCTGCGTTGTATGGTGTCATTATGAGGCTGGGTTTTCCTTCTATCAGGAGATCCGAGGTCAGTCCTGACTCTGCTTCCACATCTCTGTGTGACCATCAGCATGTTGTTGGTGTCTGCTTCTCCCCCTGGTCACTGGGTGAAATCCTGGATGCTGCAAATGGGGCAGCTCTCTCCTCAGTAATTCCTCATCCAGGCCAACACAACGGGGAATTTTACTGGGATCCCATGAAGGATGTGAAGGTTGATTCCAAGGACACGGGGCAGAGGGTTCAAAGGTTATCCTCTCTACCAACTCCTTGCGAAAAAAACATGTATATATCTGTGAAGAAGACATGGAGTTTGTTACCTCACCTTTGCCTCCAGGCAATTTAGAAAAATTAGAAAGATTCCCCCAGATGTGCAAAGCCTCTGCAAGGAGAAGCACCCACCCTCAGCTGGTCGGCAGCCACCGTTTCTCCTCCTCCTTCCAATCCTATTAGTATTAGAGAGGGATAGAGCTATAACAGGAAAAGCCACCTCTTAGCTGCACTGCTGACAGCTTGCCTTTTAAATCTTTAATAAGAACTGGCTTGCACAGCCGCTCTCATCTGCTGTGTGACAGCGCGGGGAAGCCAAAACCCCGTGGCCTGGTCCTGCTGAAGGTCTGCTGGATGCTGTACGGGTTTGGGGAAGGTGCCTGGGGAGCCTCAGTCATTAAAATGCATTGAGGGAGCCTCAGCCTTGCAGTTCTGACTCCATCAGAAAATCTCCTCTCTGCCTATCTGGCCAGGACCTGAATTCAGGACAGTGTTCTCTTGTCCCATATGGGGGTGGTGGATGCTCTTCCCTGTGTCCTGCAACCCACGGCACTTGTAACCACAGGGAAGAGGGGACAGATCTGCCAGCAAAGGACATAACCCACCATGACTGCTCAGCGGCTGAGTTCTGCCCACCTAACCCACGCAGCTCCCAAAAGTGTCTGCAAGAGCCCTGTGGCACTGAGTTTGGCTCAGGCTTCCTCCTCCAGATCTCAATTTGGGACTGCAGACAGTACAACGAAAAGGGTGCAAAAATAGCTACTCTGGGACATTAATTAGAACCTTTTATAGACTCACTGACAGATGGTGACCACAAAGACTTTGCCAGAGTCTCTGGGTGAAGATGGTTGTGACAAGGAGTAGAAGGCCATGTTTACAGCTTAGGAAATTGTTAGGAATTGACTCTCAGAAACCACAATTAACGAGTGACAATAGGCATGGAGCATGCTGGGATTCTGCTGCCCTCTCCTGGATGCAGTGTCTTGTTCTGGCCCATGAGCTCACGGGCCATGGTTCATGGAGGCTGATCACGGCCAGGTTGTTTGCAAGGCCCATGACATCCTGGCTTCTGACAACCACTAGCCATGGCAGGCTGCTCAGCTTCTGTGGTGGTCTAAATCTGGTTATCAGCTATCTTCAGGTGAGCCTCAACCGTGCTGAGGGTTTGGGAGAGCTGATATGCCTGCCATGAAGATGAGAAGCAGCTTGAACGGTGTGAAAATGGAGTTAGCAAGAGCATCGGCGAGGACCTGCAGGGACACGGTGGCTGTAGCTGGGGGACCAGCCGGGTCACAGCTGTGTTGTGCCCTGTGCTGGATACACAGCATTGTATGAACACTTCTGTGGGGTATTTAGCACTGAAATATTCAAAACGGAGCGAGAGCGTGTCCGTGCGTCACACACGGAAGCCGGGTGAGAAAGCAGGGACACAAATACACTTACAACACATGTGCAGGAAGTGGGATGAAGGTGCACAGATGCTAGCACCCTCGCCACCATGTCTGCTAAACTCAACCTATTTTTCCAGCATCCTATGTGACTTTGTAGAGTAAAAAGGGGACCTACAAGTATGAGAGTGCGTAGTGAACCATGCACACGTGTCCCGCTCTGACCTCACACCTGCAGTACACACCACAGCCTCTGGACATGTACATGAGCAGCCTGGAGGTGCCAATCCCAAATGATTTGGGTAGGGATTTCTAGCAGGTGTGCCCCCCACAGGCATGTCCCACAGAGGCACAGCCACTGTCACGGGCAGAGCAGGGTCAGCCCATGGAAATGAAGCAGCCTGGACTTACTGCACTGCATGTCAGCGGTATGATCCAGCTCTGAGACCTGGTCATGGAGAGCAAAATCCCTTGTATGGGGCAGGAACTACAGCTAAATCCAAAGCTACACCTGTGCTATACAGCAAACTTGGCAATGTCTGCATAGGAATGTCAGGAAAGAAAAAGATGGAGGAGCTGGAGTCCTAATCTTGGTCTAGGATAAACACTCCTGTATTTTGCTAATTCACTGTAAAAGAAGCAGTATCTTGAAAGGCAGTGATATGAAGGGTTAGGAAACAGTCAGAAAAAGAGCTTTGAATAAGAAGGAGGAAGAATAGCATTGTGGGAGGTGTTACAGGCACTGCTCAAAGCTGAGCTATCACCATAAGGACGGGTCTGGGAGGCATCGGAGAGGACCACTGCAGATGCTGCCCAGACCCGTCCCCACCCTGGGCACCCATTGTGCTGCTCTGGGAGGTGCTTCGGGCTCTGGTGACAGCCAGGTGTGGGCTGAGACCACAACACACCACCCTGGCCCCCTCTCATGCTCCCTGTCCTTCACTTGACTTCTAAGAATTTCTTCTCTTGGTCTTGATTTTTTTAGGTAGCTCCTGGCTTAGCCTGCCTATTCCCCAGCCTTTGGAAATAGAGCAGAGCCCTAAAAAACACATGTCTTCTTCTGAGCCCATCCTGGACCTCAAGACAGACACAGCAGAAGCACTTGCAGGTATGAAACATGCCGGTTTGATGTCCCGGGTGCCTGCAGTCACACACAGAGCCATGCACTGGTCATCTTGCTGGCCCTGCACTCAGCAACAGGCACTTGATGGGGATGTGTATTCCTACTAGCCCCATGTGTAGTCTCTCCCTCTTCCTGCTGTGTCCCTCACCTCCACTCCTCCACCTCAAGCACCCCATTTGCTCCCAACTCTGGTTATGCCAACATCAAGCTGGGCTAAGGCATGGAGTACAAGTCACACTGGCTTGCACTTGGCTTGGCAGGGACTCGCCAGACTGGAGAACCAGCTGGTGAGAGGCAGATGGCCTCTCAGTAAGCCCCAAGAGGAGCTGCATGGCCACTTCTGAAAGGACTGTCTCTGCTGGAGGAACTGTGACTAGGCCTGCACTGCTAATAAAGCCTCTTCCCATCAGCACAGGAAGGTGGGGATGTGGGCTTGAGGGACGTTGTATGCAGGTTTCATGTTTTTTTTCACATCGTGCTTTCAACCACTGCAAACCTAAGGCGCTCTGGTTTAGCTCCTGTGTCCATAATGCTCAGCTTTATCACTGGAGGGCATCTTCTGGGCCAGGCAGGGGGAGGTCTGCACTCAGAAGCATCAATCCTGGGCAAGATTGGCCCATCAAGTCACCCCTCTCCCCAGACGCACCCATACCATTGTGCACTTGCTGTGTAGTTAACCATGTCGTAAGTAAACACCAGGGCATAAGGCCCTCCCACGCTCAGAAAGCTTCCCATGCTGAGCCGTTTCCAGGAAGCACTTTCCCAATGTACATGCCATGGCAGAGATCCGATGGAAAGGCTGAATCACGTCTCTTGGGTTGTAAGCGTTCAGGCCATTCCCAAACCAGGATGGCAAGTGATCACTCGTCTGCCATTTACACATGAGCACCCCTGACCTCCTGAGAAACTGCAGAACAGTCCCTGCTGTCTCCTGGGACTGCAGGAAGTGGCAATACCCGTCCGGTGGAAGTTCCCAACAAGGGACACGAAGATGCAGATCCCAGGGTGAGGACCTGCTGCTTCGCCAGATTCTCCTGTCTTTCATCTGCTCGTTTAGAGAGAACCTAACGAAGCAGATACCCAGCTGGTGGGCATTCACTTCTGGGGCTTCTAACCACACAAGACTTGATGTTCTGTTACAGTATTTTATAGCCAATAACCAGGGGAGCCTGTGAATCCCTTTTCTCCCTCCACTATCAACTCCAGACAATTTCTGTGCTTCATTTTATTCATTTGCACGATCTATTTCCTCTATGATCTTTTCAGAGCTGTGAATGCAGGCAGAACCATGCCATCCCCCCTGGGGACATACGCAGTGACAATCCGTGGCTGGGGACAAATTCTGCCCAGGACCAATGTAATAACTCACACTGTGACATCCACTCGAAGATGTTTCAGAGAAAGACCTTCTTGCTGGGGTTCCTAAGGCAGCAGCTAGTGATGGTTTGCTCTGGGTGGACATTCCCCAGGTTAGCCCTTGGAAAAGCCTCCTGGCCTCTTCCAGCTTGGACAGCTCAGCACAGGGAGGGCTGCTCCCCAGGAGGCAGCGGGTGCCCAGGAGCAGCTCCTCGTGCTGGGGCAGCACCTCTTGCAAGGCATTTGCCATATGTAATATTGGTGACTAATTCCTGCCAAGAAATAGGAAGGTCTTACCTACAGAGGTCGGCTTGGCGAGAAGTGCCTAGTGAAAGCTGCTTTTGCTTCTTGCAGCATAGAAACATCTACCCCGGGCCAGATGTTTTGCTGATGTGAAGTCGCAGCAGCTTGCAACATCTGAGGGCCTGGCTCCACCTCACCACTGGAATTTGAACTCTCAAGTCTGAATTTGTTCTGCTTTGCCAAAACAAAACGTGTTACAAGTCATGTCCGTGCCATAAAGCTGCAGTCATTGCACTCAAAAAACACAATCTAGCAAAGCAATCCTGCAAAGTCTTGCTGTGATAAAGCCGCTGGCCATCAGGTACAGATTCACTGCCCCTTGGCTGGCCGTACTTCAGGAGGCATCTCACTGGTCCTGTGAAGCAGCTCCTCCAGCAGACTGCAGGCATGCATTGCTCTCAGAAAAGGTTTTCCCAGCACCTGGGACATCCCAGCATCAGGGGAAATCAAAGCTTCTGCCTTCCAACAGTGCCATGGGAGGCAGTAAGAGCTGGGAGATGGGGGGGTGGGGATTTGCTGCTGCTTCTCCCCCCCCAGGGGTGGCAGAAGTGGGGCAGGTGAGTGCGGCTGCTACGTTAGCCAGTAGCGTTGTCACTTGGGTGAATATCCACTGCTTATGATAAGGATATCCTGAATATTTGGACTGCACAGGTCCACGCTGAGCAGGAAACATTGTCTGTAACCCACAGCAGAGCTAGCACCCTTCCAAAACAGCAACAAAAAAAGACATGTCTGAGAAACGCAAATGATTTCAGAGGGATGGGTTTGACTTGCAGTAACGAGCTGCATTATTGAGGCAGTCAAGGAGCACACAGTCACAGCCTGGTGCCCCATGCAGGCACGTTCGTCCCCTCCCTCAGAAGCCAGCAGCCAGCCCTCCGTGAAGCCTCTGTGGGGCCAGATCCTGCCCTCTGCACCTTGAAGCATGCAGAGGAGAGGAAATAAGGGGGAAGATGAAAATTAAAACCACCACAGGATGAACTTGGAGCCGCAATTAGCAGCCGCTGATGGATATCGTGTCACAGGGAGAGCGAGGGGCACGGATTTAGATGGCAGTGGGGGCTTGACTCTGCAGTGACTGCAGGGATGCATCCTTTGCGCTTTGTTCTGTGCCCAAACAGACCCTGATAGAAGTTATGTGTAGTGAGAGGTGGCTTGAGTCAGATATCTGTCCATCACTCATGACAGACACTTCGAGTTAAAGGCCAAAAAGGTCCAACTTGTACAGTGTCCACATGGACCTTCCTGCAGAGCGCGTGCTCCCGTGCTGGGTGCATTTCTCCCATGCAGACCCTCACAGGATAGAGGCATTTCCACATTGCACCTCCTCCCACAGCATGTGAATATATACACTCAGAACACATTTTATCATACGAACACTCTCAAGAGTATCTTGTTTCCTGCAGCCACACTGCCTGGTACCATGATCCTGCAAGCTAAATGTCCTTCTGAGAGGTGAAGCTGTGACCTTCATACCTTAGGAGGTTGCAAGGGTGACGGTTATGAGCCCATCTCCATCATTTACTCACTTCTCAAGCTGTCGGTACCACAGAGGGCTTAGGAGGAATGAAGGAACAGAGTTCTTGCCCATGAAGCGGTGCTGGCCGGACGCGGAGCACCCCAGCACACATGGTACCAACACCAGCAGGTACCACTGACCAGCTTTCCTCCACCCCTGAGACCTTCCCTCCAAGGAGAGTTACTCGTGCTTCAGTCAACCCTCAGAAACAAATCCGAAATCCCTGAGTCCTGAACCCGCCTACCCTCCTCCTGACAGCAAATTACAACATGAATGATAGAAGAAAATCTATCATTTTGATATATCCAGATCAAAAATCTGGATTATTGTTTCAACGCTGCAGGGTTGGACTGTTTCAAGGCTGCAGGATCTTTCGAAAGGTCCAGCTTGGTTTGATTATTCCTTCTTGCTGAGATGCTGCAACAGCAGGAATTAACTATAAAAACAACAGCAAGGGCAACAAACTAGGTTTTCTGCCACCCATGCAATGAGTTTTGGCTCAAGCCACTCTCTGCCACCTCATGGATAACCAGCCCAGTCGGTGCTTTTCGCTGGGGCTGGTACCTTCTGCCAAGGGACCCAGGCATCCCCGGAGAGCCCGCTCAGCGCTGATGGGCATTGCCAGAGCGATGTGGCAGGGTCTGGGTACGAGGCTGAGAGCAAAGCACATTGGCACGGCCGCACGTGAAGCCCCCAGTGCTGTCTGCCTGAGGATTAACCCCATTAAACAGACCTTTTTAGAACATGCAAAGCAAAAGCAGAGCCAGTGCTGATAAATAAATATATATATATATATTCCTCCACAGGGGACAGAAGGAGCCTTGGCTTTCAGCAGAGAAGTTTAAAACCCGTTTGTCTGTCCTGGTGCCAGCACCCCGGGTCCGTCTGGGTTGCCATAGCAGTTAATCCATGCACGATGTCACCAGAGCAGCAGATTTAGCAACAGCCTTTGCTGGCACAACCAGGCTAATTGAGACTCTTGGGAATGCAGAGGCTACTGCTGCGGGTAGATAGGGTCAAAGACATTTATTTATGCAGAATCTTGCCCTTCTTTGATGAAATAAGGGGGATTAGAGCCAGCCAGGAGTGCAGACATCAGTTTTCAGGCTCAGCTTGATTTTTCAATAATCATTTTGGGCAGAGGCGAGACCTGAGATTCACGGGGATGAGGAGCGTGCAGAGCAGCAGCTATATTGCACCGGGCATGGGTAGGCTGCAGATGCACCCAGTGCATCCCGCCCCATCCCGCTCCCCACTGGCAATGGGTTCACTCAAGGCAGACACAGGCTGGCACTTTCCAGGCAAGCTGCTCTTACATATGAAATCTGCAAATGTTTCCATCCCTGCCTGATATCTGGTCACAGCTCCCCATCACTACCAGAGTTCATGAGAAATGTTTTGAACAAAGAATAGATCTGTTTTCTGAACGCAGTTTTAGGATGAACAAAACTTTGGTCGAAGCGAATGGTTTAGGTCCCTGCCCCCCTTCTCCTGGCAAACGCAGGTATACAAACTAAATAAGCTCTTCCAGCTCTTGTTTTGAAACTTTTCTCCATCCCTGTGTCACAACACACTAAATCTAAGAGGCTAGGAAGGAGTTTAATAAGCTTGTAAAGGAACTGGGACATCTTTGTTTGACCCCAGGCAACTTGTTGTTGTTTTTTCATTTAAAATCTGGAAGGAAAAGAACTGTTGAAATAAAAGGGTGGAATAAAAACGATCTGAGATGCACAAAGCTCTGCTCCTACCCATGGTGGGGGTTTCCCTCTGCTGTCCATCTCTCTGTTTGGCTGCCTGGTATGGGCTCAGAGAATGTTTTTGGTTGGGACAAAAAGAAGAGAAGATCTTCCTTTTCTGTTTTGGGGAGATTTGGGTGTCTGCAACAAGTAGTGGAAAAGGAAGAGCGATCTTACAGGCCAACCCAGTCTGAGCTGAAGATCCCCCATTGGGATGGGGAAGCGTCACAGGAATTAACTGCTCTTCACCCGTCCGTGTTGGGAGCTTTCAACAACCCTCTCATGATGGTGCTTTGCTGCAAGATACCTGACCCATCGGCTTGTCCCCAGACAAGACCCTTTCATCCTGGGTCTTTGTTGCCAATTGACAAAGGAGGGTCAACCAACCTCAACCAGCTCTCAGGACTGCAAGGGTCTCCGATGGAGTCCAGGTTCAGCACGGCAGAAGGACAGCAGAGGCTGTAGCTGAGTGCAGCCAATGGTGCAGAAAGAAGCTGGCTCTGCCTGAGAGCAATGCTGTGAAATCTGGGAAGCAGGAGACACGGGTGTCCATCTGCAGAAGCTGGCTGGCCCCAGCACACTCCTCCATCAAAACAGGCTGGGCTACATGGAAAGCCAACAAGACACAGATCCCTCCAAAAAGCTCTGCAGCATCTCTCTGGCATCAGTCACCTGCATTTGCTAGAAAGGGAACTGGAAATGTCTCATCCAGAGCCGCCAGGATATGCTGGAGCCTTTGGCATGTTCCCACCTCAGATTTCTTCTGGACCTCGAAACATGGATACAAAGCAAACCAAACAGTGTGAGCTCCTGGCACATGGCAAGTTTATCTCCTTGTCAAGTGCTCAGAAAAGAAAAAAGCGCTATCCGAAAAAGCAGCAAGGAGCTGGGACAGTGTGTGCTTCCCCTGCAAAGCACCAGCTCGCCGTGGGCAGGAGCCCATTAATTGCACTCAGCAGGATTTCTAGCAGCACCGTGGGGCTGTGTCGGAAGTGTCACTTCTGCACTCTAATTGACGTTCTAAAGCAGACAAAAGTGTCACACAGGAAGCAAAGTCTGAGAAAATTTAAAAAGGATGACAAAATCAGTCTACATAACAGATCCTTTTTCCCAGCTGATAGCTGGAGTGCTGAGAGGAGCACTCAGAAGAGGAGTCGTGAGGTGTGCTGGGATCACCTCAGGAGCTATACCCACATATTGCCGGGCACAGGGGCTCTTACTGCGGTAGACAAGAAACACAATGTGAGGGAAGCTTAGCCCAAGGGAAAATGAAGTTATTTGTCCAAAACTGCAGAGAATATTGATGGCAAGGAAATATCTGGAAGACTTGGACTGCCTCAGAGTCTGGGGTGTTCATTGTCAGGTTTGGTCCAGGTCAGATTCCAGCCAAAGTGATCCCCACGCTCCTGTAATCACTAGCACACAAAAACAAAACACATTCATCTGAATTGCACACTCCAGGCTTTTAATTGGGGTCAGAAAGACTCTGATCTCATAGACAGTCTTAGGCAAAGATTCCTAGACCCAAGTATCTTGTTCCAGTAATGGAACATCTGCTGGTGGCCAGTGTAGTACAGTGGCCAAGATGAACATCCGTCCCTTGACATCTGCCTGTTGTTGGATCCTGCAAATTCCAGCGTGGAGCTGACTTTCCTTGGAAAATCTTCATGGCTCTTGGCTCCCCTCCCACCCTTTGCAGTTTGGAAACACATGTGCCTGTGCAGGTGAACTCGGGCTGCGATGCCTGGCCAGGATGCTTGGCCAGGAAGCTCATGTTTCAGCACCGTACAGGGAGAAAATAAAAACCTGCTGAGATTTGCATTTCTCAGTGTGTGCAGGACCATTTGTGCAGATGTGCAGCCGGAGCAGGCTATGAGAGAACACATCCTTGGTGTATGAGGTAAAACAAAATATATTGTTTATGGGCAGTTAATGAGTATTTCCAAAGACCAGTCATTAACAGTTACTAGCTCCTTTATGCAAAGTGCCTCGGCCACCTGGAAATGGCCTAAACTATCTCATCATACCTTAATTAACAGAATTACACTGCTGGTACCTGCAAAAGGTCTGGACCAAGCTGTGTACTGACACAGGGACTGGAGAGGCATGAGAAGGATGGAAGTTCATCTTCTCAGCAGTTTCAAAACAGAGATGCCCCAGCAAACCCGCAGTCTAGCAGGGGTTTTTTCACACAATTGTGCTGCTCTGCCCAAGCTCAGCAGCCCGCCATGTGTCTCAGGCAGTCCCAGATACAACGGGAACGCAGCAAGAGCAGATGGCTTGCAAGAGTGTGGAGGCTGCAGGTTTGCAGACTGGCAGCTGAATTTCAACCCAGCATTGCCAGACCACGCGAAGAAAATCAGCGTGGTCTGGCATGGAGAGTATGCAGAAGCAGGACCCAGAAGACTTTAGTTTTGTCCTCAGCCTGGTGACCTTAACAAGTTATTTCACTTCTCTGTGCCTCAAATGGGAATAATAGGATGCAAAATGTGTTGAAAGCTGTACAGAGAAATCGCTATGCCGCGCTAGCTATCCTCGTTGGATGGTCTAGGAGCTAAGACGCTGGAGAAGAGCTGAAGAGATTTGAATTCAGTCTCCAGCTAAGCTATAGACTCCTTGTATGAATTTGGGTGCATCAGCTTTTGTTCCCCATGCCTCAGTTCCCCATTTCACTAAGGCATTTTGAGGCTTGCAGATAAGATGATTAAAGCAGTATAAGAACTTCAAGACTTTATTCCATCACTCAAAGAATTTGGCGGTAAGATACGTCCTGGAGAGATTTGACAAAGAAAATCCAGCCTTCAACGTTTCTCCTCAGTGACGGATGACATTTCAGCTTTCCACCTCTAGCAATTTTTGTGCTGGAGCTGTTCACGTAAATGTCAAAATAAAAAAGAAGAGGAAGGAAGAGGGGAAAAAAAACACTTACAAAAATACTTACAAAAAGTTTTCAGGGAAAAATAAAATCCACCTTGACATTTTCTGCTTCTATGGGGGGCAAAGTTTAGGCAGAGAGATTTAGAATAGAAATATTTTATATCCTGCTTTATATCTCTGCTAGCAGACATACTCAAAAAAAAAAAAATAAATAAAGTAGGTTAAGAGTTTAGACCTTTTAGAGAAAAAATGCCCAGGTGAGCTGAGCTATCCGCCCCCTGCACGGCTGTGCCTCAGCTTTGCTCCAGATGCAGCGTGTCTTCAGGGCCATGCAAGCACCTGCTCTCATGCATCTCTCTTCCCTTCCCCAGCCCGCGGCGATGCAGAAGAGCCTGGGCAAGGCCAGGAGACGAGGCAGGACCCAGCCAGCCCCAGCGGCGGGTGCGACGCTGCAACCTCCAGCACGAGCAGCCACGGCGAGCCCAGTCCTGCTCCGTCCACAGGTGAGAGCATCCCGAGAGACCCCAGGCCGGAGCAGGGGGACCCCAGCCCTGCCGATTCCTTGCCTTGGCCAGAAGCCCCCGAGGAGTGCCCAGCTCGCCCCAACACCCTGGACTTCTCCAAGTCCCTGAAGAAGCTGGAGGAGGTGAAGCAGACGGGGCAGAGGTGTAACAGCAACCACGCGACGGTGAAGGAGAACGGGGTGGGGGGCAGCCCCGTGGCCGCGGCGGTGAGCGAGGAGAGGAAGGCGCTGGAGTCCGAGCTGGGGAAGTGCATCGAGGACTTCCGGAAGATCAAGATCCCCCTCGCCTTTCCCAACAAGAAGCGGCAGTGGCAAAGCGAGCTGCTGAGGAAGTACCAGCTGTGAGAGGAGAGCTTGTCCCCCCGCCGAGGGATGCACTGAGTGTCTCCACCGACATCCCCTGGGCCGTGGGCAGCAGAGGGTATCCACACACCTGAGTGAGGAGCGTAGGTCGCTCCTTCAGCCCATCCAACAAGCAAAAGGGTTGCAAGCCTATACCCACGACAGCGTGCTCCTTACCATGGCCATCAGGAGGGATGCATGGTATCGTGAGTGGCATAAGCATAGGTGGAGGGACATAGAAGAAGGAAGGAGGCCCAGGGTGAATCATCAGGGCCAAAGCTACCATCCAGCAGAAGATCCCATATTTATAAGAGTGAATTTTCCTGGCGTTTCAAATAATAAAATATAGTTGGTGTCAAAAATGAATTCCAGTCTCCTTGTTTCTTTGGCACAGATGTTTGAGCTTAGCTGCTCAAAGCTGTACAAGTGGTTTAGATATTCCGTTTTCTTTAAATTAATGGAAGTTGCATATCTGACTGCCTTATGTTCTTGGCAAAACTTCTCTGTCTGTAATGTTTGCAACTGGAGAGCTGGGATTCAGCAAAACCTTCTTTTCATGAGAGGTCATGATGTTTTGCAGATATTTTCCTTTTCTTAAACAAATACTTGAACACCGCCCAGCCTTGCGCTGAGGCCTCCAGTCAGAAGTGAGCGGGTGAGGAGGGTGCTGCCCTGGGAAACCGTGGCTGAGCCGGCCCATATTGACCCCAACTCACGCAGGGCCAGCTCTTGGCTGCTCCCTGCATCCAGGAGCTGTTGGATGGTCAAGCAGCCCGACCTCGAAAGGCGAACGGGAGCAGCTCAGAGGTATGGGGCTCCTCCACGGGATGGGGCGCTCGCTGGGTGAGTGCCTGTGGATCAGGACCAGGTGGCGAGGAGGGTGGCTTTGGGCTGGGGTCATGTTACAGACCACCCCGTCAGGGTGAGGATGCGCATGGAGCCTTTAAACAACTTGAGGAGACTTCCGAGTGATGAACCCTGCTCTCATGGGATCTGCTGGAAGGACAAAGGATTGGGACGCAAGCAGTCCTGGAGATTTCTGGAGGATTTCATGGATAATTTTGTGGTTGAGGTACTGGATGGGCCAACTGGGGCATGCACAGCTGGATCTGCTGTTCACTAACAGAGGAGACCTGGATGGGACTGTAATAGCCAATGGCAACTTTGGCCCTAGCGACCAGAAACAGTGAATTTTGAGGGCCTGAAAGCAGCAAGGAAGGTGTGTAACAAAGCATAGACCTTGGCTGACCTAAGAAGTCCCCTGTCACTCACAGGAGTCCCATTAGGCAGTCCCCATCCTGCACCCCACTGCCCCCAGCACCAACCTGGTCCCCCAGCAGCTCAGACAACCTCCTGCTCCAACTGTGTCCTCCAAACAGCTCCACAGATGAAGAATAAGCGAGGAACCCCCAGCAAGCAAGCTCCAGGGCACCCTCCCAGCCTGACAAAACCCACAGAGGAATTTCAGTGGGTTTTCTTAGATTAAACAAAAACAACCAAATGAAAAACTCGACGAGCGTTTGCTGTGGTGAGGTTTTGTCAGGAGGAATTGCTTGGCCTCGCGGGGGGAGGTGGATGGGGAGGCCAGATCCACATTCTTCTTCCTTTTATACGCAGCCAACACTACAAAAGTGTTTACAGGAACTTGGAGAGCCGGAGCAGTGCAAGATACCCTGGGGCAGAGCTGACAGTCAGCAAAAACCTAAATAAAAGGAGGGGGGAACCACATTATCCCAAGTCCCCTGCGCAGAATTCCCAGGAGACAGGCAGGCATGGAGCGAGTAAGAGCACAAGGATGATGGGTGGTCTTGAATCAGAGGTCCATCAGATCTGGAGCCTCTCTGGGGCTGCGCCAGAGGCACCTCAGCAGAAAGAGCAGCGAAAGACATTGCTGGTGCTAAAACCAGTTGCCAAACACTAGCTGATCTGGTGACTGAAGGCAGCCCTGTCCTAGTCTGTTTTCTAAGACGTCTGACTTGGGGATCATGGCTGCTCCTGCCCAAAGACATGTTTCAGTTATCGCAGGTTCTTCCATGTGCTTTGATCTGCCTCCGGTTACTAGAAGTGCCAGCTCTGCTCCAAAACTGATTCTCGGTGGCAGGGGCAGACCGCCCCTTGGGAGGGAAGAGAAGCTTCTCCTCCAAGGAGAAGCCCTTGGAGGTCCTTCTTCCTCCTTCCTGGTGCTCTTCAATGGCATCCTTCGTGCAGGCAGTTGCTCTCTAATTGCAAATGCTAAGGAGTGAAAGAATTTGCCCATCTTAGCACAAGGCAGCTCCGTGCACACACAAAAGATGAACTGCTCTTAAACTGGGCCCCAGACCACACAAATGACATTTAGAGAGGATTTGTGGAGTGGTTTGTGGCACAACAGCAGCCCTGCTTGGTAAACAACGATGAAGAACCACCAGCACTGCTGGACCAGCACGCTGTGTCCTCTTGCCGGAGGTGGGATTTGTCGTGGGGAGCTGCACATGTTGGGCTTTAAAGCATTTTGGGACCTCCAGGCTTGTGAGTGGTGGCCATGTGCTGATGGGTGAGCCTTCTGCCTACCGCAGGGTGTGCAGCAGGAGGTCTGGGGAGCTGCTTCCCAGGGATGGAGCAGGCTGCAAACGCCATCCCGGCACCTGCACGTGAAGAGTGGGTCCCAGCAGGAGAACCGGCCCCATTTTACCCTGCGTGTCTTCAAAAATCGCACCTGGAGCGTTTGCATCCCGAATTAAGCATCGGCAGAGATTGTTCTGGGTCCTCTGTAACCAGGTAGACTGGGGCTTTTGAGCTATATTTTACGTAACTGACTCTGCTTTTAATTTAATCCGCAATTGATTAGGAAGTGGAGCTTGCTGGGTCTGTAATTAGAGTTTACATTTCCACACTTCCTTCCATCCCAAAGCTTTTGGGAAAGCAAGTATAGTCCACAGAGTCCGTCCCATACACCTACACTAACAAAAAACAGGGTTCATCCACAAAGCATCCAAAAATGCTGAGAGATCAGTGCCTACAGGTGCATGTCACGCACTCTGACATGAGCACGCACATGTACTCAGAAACACACACGGGGCAGAACGAGAAAGAAATGGTTAACCGTACCGGTTCGTAGGCTGTAACTTCACAGTGGGAATTCCCTCGACCTTCCTCTGCCCCAGAGTTTCCTTGCATCCCTGTCCTGTTGGATAAGGCCACTGGAAGAGACCAGAGGTCACTGGTGTGCTGCTTGTCCCAGCATCCTCCGCGCTTCCCGGCAGCTCACCGACATGCACCTGGAAAAGACCTGTCACTGCTTCATTCTGCGACAGGACCCGCGGGAGCTGTGCGTTCATGCTCATTCTACCCAAGTAGAGCTGAAATACGTAAAGGAATTAGAAGGGAAAAACTGGTTATATAGGAGTGCTGGAAAATAATGAAAACACGGTGTATTTAAGGAGCCAGTGTAAAGGAACAGTAAATTATTAATAGTGTCATTACGTTCCTGTGCTGAACAATTAGATCCAGCAAGCAATTCCTCCAGAGGAGGCATCAACAGTCAACCCATGAAAGGCCAATTTGCTTTTTTTCCCTGTAAGTTGTTTTGCTGTTCTCAGCTGGAAGTGTGAATTTGGAACAAAAACGACTTAAGGCTATTTAGGGAAAACCTATTGCAAGCTGTGGGGAACAAGAGCACCACAGTCTTTGGCAATGTTCACATTGCATCCTTTTGAATATGGCAGCTCGGAAGGGCTGCCTGTCTTGGCACTGGGTGCTCCAGCCCAGCTGTGGTCCTTTCTGGTTCCCCAGGGTGGACCAAGGATGGATTAAGGAGAAGACATCCCGACACACCAGCTGCCCTGAGCTGTGGCCCTGGTCCTTATCACTCTACTGGTTATGTGCTGGAAAAGCAGAAGCTTGACCCCCAGGCTGACCTAAGAAATTCTCTAATGTGGACTTCTGGGTCTGGGATCAGCAAGACCAAGACCACCAAGACTTCACTAAATAACGAAGTTAGCTGCCCACAGCAGCATCACCTTAAACACTGAGTGCTGCGATTTATCTGTGCTTCCTTCCTAGGCTGCAGTAACTCCTTCTCTTGAGTCTGATGGGATTAGGAATGAAAAGCATCTTCTAATGTAGGTCACGGGAATGTCCTCGCTGAGATGTGCTTTATGGATGTGCATGGGGCGAGCGGAGCCTTCTGCATTGCTGATACCTGCTGCTGGAAGAGCCGCCCGGGCAGGCACTGCTGGGCTCGCTGTGGTGTGGGGGGAAACCAGCAGCTGTGGAGCTGTGTCGAGCTGTGGGCACTGGGGGAAGACGTGACCCAGAGGGATGCCTGCCTCCCTCGTAGCTCTGTTACATCCCCAGACTCCTATTCTGCCCGGAAATAAACCAGTTCCCAAAGGGTGAGGTCAGAGCCGCTCGGCCCGTGTTGGAAAGGATGCCTGGGGAAGCAAGGAAGGCCAGAAACATTTATACCTGAAACACACAACATCACCGAGAGTTTCTAACCAGCCAGGAACAGGTAAAGTGGCTCATTCTTGTTTATCCTTCAGTATTTGTCCCTCTTTATTCAAGATGATGTTCAGTTCTGTTTGATTCAAGGCATCCACTTTCATTTGTCTTCATGTCACAGGAAATTTGCGTTTTTTCTGTGCGCTGCTCCAAAGTCAATGGGACACAAGGCCCATTTTCTACCAGAAACTTGTTGTCAGTGGGAGCAATCTCAAGTTTATATTCCCCAGGGGGAAAGCCTGACTCACCCTAAGCAAAGCCCAGGACAAGGGGTCTGGAAATGGGGTCTTGTTCTGAAACACCAGGAATCCCACCGTTCGTGCACTTATCCTCCCTGCGGAGGTGGCACATCAGGTCTGCTGCCGGCATGCGGCCACGTACCCGACCGCTGCCAGGCCACAAAACGCCTCCTGCCCTGAGCCGTGAGCGCTCCCCATCCTGGCGATGGTGCAGGAGAACCAGAGAGCACCAGGACACCACTTGTCTCCTGCCAAGGGAACAAACATCTCAGCTTCTCCTCTCTATTTATTTCCCACAAACATCTCAGCTCTGCTTGAGCAGCAGGAAGCCGTTAGTTACCCAGTGACGGTGTTCCACAGGCATCCCTTAATTGAATGCCATTATCCCTTAATTAATTAAATACCAATTAATTACTGGGAACATTGCATGACATGTAACAAATGCCATCAGCTAGCTGAGACAGAATAATTTAAAACCCGGGAAGCATGGCCCAAATAATGATGCTCAGGACTGGTCCAGCAGAGAAAACACAATGATCCGAGTGCCAAATCCTCCGAGGTGGGTTGGGACGTGCTTGGTGCTTGTGGGCAGAGCCCTTTGGACCAGCACCACGCCAGGGAAACTGGAGGGGCTTTTGCTTTTCAAGCAGGCTTCAAAGCTGGTCCAAAATGTCCCAGCAGATGGGGTCTCCTGCCACTGATGCTGATTCAGTGGAATCAAACGGGCACACCGCAGTGAAATAAGCGATCGGTAGTGACTGGTGGCAAGCCTCACATTGCTTCTGCGGTGTTTGCAGTTAGCAGGACTTTCACAGACAGGGAAAAGCAACGTTTCGACTTTTCTTTCCAACATGGAGATAATGGAGAAGTTCATTTTTTCCCATGGAGGAGAAACACTGGATTTCAGCAGTGACCTCGTGGGGCGGCTTTCTGCACGCAGCAGCACAGGGGTCAGGGGCAGAAGGCACGGCTGGTTGCCATTTCTAGGCTGCAGGCAACAAGGTTAGGCTCCTTGTGCTGAGCTGCACAGGGCATGAGCCGCTCTGAGCCTCGAGCAATGCTGCCCAGCTGGATTTCTTAGTGCGAGACTCCTGCCCTGCCTGCGCTGGGTCCCCTGCCCACCTCTGCTCCCTTTAGCATCCCTGGGTTTACGGCTGGAGCCATGCTGCATGTGAGGAAACCCACTTCTTTGCTCTTTTCTTGGCCATAAAGGGACAAAACCTCCAAGCAACTGGGTGCTGTGCAGATTTGCAGCCCCTCCCATCGCAGCAGTGGGACGCAGCCTGGAGGGGGGACAGGAGGTGTCCCCAAGGCGTCGCAGCTCCTGGCCACACGGAAAGGCAGTGCAGCCGCACAGCCACAGAGGGGTTAAAGCGGCTCCGAACTCTCTGCCAGCAGAGCGGAGATGTGTCCGGGAGGGAGGATGGAAGTGGATTATATTTGTATGTTAAACTAGCAGCAAAACCGGGAGCAGATCCAAAGGGAGGGAGCAAAGGCACACACATGGATGCAAAGGGGAGAAGATGGAAAAGCCAGCCTTCCAGAAGCACCCCCGTATATAATACCTCTGTTTTTAAAGAGTGCCATCAGACACCTTTCATCTGACCCAAGCGCTATCTCCTGCCTCCCATCTTGTGCTCTTACAAGGGATCGTCCTTGTAGGCTGCTGCTGAGCTCGCTCGGCCTCCTTCACCAGGCATCAGAAAGCTCCTGCTATGAGAACGTTGCCAGCAGGAAAATCAGCCCATTTCCACGGAAGGTCAGGGGTGGGACTTGGGGAGAGCTATTTCTAGTCCACAGCGTTTCGCCCACCCCAGCCGCCTTCCCAAGGATGCTCTCCCGGGCCGGCTGGCAGTGCCGCGGGGCGGTGGTGTCCTCCAGGCTCATGAAGGGAGCTCAGCTGCACGTGACAGAGACACACGGGCAAGAACTGGGTTCGTTTTAGCACGAGTCTTGGGAACGTCCTTCAGAAAACATTGCAGTCAACCACCTGGCTCTGCGAAAGCGATGCAGAGGTTTCCCAGGCTGCCTCAGAAGCTCAGGCACGCGTGATGTAATATACACAAATGTAATTAATTGTTGGTACTCCCCGCGGAGAGGGTTATCATGGAACGAGCTGCACCCATGGCCCTGGAGCACCAACCCGGTCCCACCAGTGCTGGAGCTCGCAGGCTCCCAGCACAGCCCAGAGATGCCGCAGTGTTTGTTTTAAAGGCTGAGCATGAAGTAATTGGGGATCGATAAGACTGAGCGCAGCAAATGGCTGCACCATAAATAAGTTCATGCCAAGGATTTTCTGGATCTTTTTCCCATCCCAAAGCTACCAGAAAGCCACCACGGATGCTGTCCCCACCGGTGCTGCCTGAGCCACAGCCATGGCTGGCATGTTTTAAGGGGGCAGCTGTAATGTTTAGGACTTAGGGAATTTGGAAATGCTCGCTTTCATTTCAAACACTGGAGTATCTGAGCAAACAACTCGTTGTGCAGCCAGCAAGGAGGAAAGAAGCCTGCTTTGGGTTAACGCATACAATGATTTAATTGATATAATGATCCTGATGCTCTACCAAAGGAACGTTGCAGCCTGAGTTATGTCAAATAAACTCATTTTTCCTTTTCTGCAATTAAAATGATCTACGTCTATTTTCCAAGGACAGGAAGATCAGGATTGATGAACTTTCCGGAAACTTTAAATCACTCAGAATTGAGTCTTGTATTAAAAGAAAAAGCCTGGTGGGTAACGCAGGCAGGCGGAGAGACAGGATCCATGCGTAACGATGGATGGGCCTTGTAAGCAGAGAGGGAAGAGAGATCGTCTTCTGCTCAACTGAGACTAAATCACTTAGTTCCAATTATTTTAACACCCAGAAAACCCAATGGGACTTTGCCTACATGAGGAAAACATATTACAGTCTATAACTAACCTGCATTAGTTACAGGCAGCGCCAGCCTAAACGCTGTGGGGAAATTAAGCTGCTCCTCTGTTTGTTTAATGCGTTTTTCCATGCTCTCTCATTAGAGATCAACAGCTCTGATCCCCTGGGACCCCCTCACCCTGCCAAGGCCAGTGCTTTCACCTATTTGTAATGCTGGGTTTTATTCCAGCCTGGGATCACAAAATGGAGAGGTTGCACAGGGACCCCCGAAATCCCAGTGTGCCGGACCCTGCGCGAGCGCGGTGCCCTGCAGAGAGCAGCTGGGAGCCGGGAGAAGCTGCCCGGTGACACCGGGGAGCGGACACCTTCCCTGGGCCGCTTTTCGTAGCGACCCGCCAGCCCTCGGGTTGGAACTCGGGAGCGCGTGGGGCTCGGAGGGGCGAGAGGCCGCAGCCCGTGCCCCTTCGGAGGGCCTGCAGCCAGGGCTTCTGGGCAGCCCTGGGGAGCAGCGCGTGTTTTTTCACGACCGAGAGTGTCCTGAAAGAGTGCAAAAGACCTGCAGAAGGAAGTCGGATTGGCCACAGACCTCGTGGGGAGCGGACACGTTGCTGAGGGCAGACCAAGCCCCAGCTCCTAGCTGAGTCTCACCATTTTACTAGCTAACGCTAAGTAATTTTGCGGCAATTATATATTGCCCACAGGAACAAAAGGCAAATTACAATGAGGAGGTGCAGCGGGACCCACGCGCCATCTGAAATGCAGAAACAGCCGCGCAGTGTAGCTGCCACGTAATTCAATAAAACTTGCTCGGTGGATGAGACGGCGTTTACTGTGCAGCTACTCGGCCCTCAGAAAAACTGGCCGGGCGGTTTCCAGCAGGAGGGTTTTCCACCGGAGGGGGAGGAGGGCACGGGAAACTAGCACATCTCGCAGACAGCCACCGAGCTGGAGGAAAATCAACGCACGTCTTCTGACACCTCCATTCTGCATCGCTGGGGCCAAATACGGCTTCCCACACGTGAAATCAAATAGTTTGGTTTTGACCTTGTCGTTTCGTTTCATTGACTTGAAGTTTGACATTGCAATGAGACATGAAGTTAGTATTTATTGGCTAGACATTAATAAACATATAGCATAATGCCACATGAGCATATGGTATGGTAACATAAAACACAGCTGGTTTGCAGCTTCTGTCTTGCCTCACTTACCCCGGGGTGAAGCATCTTCACCTTGTAGCTTGCTCACTACTACTTGCAGTGTCTCATGCCTTTGTTGTACTTCGGCACAAAGGAGCTGGGTGCCGCGAGGAGCTTCTGGGACTGTGGGGGGGGAGCAGGATTGGTGCCGGATGAGCTCCTGCCAGAGCCCTGCTGATGAGCTCCTCCAGCAGCACTGCATGGGAGCTGGCAAAGCCTCGTGCCCCTCTGCCTGGAGCATCGTCTGACGTTCCCAGAAGGACTCGGAGCTTCCTTTGTTCCACTGGTGGATTTGCTGAGCTTCCCAGGTGCCACTACCTCAATGCCAGCAGCGCACGCTGCCAGATGGGCAGAGCGAAGCAGGAGGAGCCGTGAAGCCCAGCAGAGGCGAGAGGAGAAATCTCCCTGGGACGGGAGCATCCTGACGCTCTTACCGGGAGGGACCAGCTGTAAGGAGCGGGGCAGGGAGGGAGGGAAGGAGCCAGGCTGGGGACCAGTGGGAAAAAGCGGTCTGGAAGCTGCCAGCCCCCTCCCCAGCTTTAGTCTCCGGCAAAAGCAAATTTCAGGCAGAAAAGCTGGGGTCGCAGCCAGCAGCAAGGGGGGAATGCAGCCACACAAAAATCCCTTTGCACAAAGTCAAGGCTGGCAGCAGGGTGGGAGCTCTCCGAGCATCCCAGAGAAAGATTTATAGGTAAAACACACTGCTTATTTCTGACATGCTGATACGGTTCCTATAAAAGCCAGGCACAATCTTGCTGGCAGGTATTAGCACAGAGTTTAATGCACATAAAAAGCAGATGAGTGTGTAAGTGCAGCCCACGGTGCAATATTTGGTACTTTTCTTCTGGTGAGAAGAGCACTTCAAAAAACATATGAAAGTATTTTTGGCTGTTCTCTGGCGAAGCCGCAAGGTTATAAGGGGGAACCTCTTTAAGCTGAGAAAACCACAGACATCGTGGGACAAAAAAAAAGGAAAGTCAAGAATAAAAAAGAGATTTAAAATGCCCTCAGCAAAGCATCACTCTGCTGTTGCAAACTCATAGTTCAGGCTGGAGAGGACCCCGCTGGTCTCCAGTCCAGCCTCCTGCTCCAAGCAGGGCCAGAGATGGGGCCAGCAGAAGCTGCTCAGGGCTTGGTCCGGTTGGGTACGGAAACCTTCCAAGCATGGAGAGACGGCACAGCCTCTCATGCACAGCTCGGGTGCCTGACCATCAGCACCGAGGTCGAGGCAGACACCTGTTTCTGAGGTACCCACATGGGCAGCAAACTCACGGTAAAGGTGGGAAATGACCTCTGCTCAGAAAGGGCTGACCTGAGCATTGTCTTCGGTCAGGAGTCAGTGACACTGGCATCCTGGATTAGATCCAGGGCACTTCTGGAGCAACATCTGGAGGCTCTGCATGGCTCCTCCATCATTTCAAGCAGCTCCGGGTATCTGCCTGAATGCCCAGGTCCACCTCTGGACACCAGGCTTCTTCCAGGTGCCTCCTCCCAAGGGAGGATGACCCCACAACAAGCGATGCGATGAGGTTCCCACGTACACGGGGATGGCTGTCCTTCAGGGACGCCCTCCTCATCCACACCATCATGATACCTGTCAATCGCACATGGCTTCATAAATAACTATCTTTTGAAGGATTTACGGGAGCAAATCCTTCCCTTCTCTGCAGAGCAGATCAATGAGGACCTAAGGTAGCTCTACACCTCTTGGAAGCACACATCTCCTTCTCCCAGCACTGTTCGCATCCAGCATCTGGCTGGGGCTTTGTGTTCCCCTCCTATAGTCACTTCTGCCCCTGATTATGGCTCATGGGCTTGATCCCAGGTTCTCAGAAGGAGAAAGGTGTGAGAAAAACAGCAAAGCCTTTGGATTTGTCTATCCAAGCTTGGCCGAGTGGAAGGATCCACGTGCAGCCCAGCAGTGGCCATTAGAGCTGGAAAGAGGGGTGCGTGCGTGCGTGCGTGCGTGTGTGTGTGTGTGTGTGTGTGTGTGTGTGTTAAAATTTATCGTGCAGCCCAATTTCTCAGCTGAGCGGGCAGGAGGAAGGCGGGTGCTTGTAAATCTCAGCAGACTGAGAAAAATCGGATCAAACAGACAGAGCCCGGTGAGGAGGGAGGAGGCAGCTCAGGTTTGTAGAGGGAGGGAAGAGCATCGTCCCTTCAACATTTCAACAACCGGCCCAGAGAAGCACGGTGCGTGAGAGACATTAAATGTCTCCCCTGTTAATAAGGAGTATTTACGGGAATATTTTTATTGCCAGCTGACATTTCAGTCTCGAGCACAACGGGGTGGCTGCCACTGAACAGCACTTATTTTCCCCTTTTTTGCACAAGAAATGTTACCTTGATTTTCTCAAGCAATGACAAAGAGCAAGGGACAACTCAAGGACTGTGGGGAAAGCCCAGCTCGGGAGCTGGGGAGATGGCCTGGTTTCTTCTCTTCTGCGGGAGCAGTGGGACTGCAGGGGGGCTCTGCAGCAGCACTTGGCTAGCAGAGGCATGGAGCAGGACTTGAGATGTCCCCGAGCACCTGGCAGCCCCATCCCCACAGGGCCCAACTTGTAAATCTTCGACTTGATGCTAGGTGCTCTCCCAGACCTCCTGAAAAAGAAAAACCAAAGGATGTTTAACACCTTATCGTCAGCAAGGTTCCTGGGCTTGATTTACTGAAGCAGCCATGGCCAGCTGAAGCGCTGGAGATGTGAACAGACCCAGAAATCAGCTCTGCTGGCCACCAGTGCATCACGTTCAAGAGGTGCCTTAAGGACTCCGGTCCCATCAGCCGGCAGTGGTACGGCTGTCCAGAGAGAAGGATGCACCGATGAATTAAGCAGATGGTGGGAAACACTCTGCTGAATTCAAGCCTGCATCAGCAGAGATGGATTTGGTGGTCTGACGGCTCTTCTACACCTACGTGCTGACCCTCATGCTGGATCTCAAGCCAGGACACGATCTGGTGTTAGGGGAGAATAGAGGTCAGCTGCATGTGCATCGACTCTCTGGTTGCTGGCAACCAATTTGTTTTTCTTACAACTAAACATCGGCTGCGGCTTCTCCTCAATCAATATTTACTTCTTGGGTCGGTAGATCACGCTAATCACTTCAAGGGAAGGCCGTGGCTTCTGCCTTCGGTTTCTATTTGTGCTTTCTTCTTTCGTCTTGGAGGAGAACTTCCTGGTTCAAGTGAGATGGGAGGAGGTGTGTTCGTAAAGCCCCAAAATCTTCCTGAAATGCCTTAAAAGGACACTCTCAAGCACTAATATGCAAACTTTACGAAATGTCAGGATCAATGGATATAGCCTCCAGAATCTTTTTTTCGTTCAAAGAGAGATGAAAATTTCTTTTGAAATGAGGTGACCAGGAAGTATTGCTCCAGTGTTTCTCCTGCAGTGCTGGGACTGGAAGCAACCCCAGTGTTTGCCAGTACATAAGTACATGATGCTGCTGGCCAGAGATGATAGACTTGCAAAAAGTGCTACAGCGATCACACTGAGTAGAACTTAGACTTATGCAAAGTGTTTGCTTTTTATCACTTAAAGTGATATTCTGTTTGTTATAACTCCATGTACTTATTAAGAATAGCAGGATTTGTTTTTATTTGCACCTCCGATTTCTGTTTGCAATTTCTGTTCTGGACTTTGGGCTCCAGCTGTGCACAGGTGGTATTGAAGAACCCATAAAGCATCTCAGGCCTCAGTGGCAACAGCTCGCCCCATCCTCCAGAGAAACCAAAACACAGACAAAAGCGATAAAGAACTGCCTGCTTGGCCAGAAAACTGAAACCAGGAATCAAGCGTTTCTCCAGATAACCCACAGAGCTTTGTATTAGTCCTGAAACCACCAAGCTTAAAGACGAGTAGGAAAACAGAATTCCTGCCTCCTGGGAAATCATGGTATTTTGACATTTGGTTAGAGAAAAGAGGAAATAACAAAACTTTTTGCAAAGCAAACTCTGAAGCTGTCTGGTAAATGCTGAAACAAAAAGTCTCTGACTTGTAGCCCTGACCAAAGAGGAACCCGGAGTGTGCCAGGAGGCGGTCGGCAGCCAGAAGCCCTGGGTCTGCTCTCAGCTTTCTGGAGGGAAGACGCAACGGCAGCGGGACGGAGCAGATGGCGGAGGCAGGAACAAAAGCAGAGCCCCACAGAGAAACCTTTGGGCAGACGGGAAAAAGACAGAGAGGGGTTTTTCTAGGAGAATAGAGGTGTTTTTTTCTGCAGGAATGACCCAGACAGAGAGAAAACTGATCCGGGGAGACGAATGCGAGCATCAGGACGAAGACACGTGTTGGGCTGAAAGAGCCGCAGCTCCCACCACCAAGAGGTGCTGGGCAAAGCCGCCGTGGGAAGGGCACGATGCGCTGCCACGCAAGGGGCACGTTCAGCCTAGCTGCAAGCCTCGTCAGGAGAGAGGTAGTTCATCCCGTTAAACTGTCTTTACCAACTCGGTCCATAGGTGCCCTTCAGCGATGCTCACCCAGAGCAGGCACACGTCAGAGCCATTAATCCTCACACGTGGGAAGCCGTTCACCGCGAATGTTACCGATCTCTTCAGAGAACTGCTGGGGGCCGTAATGCTGAGGACGGTGCGAGGACCTGGGCAGCACATCGGGGCTCCAGCAGACGGGACTGGCCTCCCCACGGCAGAGCTGTGAGGTGATGCACGGCCTCTTCACGAGAGGATGGGTAGGAGCATGGGTAGCAAACGGAGCTGGCTGAGGAGAGAGCTCAGGGGGGCATGGGCTGGAGCGAATGAAGCCTCGTGGACCTGGGAAGCATCAAGCAAGGTGCCCATCGCACACAGCTTACATGCAGGCAGCTGGAGGAAAGGCTCCTGCCTTCCCCTGGGACCCTCCCAGCTCAGTACTTCATGCAGGACTCAACTCTTACCGCAGGCAGCGCTCGGCACAGTGCTGCAGCACAAAATAATACAGCACCTTCCTCAGCAAAGCAAGAAGCCCTGTGCAGTGCTGGAAAATATGGTGGGAAGCATGAAAAACAAACAAGAAAAAAAAAAAGGTGTAAAGACAGCACCTCCCAGGCTGTCCCCATCCCCAGCAGACGCTTACTTGTTCTCTTTTCATCTCTTTCCACCGACACCCTGGAGACCTCACAATGAACAAGGCACAGAGAAATGCGAGCAAACAAAAAGCGAGAGCTCGCATCTCCTGTTTTTGTAGCATTTCTTCTGACCGCAGAGGAATGCCTTTGAAACCAAAACCTCCAGGAAAGGCAGTGCTCGGGAAATTGCGTGGGTATTATGTTGTTGAACTTGAGGATTCGCGCTAATTGATGCCCTGCTGAGCAGCTGCAATGCAGAGCACAAGGCAGGGGAAAGTCTCTTCCCCCTGACCTTTTAAACACTGACCACAACCCAGGGCAAAAGCAAAATGAGACAGAGAAGACTCTGAGCAAATGATTGTTTAAATCATGAGGTCCGCCCCACATGAAGAGGATACATAAATCAAAAGAGACAGCTTCCTACTTCCACTACAGACACGAGCAGCAGGGAAAAAAATCAAAAGAGCAGCGCAACTCAACACAGAACTAATATATGCAAACAGAAGCAAGCAGTTTGCCATGTTGCAGCAAAGCAGAAGGATCCATAAGACACCACAGGCAAAGCCTCTCAAAGGCTCTCTTGGCAGGGGAAATCCTGGGTTTGGTGCTGGTGGAGGTCACAGCGGAGTCTGGCCCGAAGACCTCAGTGAGGTGAAGCACGGGGCCAGAGTTTGCAGAGGTCTGGGGATTCCCAGGGCTGCATTTTTGGGAACCCAGCTTGGGATACTTAGAGGTGCCTGATTTTCAGGGACCCTGCTTCCTGGTGAACAAAAAAAAAAAAAACTCGTTGGAGGTCTTTCTAGAAAACCTGCTGTGCAGCACCCAGCCGCTGCTGTGCCGCGCTCAGGACGATGTCTGGCCCCCAGGAAACCAATGCAGTCAGCAAGACACAAACCCTCTCAAATTTTATGCATGGGAAGAAAAAAAGAGGGGGCTCTATGGGAGCTGCAGAGTGTCCTGGCACCCCCAGCGAACAGGGGCTGTGCTGACCTCAGTGCCTCAGGACGAGGCACTGCTGCTTGGGCACAATCACCGTGTTCTTCCCGCTCCCCATGCATTTTCTCCCAGCAACAAAGCCGCCAGCAGCTGGGAAATAGAAACCCAAACGGCTGACGCTTTGCAGCCCTGGCTCCCTAAATAGTGTATGAAGAAGAGAGAGGCTTTCACGCCACATTTCTTCCGTCGGTTTAATCCAGCCGCTCCAGAAGATATAAATAGCAGCCGCACGCTCCTCCATCCCTCCTGCCTGGTGGAGACGGGAGCTGATCCCACGGGCAGACCCATCCTGCGCAGCCACAATAAAGCCGTCCCCAGCCTCGTGCTCTCTAGTCCCGGCCAAACCACTGCTTCCCGCTGCAAGCCTGGTCTGAGCAGCTGGAAGCTGCCCGCTCCCTCCATGCTCGGAGGCCCCCTTGGGAAGCTAGGACCTGCCACCCCTCATACCTACAGGGTGATGGGCTCCCGAGCGGTGTCACCTCTGGCCACAAAACTGCTCTTGTGAGCTGTGCCCAAGAAGCGTGAACTTCAGTGACAATTTTTGGAAAAATCCTTTTCTGGACAGAAGAAGCAATTACTGCCAAATAACAAGTCCTTGGGACTCTTGGAGGCCAACAATGCTTTGGAAAACCAAGTTTTGACCGTGTTTTGAAAGAACTCCTACCACAGATGACCAGACCTTGGAGTGTACCCAGGTCAGGCTTTAGACATCCCATTGCAAGGACTGAAGTGAGGGTCCTGAAGGCCAACATTTGGGTTTGGGCTGGTAGAAACCTCCTACTTAGGGCTGGGAGCTTGCAGGCATCCCCAGGTTAGTGTCAGGAGTCAGTTTTGGGACTATGATTAGAGTCCCAAAGGATCATAAAGAGCTGAAAGGAGGATAAAGGAATGGTTGACTGCAGAATTATTTATTTTATAGGTATTCATAAAACAAAACCATTCCTTCCATACCCTAGGAATCCCCCACCTCAAAAGAAGAAGCGTCATGTCACTGCTGGGTGGCTGCAGGGCTAAACCACAGGAGCCCCATCCCCGCTCCTTGGTCTTCAGCTTGTCCCTGCCCTTTCCCACTCTCCCAGCTGGGGCAGAGCTGGATCCGATCCTGAAGGAAGGACTGGGCTACTGGGACATGTGTCCCAGAGACGCTGATTGAAGGGCACCATGCCCTTCACGCAGTTGCTGCTGTTCCCGCCCCACACTTCAGCTGTCCTGTCCCTGGGCAGATGTGCAACACCTCCCAAAAACAGGCAGGACGGAGGAAGGCAGCAGCAGTGGCTCGTGCTCTGGTCAGAGCCCCATGGGAAGACCCTGCAGAGCCCCATTGTAGAAAGCATCATGACGACCTCCCCGCCAGGCTGGCACATAAACCCAAGATCTGGAGGAGACTGTGGGACATTTTAAGACCAAGTTGGGCAACCGTGCCATTAGCAATGTTTGGGGAGGCCTTGGGGGCGAGGAGTGGAAGTGGGGAGCTCGGATGGTCCCTCAGCCCGGCTGCGGTGCAGGTGTTGGAGACCACAGCCGATGTGCGGGGCAGACCCTGTGGGCAGGGATTCCCCACCGGGGACGTGCAGGCAGGCAAGGGGCTGGCGGGCCCTTGAGCTGGGAATGAGTCATGGCCAGCGGGACAGGAGGCACGGCCGTGATGGCTTCTCCAGGCCTCCTGGAAGAGAGGACACGTGCAGGGAGGGAGGGAGGCCGTTCCCGCCTGCTGCCACATGTCAGGCTGCCGCCGTGAATTTCACGCTTGCAAAAGCACGAGACAAATGGCTCTCAGCGGCGGCTGAGGACAGGTGCTGACGTCCCTGAGCTGCTGCTGGGCCAGAGAGGATGGGAGGGCAGGAGTCACCCGGGCATCCCTCGCTCCCTGCTCCGTCTCAGACGGAGACCGGTCCAAGCGCCACAGCAATGCTCAAGGGATGGGGAGGCGCGGAGGGGAGATCAGCGGGTGAACACCTCTGCCATCCCAGAGGTCTCAACGTGAATAGTGCTTGCAGAAGCAGTCTGGAAACTCTGCCTTCAGTTAACAAACATTAGTTAGTAACGGTAAGGTCCCGCACCGTGCAGCAGCCTGCACGTGCTTCCCAGCCTGTGAACTGTAGGAGTGCTGGGCCGCATCTGGTGCCTGGCCATGGAGCCCCTGGATCTGGACCTCAGCCTGCAGGCTGACTTCCTGGCTTGACCTTGGCTCCGAGCCGTCACTGTGGACCTGCCTGGCTGTCCTGACCTATGGACTGACTTCCCAGCTCCGCCTTGGACCTCCATCATCACCACGGTATCTGTTGCCTTACGGTCTGGACTCTTGGTTGGACCTGGCCACCATCTCTGTGTCCATCCTGCTTGGGTGCTGTGGGACTGGGTCCTGGCCAGCCTCTGCCCCGATGGCTGTGCGATCCACCTTGGCTCCAATTCACCTTCCCGTGGGAAGCCACCCGGCTCTTGCTGCTGCCCGGTGGCTGGGCCCAAGCAGGTGGTTGCAAAGCTTCGGCTGCATGTGGCTGTTACTGCATGCAGGAGTCCGCTGGTGGGAGCATAAAACAAGAAGAAAAAGCTGGACAGAAAGAGGTAGGTTTGTGTATGGGGTAGGTTCTCTCCTGAAAGTGCATCGCATCTTTGGTGATGACAAAGAGCAGCTTAAGTGAAATGAGATTTTTGCCCAGAGTAGGGCAGAATTAAAAAAAAAAAAAAAACAGCCACACCTCCTACTTTCTCATTGACCTTCCAGCTAAATCACGGCTCTTCCTCCTTGACTTGACGCTTATCCATTAGCATGATGAGTTGGGTGGGAGTAGTGGCTTGCGGCCACCACCCAAGGAAATGCATTTGGGCTTTATTATGAACACTGGATTTTTCAGTCACATGCTAAAATGCTTTGATCACTAGATGGCTGAAGTACTCACTTTGTTGTAAATATATAGGACATAAATTGTCATATTTATCAACCCCAGTATGGCAGGGGCCACTTCCCTGCTGACAGGTAAGGGTTGGCCTCCCATGGACCACCACCTCTTAGCTCTCAGAGGAAGGATATTTATTACAAAGAGGTAACAACCGGCAAAGCTTTTCGTGTTACTCATTGCTCTCCTCTCCCGGCCATTGCTGAGCTAAGGGAGGAACCAAAGACTTTAAACTGAAGCGTCCTTGCCAAATCCCTTGAGCTCTCTACTCTTCAGCAGCTAGGACGTCTCAACCAATTAATGAATATAGATCAGTTTTATGAAAAATGTATGATGAATGTACATCTCATCTTGGAAAAGGGACTCTTTCAGGCTTGGAAATGCATCAGTACCTTGAGGAAGGTACCTGAAGTTCACCTGAATGGCATTGCAAATACAGAAAAATTATTCTGCCTGTACAGCTAAGGACTTGAGTGCTTTGCCCCTTCTGGTTGGCACAGTCAAGAAGTAAAAATGCATCGTGCTGTCTTGCCAATGTCTCATGTCAGAGGGACATCTGGGCTCTTCTGTAATAAATAATATGGTGGTGAGAAAGGCAGAGTCATTTCTGTTCAAGGCTGGTTTCACGTTTTATGGCTTCTTGCTGTCTCTTCTGGAGACAGAGCCTCTGCCCTTATGGGGAGGGACTCCTGGACACAAGCTTCAGAGGCTGGACTCTGCCTGCAGAGCAGCAGCACACGGAAAGCCTCAGAGGTCTGTCCTGGGCCCTGTCCTGTTTAACACCTTTAATGACCTGGGGGAGGGCAGGGTACTTGCTCCAAGTTTGCAGATGATATCAAACGAGGGGGTGGAGGGGAGCAGTCCATATGCTCAGGGGCAGGGCTGCGTCACGGGGCTGCACTGCAGCCACTAAACATCTCAATCCATTCCTTTCTTGGGACTTTGTCACGGACCCACTGAACGAAACCAACAGCACAGGCTGGGGAGAGGGCACACCCAGGGCTGCGAACATCCGGCTGAGTCCCTCTATTATACCCCTGTCAACGGCTTATTGCTTCATCAACCACGCTGGCGACTGGGCGTGAATCACAAAGCCAAGCAGGCAGGGACAAGGACAAATCAATGCACCGTGATTCCTCCCTTTCTGCCTCTCTGGAGGGCACACACCAAAGCCGTGCGATCGGCCCTGGCCTTGGCAGAGAGGGAGGGAAGGGAAAGGGCCCCGCGCTCGCTTGGAGGTGTTTGGCCGCCGGTCTGTGGTGCATTACTGCTCCTGCATTGCTTGCCTGCTGTGAGGGTGCTGGAGAAGCTTTGGAGGCCAGCTCGCGGAGTCCTTCAGCTCGAGGTGCCACGCTTACACCGGGCATCCTCCAGCTCCACACCTGGGCAGAGAGCGCGTCTGGGGTGTCACCGACGGCGTCCTCAGCTCGCAGAGCACGCCGAAGTGCCTCATCGTTTCCTCCAAGGACTTCGCTCACGCATTAAACAAGAAGCTGGCCAAGACGCCTTTGTGCTCATGAGGTTCTCAGGAGGGGAGAGCGGGTGCCAAGGTGGGCATGGGGGAGGAGGGACGTGACCCTGGCTATCAGCAGAAGCGGAGGAGTCACCGCTCTGCGGGGTGGGTTTCTGCCAGGGGAGCAGGGGCAGGAAAAGCACCTGGGAGTTTTTCTTAGGGGGGGGTGACTCAATAGCTTGTGTTAGCCTCTTCTGCTCCAGCTGGTTTTGATTCGTTATTTTAGTACAGGGAAATGACTGTCCCCACCCTCGACTGCCCTGCTTGGGCAACCATCCCCTGAAAAGCAGAGAGGAAAAAGGAAAATGGGTAAAAACGAGCACTGAAACATCAGCTGTGCCTCTAACCAGCAGCGCAGGCATTGCCGTGACTGGGCAGCAGTGCTGGTTCGGGAAATCACAGCCGAGTCCCGGACCGGTTAAAAATGCGCTCCAGTAACCTCTGCTTCCATCTTCCCTTCTGGCAGCAACCTCTTTCAGCCAGGTTTGGAGGATGGTCCCCCTTCTCCTCCCAGATCACTTGGGCTCAGATTTCTGTTTGCACCCCCATGCACCCTCGCTGCTTGCAAGGAGTTTTAGTTCCTACCCTATCTGAAAAATTGAGAATTAAATTCAGCCACCAAGGAGTTTCTTTGCTGTATTTTTTATCCCTGCAAAGCTCCCCATCCTGCTCAGCCTTGACTTTCATTATGTCATTTTTGGCTTACTGAAAGACAAAAATAATAAAGCGATAAATCCCCCTGAGGAGACAAAAAGCCACTGTGCTCCCACCTTTAATAATGCCACATCCAGTCCAGGCTCATGGGGATAACCATGAGATGAAAAATGTCCTCGGGGCTTCCCAGGACCATCTCTTCTGCATTATCCTTCCCATCTAAGTTGTCAGACACCAGGAATAATGTGTGTGTGCAGGGACGGTTGCCTCCTGCAAGGCTTTCCTGCCTAGCTCAGTGCTCACCATGAGGCCAAGCCATGAACGCAGCTCCCTCATCCTCAGGCTTTGCCCAAGAGGATGAGGAGTATTAACGCAGCGCTGCAAACCTCGTGTTCTCGTCAACCCCCAGTGATTAGTGTTCCCAGATTAATAGATACAGCTCTACTTAAAGCCAGATCAATAGTTCTCACTCACTATTTTTTGGTGTCGTTCCCTGAAGCTGAGGCATTCAGTGATTGCTCCTGCAGATATATTGCACAAGGTGCAGTTCTGTATGGAAATGAGCTTCCCGAGGAGAGCAAACGTCCGGATAATAGCTCACGCCTTTGACCATGCCTTTATGGATGGTGACTGCCTGGTCACGGGTATGCGTTATTTCAGGGCTGTGAATAATTGCTAACCTCATTCAGCAACTGCTGTAATTAGAAAAGTTTTTTTCTGGGAGCTCAACCAGTGAGCAAAGGAGCGTGTAGCACTTGCTGCACTCAGGACCAGGGTTTTCGGTCGTCCTGCCCAGAGACAAGCCTGGCACTTTTCGGGGGTGCTGTTGTCCATCCCTTCGCAGCCATTTCAGGTTCAGATTCACCTCCCTGAGACCCACTTCACCCAGACACCAGCACAGCTGCTCCTGCCCTTTTCTTTGGGTGGCTCATCCCTCCCACACGGAGACAAGCTGCCGGGCCACACGGCCTCCTGCACGTCTCAAATTCAAATATTGAACGCCCAGATTTCAAGGCTCAGCGTCACGCCTGTGTGCCGCTTGGGGAGCAGTCGGCCACAAGAGCTCCCCACTGCTCCTGCCGGGGAAGTTTGCACGAGCACGTCTGGGTAGCAAGGAGGGCTCTTGTGGGTTTGGTTTTCTCCAGGCAGGAACGATGCCAGCTGGAGACTGTTGTCACGGGATGATGGGTCCCCCGCTGACGCATCAGCACCAAGGTAAAGCCACTTATTTCCCAAGCAGGAGATGCTCGTCCTGTGGCAGAGCCCCTTGTCTAATGACACTAGATGATTGATGCCGCAGATGCAATCATTTGCTTCGTTGGACATCGCAGGAGCTGTGGTGATACACAGGAAAACCCATTACTGAACTGCTCCATCCTCATTGACTCCCTCACGCCGCAGCACGCTTGTCTGAGCAGACAGCAGCCCATCTATAAAACAGCTCCTCATCCAAAATGCATCTTGACTCAGTACCAAGAGGGTCCCTGACCGACTGAGCTTTATCTTTTAAAATGTTTTCCTGCCTGCTTCTCTTCTTTTTGCGGGGTGACAAGTGTCCCTTGGAAGATTTTGCACTCAAAGCAAGATGGTGGGAACTCCAAAATGATGGTTTCACGTGGGGGACTGCTCCTCGCGCAGAGGCATTGCACAAAGCAAGCAGTAGCAGCCTTACTGCCCTGGGGGAGCAAAAAGCCCCCAGAAAACAATTTCTGCTATCTAAATATTGACAGAATTTTTTTCTCTGGCTGGCTGTGATGATCACTGGACCAGTGGGGCTCGAGTGCTGGGTGTCATGGGGGCAAGGTGCTCCCCACCTCCCTGGGTGCACCTATGGGGATGCTCTGCAGGTGCTCTTCCTTCCCCATGAACCTCTCCGCAGGGGACACATCAGCAATGGAAAGGAGGGAGGAGACCAGGGCGAATTGCACCTAAAGCCATGAACCCAAGCCTTGCTAAGGTGCTGCCCAGCCTCTCCCCAGCCCACAGCTGCTCTGGGTGAGCTGCAGCCTGTCCATGCCCACCCCACCAAACCTCCGGCAGAGTTCCAGCGCTACAGCAGAGGCAGGCGACAAGACGCTTCACAAAAGCCTGGACATGCTCTGAGGTCCAGAAAGACTCCATCCAGTTGTCACTTTCTGCACTCCTCCTCCCTTCTGCACTGCCAAGTCTGGAGAAACATTGAACCGTCAGAAGGAAAGCCACACGCGTCTTACTGCCAGCCTGAAAGCTGCCTTGCCTGTGGCTTCATTCCGACGAGCGTCACCTTTCCGGATGCTTTGCCACATGGAGCATGGAGGGGTTGAAATTGGCTGATGGATTTACTGATGGTAGAAGAGCTCCTGGTACTTTGGCTGCAAGAGGGAGCATGAGGAAGAGGAGCACAGAGGGCTGTGACATCCTTGCTTTGTCTCTTCCCGCAGCCAGAGATGCTGGAAGTGGCGGGGGGGGGTCCGACTGGTGCACACATCCCATTTGCTGTGAAAAACCCTTGGGACCCAGTGCATTTCCATCCAGTATTTCTGGAATTGCCTTTTATTATTTCCAGTAAGCACAAAGTATACTTTTAACATAAAACAAGCCACCTGCTGTTGTCAGCGCAGCACCGGCCTCCCGTCGACAGGAGCCAACCGGGGAAGCAAGTTCCCCCGATAAAACAGTGCAGGGTGGAAGCATGCTGCAGCTGTTACGCAACCAGCCAAACTTTTCGCATTGCCATTTCCAGTGATCAATGGGACTGACACGTCCCTGTAATCAGATTTTGTCGGTGATATCTGAGCTCATGCTAAATTAGGCTAATCTCTTGCTTTGAGAAGCAGATGTAAGCAGTCTGCCATTGACACGCTCCAAGCGCAGAGGGACTAACCGTTCCCAAAATGTTGAAATGAATGCTCATTTTGATTGAGTGGTTTCGTTGCAGGAAGGCATCTCTCTGGGGACTTGTGGTATTTCCCCTTCTCCTGGAAACTCCCGGCCCTGCAGTTCACAGTGGTTGCGCGTGAAGTGCCAAGTACTCTGGGGAAGATGCCAGAGGTGGCATGCGAAGATGTTCTTCCCCTCCAGCTGTCTCAGCTGGGATCTAGCCCCTGAGTGTCCTGGCAGCGTGTGCGCTGGGACAGCAGGTAGCCCCTCTCCTTGAAGGCAGATGTTGCTCAGAGCACTGCTCATGGCCCTGGGCATGGGGGAAACCATCATGCCTTGCTGCTCGGGTGTAAAGGAGATCCAAGCACAACCCGTGTTAACCGTCCTACGCTGGACATCGACATCCCTGCCGCACCAGTGGAGGGAGCTCCAGCAGGTGACATGGAGCTGAGCATCACACAGAAGCTTAGCAAGTGGTCGATCCTTTTATTTTTACTCACTGTAGCAACAAAGCCAGCTCAGTCTCAGGAAGTAGTTGGGAAGGGGTGGTCTTGCTCTGTGTTCAAGGTGTGTTGAGCAATTTCCACAGACAAAGGCAGAACCAGGAGTGGTTTAGAGAACAAAATAACATCTTCCTGGAGCAATCTGAATTCCTCCCACGGGACTGCGAAGCAAAACATGTTTGCATTGCAGCTTTCATCCTCCACTTGCTTCCTCTGTCCATGAAAGCATCTTTTCTGAGCTGGAGGCAATAACAAAAGGGAGAGTTTTCAAAATGTTTTGGGGTAGTAGGAGAAAGAGCCGGAGGTGGGAGCCTGGTGTACCCATGTACCTACCCCAGGACCGGGAGCTGGCTGTGCTGCTCCTCAGAGTTGGGTGACATCTCTGGCTGCTGGGAATTTTGTCCAAAAAGGAAGGGAGGGGAGAGAGACCTTAGTAACTGCAAACTGAGGCCAAATCTGACAAATAGATCCAGTCCAAAACATGAGGGGAAACCTTTCTGAAAGCGGCAGGACATCTTTTTTGACATTTCTTTAAGTGTTTCCATTTGACCTTCTCTTATGATACTTCAGGATATCCTGTCTTCAGAGCAACACTTTATTCCTTTAAAATAACATCTGCTCTTTTCTTCATTTTAAAGGGCCCCAGGAAGTGCAGAACTCCGGTAACCTCAACATGATGCTTCGCTTGGGCCGTGTGAAGAGCTTGGGGAGGATGCAATGGTTTTTCCTTCTTTCACTCTTTCCAAACAACACGAACCCCTAATTTCTGCTTCATCGGCTCAAACTTTCTCTCTCTGCTTGTGCTTTGGCTGAGGAGCCTCCCATTGCTCAGATTCTTTGATTTTCCCTGGCCAGACCCCAGCCTGGGACCAAGCGCTCTCCGAGGAGACGAGGCCAGCCTGAGCACCGCACCGCACCGCGGCCGAGCAGCACGGGGAGGAGGTAGGTGCCGATACACTGCTGCTGCCGTGCTTTTCTCCCGGTAACACACTCCTACAAGCCAAGTGAGTGGAAGATTGAAAAAAAAACACCTGCTTGCTTGCAGGGGCCCTGCTTAAAAGCTGGGCTTGGAGAAAGTGGCCCTCCCGCTCTTCCCCCATGCTCCTTCTTTCATGCTGCTGCAAACCGAGGTTTCTACATGTGGTGCTTGATATCCCCAGAGCAGCTGGCCTCCTCCCTCACCCAGCTCTGTCTGCAAGGTTGGAAGAATGTTTTTATTTTAGCAGGATATAAGTGATATCACAGCAAGTTAGAGAAATATTGGTCGAGGGAAAGGCTTGCAATGGGTCCAATGCGGTCGAAGCTCTAGGAGAGATATGGCCACTGCAGGTGTGGCCTGGGTCAACCGGTATTCTTTGAAGTTATTAAATCTGAGAAAATACCTGCTGGGCAGCGTGACATGATTGGAGTCCTTCCCTCGTGGGGAGATAGGGATCTGTTAAGTGCTTACAGACTTAGAAGCTCAAGAGCCGCTTCTGCTTCAGTTTAAGGCAACCACGTACGGGTCCACCTGCGGGAGCCGTCTCCGTCAGCTCCACCAGGAGCGGAGGAGCAGGGCAGGCACAGGGGGCTGGGCACGGCTCCCTGCGAGGCTGGCAGGACAAGGCGGCCCTGCCCAGTCGAGAAAGGGAGGTTTGGGGTGGGAAGTGGCAGCAGGGAGGGGACAGGAGGTACCAAAACGCTCTGGGAGCCGAGCTGGACATGGGCTCTGCATCGCTCCCCGGCAGCGCTGGGGAGCTGTAAACGCCACTCGCGCCATCCGCAGTCACTGATTTACAAACCTTGCATCCCTGCTTCGCAGCACCTTTCCTTTCTGCTCACGAAAGCAGCCGCCGGGCCACCCTGGCCAGCTCCCACAGCATCCCCGGGCAGGGTCCCCTGGCAGCAGCTCTGGCTCCTTGCTGCATCCCTGATGCATTGCCCGGCTGCTGGGGTGAAGCAGAGATGCTCCAGTAGGTACCCGGACCGACTTGCCGCCTGCCTCTTCCTCAGTGAGGATGAGCACGAATTACTGCTAGTATTGATTCATTTGTTATTTATTACACCAGCAGCATCCTAAAATTCATGAGCAGCACCTTGCGGCTCTGTTCTGGACCGAAAGCCAACTGAGATTGCACTGCAAGCGATATCTTATATCAAAATCTTCTTAGGCACGTCTATTCGATGAGGCTGAACAATATCTGCCCTCGGGGTGTTTCATGCTTCCCTGTTTAGCAGCGACCTGCTGTCATCACCCTGCTGTGTGCCTCGGGTCCTGCTCGGGCTCTTCCTTGCTTTCGGGGCTGCTCCTGCGGAGCGAGCCTACCCGGTGCTCTGGCTGCAGGCGAGCGCAGAGCGATGCAACGGGAGCTGCAGTGCAGGCAGGAGCTGCCTCAGAGCTGCTGCAGAGGGCTGTGCCCTCTATTTCCTACAGGCCAGCAAGCAGAGATGGACTTTTTTTTCTTTTTCTTTTTTTTTTTTTTCAATCTGCAGTCTGCAAGAAGTTAGGTCTTGAAGAACGCCAGGCAGGTGGCAGTGGCTATGATTCAGGTTAAAGATTGTGAAGGTTTCTAACACCTGCGGGAGAAGCAAAGTGCATTCCCAAAGCTGCAGCCCCCCTCGACCCAGAGGGTCGGTGCCCCCTTCCCAGGCACGTGGGAAGAGAAACTCCCATCCTGCCCATCAGCATGGCAGGTCTTAGGTTCTGGGTGGAGATGGATCACGTGGGGAGAATTCACAGGAAAACCTGTGCATCTGCCCAGGGTGAGACGCTTTTGTCCTGCTCCAGATAGCCGTGGGAGATGTCTTCAGAATTCCCATACAGTTAAAAACCCCTGGACTTGTGTACCGGCCCTGCGTGGGAAGATGTCAGGCTCCACAGGGGCAGAGCTTGGGCAGGGGTGGGCACGGATGGAAGGAGATGCTGGGTCACAGACACGCTCCCGAGAAGTAACATCACCGCTCAGCTGCCTCGGAAGAGCTCTAGCGCATCCCTCCAGCCAGCACCAGCACAAGGTGCGAGCTACGGCCTCAGCCTGACCTGGAAAACCAGCAGAAAGGAGTGGGAGACGGCGGCCAAGCCAGCCTCAGCCCCACAGGACCAGGGGGGTCTAATCAGAGGTTGTCCTGTGCACAACCCACGCTGGAGGGATGGTCCACCATCCGCTCCTGACCAGCCCGTCTCCGTATAGACCAGAGGGTGCATCCCATCCCGCTGTGGTGCTCTCAGGGCTGTAGGAAAGGGGCTGGCAGAGCAGGAGGGGGACAGCCCTGGGGAACGTGTGGACACCTTGCCCACCTGGCCCTCTCCACCTCAATCAGCATGTCCTCCAAGCCAGCTCCTCTCTGAAGCACCATCCCAAAGCAGCACAGCTTCCCAAAACAGGGCTCTTACCCGGCCCAGCAGCCAAACCTGAGTGTTTGAGATTAACAGGACGAGCTGAAGCAGGCGGCTGGCCGCTGACCCCGCAGACCTTCTGTTCCCTGGGCTGAGCACAGCGAGTGATGGATGGCTTGCTGGGCGCTGCTGGGGAGAGGCGCGTGGAGATGGTTTCCATCAGCCTGCAGAGCTGACAGTCTGCAAGGAGCCTGCCAGGATCTGGGATGCTGGGGGTGGGGGCGGGAGGTTATTTATTTATTTATCACTTTCTTCCTTTCCACGAATCTAAAAATAAATCAATTGAAACAAATAGCAGGAGCAGATCAAGGCCAGCGCCAGCTCTCAGCACCTCTGAAGAGCTGCAGCAGCAGGAGCAAGCAGCGGATTTGGATGCAAAGCAGCCTGATGGGGCTGGCATTTTACTTCCAACTTCCTTTCTCGCAGGATGCAAAGGTCACCGCATCTGCTGCCTCTTTGTCTGCCCACCCCTCTTCCCACTGCCTGCTGGGATGAAGGTCTGCAGGCAGGCTTTGATCTTCAGCCATTTCAAGCCAAAGCCTCAAGTGTCTCCTCTTGGCTGTGAACCCCTCCAGGGGAAAGAGCTGCCATGGGCACACTCTTACTGGAGATCTCAGCATCCCAAAGCTCCCATCGGTTCCTCCAGTCACAGGGAGGTAGTGGGGTTCCCACATCATTCCCAGCCCTTTCCCACATCCCCTAACACCTCCCTGGGGCTGTGGCCACCCCAGGAGCTGGAGCACTTGATGACGGGCTCGTGCTAAGTGTCCTCCTTATGCCAAAGCTCTGTGATGTTTAAACCCTGATTTTTAAACATGCCCCGAATTCATCATTTGCTCTTTGTAGGGGAATTGTCGTCAGTTACGAGGCTCCTGTAAAGCCCTCTGTCCCATAAGGCAATGTTGCAGCTGAGATGCTGGCGGAGATACCGCAGGGGGACCGCAGGGTGGCTGTAAGCCTCGTACCGCTGCCGCCCTGCAGGAACTCGTCAGGATGCTCAGATACAACTGAAGCAGTCCAGGAGCCTACTTGCTGAATCAGAATGAACACCGAAAAGCAGGCACAAGAGATTTAGACCCCTCATTCCTTCGGCAGATGGGGATGGCAGGTGCTCCAGGCAGAGGAGCAGGTCAGGAGATTTGGATGTTGCGCTGTTCCTCTACCCACTACAGCCCTGAACGATGTGCATTGCTCATCCCCATTTTCAGAAGCTATTTTGGCTTCCACGTCCACGAGCAGCAGTCCCACAAGTCCCAGGCACTTGGCTCACAGGCAGGAGTCCACCTGAGGAGACGAAGCAGTGTCTCTTGGAGAGAGGCTCCCCTCTTTTTTGGGGAGTCTCAAGGCTGCTGCGGACAGAGGGTCAGGGCAAGGCGGGGGCACGTACACAGGAATAATTGGAAACGCTGTGCCTCTCTCCCAAGCCAGAACCCCAAGATTTCTTGCAGCCTCCTGGCTTTTGCTGCTGATGAGATCGCCAAGCACGGCGGTTCATGCCATGGAGAAAACTAAAGTGGGGCGCGGATGTGCCAGCAGTCCCCAGCCGAGGCAATGATCAAGCATGAAGACTCCTCTGACCTCCTGTGACGAGGGGACAGGAGGGGCAGCGTGCGTGCCTGCTCTCCTCCGTAACTCTCCGGTAATTCTCCTGTCCTTCTCCGCCGCTGCGATTTGTTCTGGTGTCACAGCAGCACTCCCCGGGAGCCGCTAAGATGAATCTAATAAATCTAAAAAAGACCTTGACAATTCCTCCACCGGCAGAGAGGCTGGAAATAAAAGCAAAAAGTAAAAAAAAAAAAAAAAAATTTTAAATTTCAGGAGCTCGGAGGACACGCAGCAAGCAGCACTGCTGCCACAAAGCCAGACTTGTAATCCTGGCGTGCGGTAGGAAAGGTCTCTGCTGCTGCTTGGCCAGCCTGGGTGAAGGCTGCCTGCTCTGCTGCAGGCTGGGGGTCCCGTGCACCCCTGTTATCTCGGGTCCCATGCAGCCCCCATAGGAGCTGCCTGCAGTTCTACACACACACACCAAAAAAAAAAAAAGAAAAGAAAAGAAAAAAAAAGCCTACATCCATTCAGTTCACGTGAAACGCTTCTCTATTTTGCACGTCCTGATGTCTACCATGCTTAAAGCCAGCATCCCAGGTAGAAACACTGACATGTTTTTTCCCAGGAATGCAGTGAGAACTTTGAAGAGTTTGGGGAGTTATTTTTGGTGGGAGAGGAGTGGTTTCAGTCTCCTCCTTCCAAGCTCAGATTGTCCGTGCTCCAGCCACTGCTGCACAGATCTGCCATCTGCTGGGCTGGTGTGTGCTCTGAAAAATACACTGTTCTTGTCTGCGTTGTACGAACGGACGGGTCAGGGACGGGTGGACGGAGAGAGCCTAAAATTTCACTCTCCTGCAGAAAAAGCATCCGTGTGACTGCAGGTAGGTTTTCTCAATTGCCTTTGAGCATTTTATTTTATTTGAATGCTTTTGACTGGCCAGGATGAAGTAACCAATTCGTCTGGTCACGGTAAAAAAAAAACCATCCCGTCTGGTAGGCTCAGCGTTCCCAGAGGGAAGGAGTCCATGGATCGTGCTCTGGTGGGAGGGGAGCTCCTTGGGAGTCCGACACGTGGGATCCCACTGGCTAGCCCTACCTGTGACAGGGAGGAGGGGACAGACGGACACTTACCAGTTTTGCAGATGACCTAACACCTGGAGGCGCAGACAGGGCCACCCTTCAGAAGGACCTGGGCAGGCTGGGGACAGATTAACCTTCTGCAGCGGGATGGGATGGGGAGTGACTGGCTGGGGAGCAGCTCTGGAATATAGTGTCTGGTTTCAGGCCTCCAGTATCAAGTAACGCTGGAGAGGAGGTGGCTTTGGGGGACCTGATGGCAGCTTTCCAGCCCTGCGAGAAGAGCTCGAGAAGATGGAGCTGGGTTATTCTCAGCGGTGCGTGGCGGGAGGGTGAGAGACAACGGACACAAACAAAACGAGGGGTTCAGACTGGATGTAAAGGACTTTGTCACAGCAAGGACAGCGGTCTTTGCTGTAGGGGTGCTGGTCTCCAGCTCAGCCACAGCCCTGGCCACTGGCCCTGCTGGTCCAGACCTTGGCCCACGGAGGGACTTCCCAGCTTGACCTCGGACGTGCCTCATCACCACGAGTGTGTCTGGTGAGCTGCTGAGCTGACTCTGGCTGCCATCCGCACGTCCGCCCTGCCCGGAGGCGGTGGGCCAGGTCCCTGTGTCACCCCCCTGGGGGAGCAGCTGGCCCTTGCTGCACCCCAGTGCTGACTCTGCTGGGACCTCCTGAGGTCCCTCCCAGTGTGTCTCAGTCTGCGTGCGTCAGGTAGGGAGCAAAGAGAGATGCCTACATCTGCAAAGAGATGGGGTGGATCTCCCGGGGGGCTGCAGAGGGTTGGGTGTCTGAAGCCCAGCCCTGCCATCTTCTCTGCAGAAACCCTGCCCCAGCCGCAGGGAGCAGAGCAGGTCCCCAGGGCTGTGCAGCAGCTGCTCCTGCTCCTGGAGATACCGCAAGGGACACAAACCGAAGTGAGGAGAGGCACTGGGGCGGGCATGTCTCCTTCTGCAAAGGTCTGGTTGGTGCCACCCAGAGCAGAGGATATTTTAGACTGGTGTTGGCAAGGCTGGTTTTTCCTTGCTACAGTCATTGTGTGCTCCTGCGCGCAAAGCTGCCGTAGAGGAGAACGGGAAAAGGGAGTTTCATACTGGAGAGTGCTGGGGGGGATGCAGGGCCAACCCAGGCAAGTGTGGGTTCAGGCAGAGGGTGGGAGCAGCCGCGGATGGTGGCTGAAGCTTTTCCTGGCAGCTGAGGCGAGCGTGAAGCTGTCCTGGAGCCCAGGGCTGGGGCTGGGTCGTGCTCTGCCGGTGGCTGCGGTAGCGAATATCGCCAGGGAGGCAGTATACAGTTATTAGTACTTAACGGTGATTAATGGCTCTAATAGCATTCTACCAACCAACCGCTTTCGTTTTCCACTGTCTCTTTCTGTGCCTGGCAAATGCAGTGAAAACTCTGAAATAAAGACCATATTGCCTTGATATTTCAGTGCTGTGTCGTTGAAAACCATCAGCAGAGGCTTCCTGCCGTCGCGAACTTGTGCACTCGTGCCGCTCGCCTCCCCACACGAGCAAGGGACGGGTGCTTCCCGTCCTGCAGAGCCAGGTGCTGCTCCCGGTCCCAAATCACAGCCATTCCTTTGATGTGAGCAGAGTTTGTCCCCCAGCCCAAAGGACACTGTGAACCCAGCCCTACAAAACCCATCCTTCTCCAAGAACTCCTCCTCCTTCACAAGCTCCGAAGATCTGCACTTCCTCCCCAAAGCATATGTTAATCTCATTTCGTCGTACCTGGTGATACCGAACATCAAGTCCTCGGCGAATTCCCACAGTGCTTCCCCGCAGCAGCAGGGCAGCTTGGCTGAGCAGCTCTAGTTCCTCTGCTGGAGGCCGTCACCTGCTGCAAGGAAAACAGCTCATTTAATGCACACCTCCGGGCTGCTGTAGCTCTGGGGAAGACTTGGTCCCTGGTAAACACCCCCAAAGCTGGAACCAGAGCGGTGTAGAAGCTCGTTTGTGCCCGTGCAGCAGCGTTGCGTGTTAAACACCTGCTGAAGCACCCGGTGGCTCTGGAGATGATGGTGTTAAGCGGGAACCTGACGCGCTGAAGTTTATGCAGGACCACCCCAGGTCATTGTTTGTGTGTTAGAGTCTGCCCCAGGCTGTGCTGGCCCCTCGGGCTGTCACGCTGCAGACTGATGCCCACCTATTCCCTCTCCTGCTGCTTCCCAGTTAATTCCTGTTGCAATCTGTTTTTTCGCGTTATTGGTCTCTGAATGCATTACCTGGCTCCTCCTGAGCTGCTTGAGGAATGTGGACTCATCAGCTCCAAAAGTGACCTTCCCAAACTTGGGCTGGGGGCTCCCGCAGGCAATGTCCCCCCCTCCAGCATTGCAGCCTGCTGCAGGAGGGGTTAACAGAAACCAGCTGCAGCCAGCAGCTCCTTGCCCATATTTCAAAGCTGTCCATGTCCTCCCCCAAATGCCATCCAGCTAAGATGCAGCCTAATTGATTCTTTCCCCAGCCCCTGCTTTATTCCTTGCTCAGGAGTGTTATTAATTGTAGTCCGCCCTCCCTGTGGGTATAATCTAGTGAGGACAGCTGTGCCCTTCACTCCATGGCAGAGCTCATGAATCTTCTTAGAGGAGGAAAGGGAAAGCCCTGGAGGACCATGAGCCCAAATGAGCTTCAAAGAAAAGTTCAGGACGTTTTGCAAAACTTCCTATAGCTTTGGAGTAACCTTAAAGCAGCAGGATCAGACTGGGATAGAACACAAGCTTTGCACGTGCAAAGGAGACTCCACAGCGCCCAAAAGATGGGGAGCAGGTGGAGTCCTTTTCTCCATCGTGGCTTGAAGAGTGAGCTTATTTTCAAAGTCTCCCCTATTGGCACGGCTCAAGCAAGTCCTTATTGCTTTCTATCAGTGCTGGTCTTGGCAGGACCATTGATGCTACTTCTTTTGAGAGAGAGGTAGAATGCATCCCTCAGCCCAAGAGGGGTCCCCCAAGATATACAGATACAAATCAATCCACACTCTCTGATGTCTGCTGAGCTCGTTCCCATGCAGTGCTCCCGTGCTCAGCCAGGCCAAGCCTGCTGGGTTCGCGTGCTGAGTCTGCGCTGAGCGATGCCTCGGGCACGGCCAGGGAGCAGGCATCAGTCACCCAGGCACGTCGCCCTGCTTGGTTCAGCCCTTCGCTCCGCTTTGAGTGCTGCGTGCCCTGCTGGCTTGGAGCAGAGCTTTGCTGGACCCTCTACCCATCCAGGCTGACACTTCTGAGCCCACCGTCATCTCAGCGTGGGCTCTGAGCCTGCCTGTGGGATGATGGTGCTGGTGCAGGTGTCTCTGGGAGCCCTTCTCCAAGCAAAACACATCCCCGCTTCTCTTCCAGCAAACCTGTGAAAGCTCTGGAGAGAAGATCAGTCAGCTCTGAAAGGATTACCCACTGGGCTTAGCTTTCAATTAATGCTTCAGATCTAACGATGGGTCTATTTTTCAAAAGGAACACCCCACCCTCCTTAGGAGTATATTGCTGGTACAACCTAATCACGCCTCCTGATGAGCCCTGTCCCCGCTGATGACGGATGGTGTTGATTACAGCATGCCCTACAGAAGCCATGGCCCAGCCCAGGGGAAGGGTCCTCCAGGCGCTCAGCAAGCCACCGAGCGAGAATATAAACGTTTCTTGCCAAGAAGTTGAAGCCATCAGCACCAGGAAGCGTTGTCCTTGGAAGCCGTAGCAGTGTGTGGCCTTTCTGGCAAACTCTGGCAGCGTCCGGGTTCATCCTGTGGCAGCTTTGAGGCTCCCAGCGTGAGGCAGGCTTTGTTCCTGCAAGTGAAACAGGGGGGGTTGCTGTGCCTCTGTAGAGGTGCCTGATGATGTGGTGGAATGGGCTAGAAATCTGTTTTCTGTCCAAAAGCCTTCTGCTTGTCACGGCTTTAAGAAAGCTTATCTGTCCGCATGGCATCTACCTGGTGGGAAACGCTGAAATCAGGAGTTTGGAGTGACAGCATCTCGCTTTGAGGAGATCTCACAACAGACTTTCTTGGTTTTGAAGCTGTTCCTCAAAGCTGAGCTGCATTTGCTGTAGATAAGAAAACCAGTAAATCAGCTTTTACTTCCATGCCGCTAGCTGTAGGAAAGCCAGACCTGCCTCCAGCTGAAGTCCCAGCCGGCCGCAAGGAATCGCTGCTTCCCACTTGGTCCACAGGCCCCAAATGGGCCGCTTCTTGCCCCATCTGAGGTGTCCGGTCAGACGCTTCGCCCTGCCTCGCCAGCTTGCCTGCTCCTTGCCCTAGGGCTATTCCTAGGCTGGGAGCAGCTGCAGTCCCCAGGGTGCCCCAGCCCCTCTGGGAAGGACCCACGGACAGGCACGACCCTCAGACACCGTGCTTGTGGGAGGAAACCCATGCCGTGTACAGGTTTGTGCTGTGTCTTGAGAAACTCAGCTTGTCCCAAGCCTTGCCCGATCGCTTATTCTGCAAAACACCATCCTCCTGCGCTGCTGTTTTCCTGCAAACGCTGCTGTGTTTTGCCCCAGGTTTGCTCGCCCTGATATACCCAAATATTTGCCCTGAGGAAAGGGAAGGAGAGCTCCGGCTGCTCCTGGAGCCACATGCTGTGCCCTGGACCTGCTGCAGGTGTCGGGCTGGAGGTGGGAGCTCTGCTTTGGTCCTCGGTGGTGGAGGGACACACGTGGGCTGCGCTTTCTGGTGGTGTACGCAGCAGATACGGACCTTTGGAGTCGACTCCAAGAGCAGGTGCAATTAGTCAGAGAGTAACGATGCTGCTGCATTAAGCGTTGCTCTCCAGGCAGCTTCTGGAAGCAGCCAGGCAATGGTGTCAGAGGCTTTTAATTTGTTTTCCTGGCCCTCCTGGGGGCATACACATGATGCAGGATGGGAGGGCTGGACTCGGAGCATCCTAGTCCTGGAGGAAACCTGATCCTGTGTCCCCTTCCCCTGGCCAGTGAGCAGAAAGGGCTGTGGGGTACAGTGCAAAAGGAGAAGTGGGGATACCCAGAATCAGGTTTTCCCTGGGTGCTTTGCAGTGCGCTGCGCTGGTGTCCCCGGCTCCAGGGGGATTGTCCCGCTCGGGAGCAGGGCTGGTGTCCCACTAGATGGCACAGCAGGACAGGCAGGGCCACCGCCTCCTCCCCTGCTGTTGGGCCAGGGCTGCCTCCAAACCATCCCATAGCAGCTCCAGCCTCTGCTTTCCCCAGCTGGAAAAGAGCAAAGGAGAGGACCCCAGGACCTTGGCATGAAGACCCAGCTTTGCCAGGAGCCCGAGCAAACCTGGTGGTGCGGGCTTGCAGCGCTGGCGCCGTCCGTCTTCCAGGCGATGCTTTAAATGGGAGCTTCAGCTGTGACCTGAGCTTCCACCTCCTCCTCCCAGTGTTGCACCAATACCTCCGACACCTCTCCCACCCGAAGCAGCTGCGGGGCTGCGTGCACAGAGCAGACGGGATGCTTTGTATCTGCTGACTTCTCTTTTAGCCTCCTGCTGGTTTTCTTGCTCGGTCTCAGGCTCGCTAGGAATTGTACTGGGCAGGAAAAAAGAAGCCCTCATGTCCCTGGGGTCCCTGCTGCCCAGGCTGCAGCTCCTCACGCTGCTCTCCGCGATGCTGCTCGTCCCAGCGTCCTCCTGCAGAGCTCTGGTCCGTGGACCCGGGTGGAAAGCGCTGCCTTGTGCCAAGGGCAAGGAGGAGCTCCTTGGGCAGGGTCACCTCGGCTGTCCCCGCTGCCAAAGCTCAGCCTGGGCTGGCTCCCGGGACATTGCTACGGCTTCAGCCAAGAGCAGGGCTCTGCTGCCCCAAGCGCCGCGCAGCCGAATGGCATCGGCAGCCGGAGGAGCTGGGGGGTGAGGGGGGCGAGTATGGGGAAGGGGAAGGAGCCAGGGTGAAGATCCAGCTGCTATCACCGCAGCTCTTGCCCTGGGCCGGCCAGAGATGTGGCAGGTGGCACCTGGGGCCCCGGTGCGGAGGGAGGGACCAGCAGAGATGGAGATTAATGTAACCCCTGGGGGAAAAAAAAAAAAAAATCAATCCACTGGTGCAATGAGTTGTGAGATCTCTGCGCAGGCCTGGGCGAGCTGGTGTACGCTGGGAGGTGATGGGAGCTTCATCAGGCTGGGGATGGGCTGCGGGGGCTGAGGTGCCCGGCGGTGACCTGGAGGAGATGGTGGGAGTGGGAAGGGCTGCAGGGTGGGACTCGTCCTCCCTCATTTCCACCACCTGCATGCTCGCTCTCCTCTTGCTCCCTTCACAATCACAGGAGAAAGCTGGGCGCACGCAGAAGGTGAGCGGGGTGGCATGGGGTTTGAACTGTCCTCCCCTGACACGTGTCCTCCTGACAGCCTCAGGGACAAGCCGTGTGTCCCTTTAGGTGGCCGGAGGTAAGCGCAGCACCGGCCATGTGTTTTGTGCCCTCTGGTGCTCCCCAGCTCGGGATTTGCTCCCCATTTACCTTTTCCTGGTGCTTGAGATGGAGCTGGGCTTCAGTGGGGCTGCTCTCGCTCTGGTTCAGAGACTGCTGCCGGCAGGGATGTTTCACCAAAATCTTACCCAATTCAACTGCACACAGCCACGTTTCTCTCCAAACCACCCATGCCAGCAGTACGAGGTCTTGGTTTTCTTCAAACTGAAGGCAGCTCTGGGGGACACCTCCCACCCTCGCGGTGCCGTGCGGACACCTGGAGAACGGTGGCATGGGAAGCGGGGATGGTGAAACGCTGCTGATGCCCTGGCCGGGGGAACTGACACGGGAATGCCATGGAGCAGGTCGCAGAGCAGATGTCCCTCTGGTCCATCACCCAGCCCTGGCCTGCCTGGCAGGGCACCGCGATGAGCCAAAAAGCAATAGGATTTGACAGCGGTGCCGGGAACCGATTCTCCCGCTCTGGGGCCCCTCTGCTTCCCGCGGCCCCAGGTAGTGCTCGGGTCTCCTTGGTGAGGGATTAGGGGATTAGAGGGCTCGGGTGAGCGTTGGGCACGCAATTGGGTTTCTCCCTGAACGGCACCGTTCAGACACGCTGCAGGAACCGCCCCGCTGCCGGCACTTGCCCAGGATGGGAGGACCGGGAGCGGGAAGGCTCCTTCCCACCACCACCATGGTCACAGGCACTGGAGATGCTCGGGGTGAGGGCCATATCAGCAGCTGTCCTGGCCCTGAAGAGCTCATGGGGCAGCGAAAGCTGCCAGCACGGCTGGGGCTTCCCACCGCCCCGGCTCGGCTCTCGGGGTCAGCCGCTGTCCCCCTGTGTCTCCGTGCTGGTCCTGCAGCCCGGGTGTTGCCTGAACATTGCGTCCCACCAAAGCCACCTGCTTCATGGGGCCTGTGTCCTTCACAAGGCTTTCACGGACTGCTTTCATCCTTCTGCATCCCATCACTGCTCGCTTCTGTCCCTCTTGAAGGTCCTGGATGCTTTCCTTGCTCTTCTATTCTCTGGGCTTCTCCCAAGGTGGTTCCAGAGCTGGCCGCATGTTCCCCATCGGGACCTTCCCTCCGGGGCTCAGACTGCCCAGTCTCACTGGACAACCCCACCGGTCCGTAAAGCCACCAACGCCACGGTGGCACTGAGACTGCAGCTTATCTGTGCACTATTACAGTTTCAGTGGGTCATTTTTATCCCAAACCGTCCAGCCACAGCGGCTGTGGGAAGGTCCCTTTCTCGACTCGGCCAGCAGGTCTCTGCCCTGCAGCAGCAACTCACACGTGCTGCTCCAGGAGGGCCTCCCGGAGAAAGAGGTGCTCCTGGAAGCTGCATTCTGGGGTGGTGACTTGCCTGGGGCAGGGGTGGCATTGTGGAGCTCTCTGCTCTGGGGACATTCAACTTGAAGCCGAGTGAGGTCCCCTTGCCAGGCACTCTGCGATCCAAGGAAAAGTCTGGATGTGGATGTTTCCTGCCCTGGTTCCTTCTCCCGTGTGACATCTGTGTGGCCAAGGGGGCAGGGAGTGGGACAAGGGGCTGTCCTGGTGGAGATGGGACGTGGTGGGAGATAGGATGTGGGTGTGCAGGTGGAAAACACCTGGAAAGGGAGGACTTCTCCCCCACTTTGTCCGATGACAAAAGCCATGGCAAAGCTTGCAGGGGCCTCTCCTCCCGCAGGGACAAGGCACCCCTGCAGGGAGCAGGGGAAGGGGACCCCATGGCCGGGGGACCCCGAGGTATCCGCACCGCTGGGCTCTGGGACTGGCCGGGGCTCTCCCAGCCTGCTCCCCGCAGCGCTGTTTGCCCGCCGTTAATTAAGCATTCGTCTTGTTCAAGCACCACTTCAGGGCAGGCTGGCCGCTGCCCCAGCGCTGCAGGGCTGGCCGTATCTTGCCAAAAAGCAACAAGAGCCTTCCTCCTCCCCTCCCTCACTTTCCCCAGGGCCTCTATTACCCCAAATAAACACTCACTTTGGGTAATAGTTAACTTTAATGGCTCGGTCCCGGCTTCAGCAGCATGATAGGGCACCACGGGGAGACTTGAGGGGTTTATAGCCCTCGGGATGGGGGAGATAAGGGAGGCTGGAAGGGAAGCGCTCGTGGCCGCTGTCACGGCACACGGCGTCGTTCCCACTGGGGCAGGAGCAGCCATGCGCACACACCTCCCCACCTCCCTCTCCAAAATTTAGCCCTCCTTGGTCGCTCCCCTTCCAGCCCTGGTGTTTTCCAGGTGAGCGGAGGATGCCGAGCCTCCACGGGGGCCAGCCTCCTGTCCCCAGGCTGCGCGAGCACCGGCCCCGGGAGCAGGCAGGCTTCACCGTGCCCACCGGCAGCCGCTTCTCTGCAGTCCTTTGCCGAGCTGCAGAGATACCTGAATAACCCGCCCGGCAGCTCTGTCTCTCTTAATTGTGTTTTCCCAAGTCAATGGATAACTTTACAGCCCTGGACAAGAAAACATCAAACAGCATAACCTTGGGGAGACAGCTATCGACAGCGGGGCAGACGTGCTGCGTTAGTCACCGGGGGGGGGACCAATAAAGTTCAACAACAAACCCATCCTGAAAGTCACTGCCGCGGCCGGCGGGCGCCCGCGGGCGAAGCTCGGCGCCGCGGCCGGGGACACCTCCGTGGCGGCGAGGTGGGGGTCCGTGGGGTCTTCTCTGCCTCTCCACCACGCTCCCCACCTCCAGCAACCCCACCAGATCCCCCGTCCTGGCGGCTCCTGTCACTTTCCGCGTGCTAGGCGCAGTGTGGTGGCATCGGCGTTGCTTCCGACGCCAGGACAAGAAACCCGGAGCGCCCTTGGGTGCTCCCCAGAGCGCGGAGGCTCAGTGGTGCCTCCCACCCTGGTGCAGCTCGGCCAGGCAGCAGGACCCCCTCCTCCAGGCTCTCACCTCTGGTTTTTGTCCCCCCCCCCCCCCC
>VXAL01010557.1:414475-442245 GCA_013399475.1 Chauna torquata
GGCATTCCTGCAGCTTTACAGCCCCGTAACCGTGCGGGAACAGGCAGCGGGACTGAGGCAGGGTTTTACAGCGGCGTTGCTTCATCGCTGGAGCACGGACACAGCCGAGACCGGCGCCTGGGGGGAGGCTGCAGCAGTGAAAGTCATGGGGGGACAAGGGGGCCTGCAGGCTGGGTGAGGGGCTTTAGGCAGGATGAGGCCCTTGCACGCTGCCCAGGTCTCTTGAGAACCCCTCGGGGGAAGAGCCTGACTTGAGCTGTGTCCCAGATTTGCCAGCTTTTGGAGAAAGAGGGTTTTTTGTTTTTTTTTTTTAATCGCTTCTTTCTCCTCTGTGCTTCAGGGACAAAGAGGACCCACTGGGACCTGCCCAGGATCTCACCTCTCTCCCTTGGGATTGCCCAACACAAAACAACTCCCCACTGCCCGGCGGGGCTGTGTCCTCCCGGGACATCCCAACCTGCCTTCGAGATGGCCTCTCCAGCCCGGAGACAGCCGCTGACCCCCACGTGGAGCAGAGCATCACCACCCCAGCAAGAAGGACTGGGGCTGGGGAAGGGAAAAGGCAAGGATGGGGCACCAGGGGTACTTGGATGATCTGACGGGGACAGCCCTGCCGCCCTTGGCTGCCCGCCGTCCTCGACACGCTCCAGCCAGCCCTGTCCCTCGAAGCTGGGGATGGAGCAAAACGATCTCGGCAGTTGGGGGTAGAGAGCAGTGAGAAGGGAGACGGCCATGGGTGAGCCCAAAAGGCTGTGGCCCACTGCTGTGGGGGGTTCCCATCCCACGTAGCAACACCGTGGAGAGCCGTCAGGGAGAGGAAGCCGTGGCAGCCCCGTCCACGCTCCCCTCTGATGCCCGCTGCGGGCACTTCCCTGCCACGGCTCTGCTGAGGAAGGACGCTCCAGTTTCGCCTGCGATAAATAGCCACTCTCTGGACTTTCGTGGCGTCACAGCAGCTCTCTCCTCTTGTTCTTGGTGATCTCGCCAGGAACGGCTCGGCCTCACAGCCAGAGCAAAGTCCGGGGCGCGATGGCATACCAGAGGGCGAGCTGCAGCGCGTGCTGGCTGGAAGGAGGAGCTCGAGGGGGCGCGGGGTGCTCGGGCACGCGACGCCTCTCACCGCGGGAGCTGGGAAGGTGTTTACCGAAGAGGAACAGCATCCTGGCTCCATCCATACCAGCCAGCATGAGCCCATATATCAGAACGAGTTCCCGCAAACACTTGTGGAGCAGGAGCGGGCTTCACAGGAGGGTTGGACCCAGCAGCCCACCCGTGACTGATGGGGACATCCACAAGGCTTTTCTTGGTCCCCAGACCTCCAAAGCGGCTCCAGGCGCTGGTCCACATCCTCCTAACGCCTCACTCCGCTGAAGCACCCATCTCCTCTCCAGTCCCACCCCACCCTCCCCGTGCTGCAGGCAGCTCCGATAGCCCCACGCGAGGATGGGGGTCCCTGCCCCACGGCTGACTGCGTTCCTTCCCTCCCCTACCCCACTTGCGACATTACTTGCAGGCAGAAGACTTCAGAAAGGTAAAACCAAGGCTGTTCAGAAGTCGACAGCAAACACCTGCAGGTTTCTTCTCCCCTTTGCCAGCTGTGCAGCAAAGGAGCAGATCCCGATGCCGGCGTCTCCGCCAGCCTCCCCTGTCCTGGCATCAACCATGGCGTGGAGAGCGGTGGCCAGATCCTTCCCAGGTGCTGCCTCCAGCTCTGCCCAGGTAATCTGCAGCGGAACTGCAGGGAAGAGACAACAGGAGAAGGTGTGTGGCTTGATGTCCTGCTCTCCCTGCCCCCTCATCTTAATCCAGTTATCCTGCGGGTGATAGGGAAGTCTGGAAACATCCGAGGGAGGAGAAGAACTTGGAAAGCAAAGCAGTGCAACCCCTGGGGACTGTCTAAAAGTCACAGGAGAAGGATGTCAAACAGCTCCTCGGCATCGTAATGGAGCTCCAGCTGAGGGAACTTAGCCACTGGGGGAAAGAGGAGGTTTTTCCGTGGAAAATGTAACTGAAATGCAAGACCTATGCAAAAAGAAATTGTTGATTTTAACATGGCTCATGATCCCACAAGAGTAGCCAGGAGGCAACCACGGGAAGTGGTGATGAAGAAGACATTGGAGAAAGTACACAAGGTCTGGCCAGGAATGGTTTATAAACAGCTTTTAGTTCAGCCTAAACTAATATATACAGGTTGAACAAATATATATATAAATGCCTACAAATACTTATTTTTAATGCATATATATTTCTGGGCGTCTCTGTACGTGCATGCGGATGTGTGCATGCAAAAGGCACGAGCTCAACAGCCCTGGCTGAAGCACAGCTGGCTGTTTGCATATGTATAAAGGTGTGTAAATACACAAAGACGTACACAAAAGGGGATTCTGATCGCCGCCTCCCCGGCCCAGCACTTCCTCGTCCCTCCTGTCTCATCTCCCTCCCCTGGAGGAGGAGGATGCTCGCACTCCACTCTTGCTTGCCCCAGGGATGCTCCTTCTCCCTTTCCAGGGCAAAAGGTGGGAGCATGCGGTCAAGCTGGGGAGCTCCATGAGCCAAGCCTTCACGGAGGGAAAAAAGTGCCTCCTGCCCTCCTCTGCACAGCATTGTGGTGTCGGCTGGAGGAAGGGCTCAGCATTCCTCCGAAGCGTCAGCCTAGGCCACCTAATGGCACTCACAGCGTTGCCTGGTGCTGCGGGTTAATGCCACGCACTGATCCTGCCCCGCTCGGTTACCTGCTTTCCTAACCCCACCTAATAAAAAAGCGTTTCTCCTTTTATTAAGCCCATAAAACCAACACACGCACACACACAAGCACGGGCAGCAGCAGGCAAAGGCAATGAGCATTTGCAACGGGATGGAAAGGAAGACAGACAACATCTCCATGTGATAAAATTTTATTACAAAATATTAGATAGATTAATAGTTGTGGGGGAGCTTCGGGGGTGGGGAGCTGTGTAACAAACAAAAAGCATCACCGGAAAAATAAATCTTCCACCCAAGTTTTCCAGGTCCCAATTATTTTTTTCTGGCTGTGCTCATCTCGGGCAGTGAACGATCAAGTTCAGCCCGCACAGACCCGCCAAGCGATGCAGCACTTTCCTATTTACAGCCGTTTTGCCGCTATGATACAGGCGCGCCCCGGCTGCCGACAGCCGGGCTTGTTCTGCGCGAAGCACGGGAAACCTCGCAGGAGGAGTCCCCCGGGCTCGCAAACCTCCCCCAGCACCACCCGCCCTCAGCATCCCTCCCACCTGCCCAGCTTCTTCGGGGGCTCAGGGGCAAAACTGCCCTTGGCCACTGAACGCACGGCTGGAGACAGAAATAGAGGGATAAAAGCCAAGGCACGCTGCGGTTTTGCTGTGGGCTCTTTTTCTTTCTTTTTTTTTTTTTAAGTGTTGTCTTTGCACTGGTAAAACATTTGCATGGCAGCGTTTTGCATGCAGACCAGAGGTGCAGAGCCGCACGGGGGTGGGTTTTTTGTTAAGGCACTTCTTCCTCTGCCCTCCCCCCCATCAAAATAATCTCAAATGCAACAAATAGAGATGTGTGTCTATGCGAGGATGGGCAGATGCACTTTTTTTTTCTGTAGTGAAACAAACAAGATCATCAGGAAAACTATTCCAAATTCCCCTAAGATTTAAAGCTGCCTGTTGCTTGGTTTGGCTTTTGCTGTTTGTCAGCAAACAGGTTTGGGGCCCCAAGAGCTGGAAACGGCAGGGGCTGGAGGTTTCCTTCCCCAAAATAAAAGGGGAGGCAATGAAAGCCCTCTGGGAGGGCGATGGGTTGAGGGGTGAGCCCACCACCAGCCCCAGGCACGTGCGGTGACTGGGTCGGCCCCGTGCCCTGCAGTTTGGCTCACATGTTTAGGAGGTTCAGCCACGTCAGGAGACATCTCCTCACATGGACGTTTGTGGCCGCACGGACGGGGACAGCGGTGCCCAAGGCTCCTGAATGGGAGCCGAGTGGGTGAAGCACCCGGGGTGGGTCCTGGCGGGTCCCAACACGGCGGCGTTGGGTTCCCACCAGCCCCACCGAGCCATACGGGACTTCCTGGAGACACCGGCGGCGGCCGGCTGGGGCATCTCCCGTGCTACCTTGGATTCCTTTGGGGTGAGCTCAACCCACCCGAGAAAGGAGGGGAACTCACCCACGTTTGTGCCGGAGAGGAGGGGTTTCCATAGGCAAGGACTCTCCCCCTCCGCCCTGACCCTGCTCTGCGGGTCTCCAAACGGAAGCAAGAGGGAAACCGGCAGCATCTGCCCCAGCATGGTGGCTTCTGGCCACGCACCGCTCGTGCCCCCCTTTTTGGGGGGGGGAGATGGCAGCGTGTGCCCTCCCTGCTCACCCGGCTCAGCCCCACCTGAGGTGAGGTGGGGATGAGGAGGAGCCCGGGTGGCAGCGGTGGCGTTGGCAAGGTCCTGCTCCGTGCCTGCAAGAGGAGCCAGACCCCGATGCACGTGGAGACCAACAAGGCGGAGGGTGGACGAGCCCGTTCACGGCCTCAGCACTGAGGTCTGGGAAGCCTTCTCCACCCGACACAGAAAGTCACCCGGCAATTCAGCGCACTGGGGTGGCCTCGTTTCACCCCTCCATCCCCACCCGCTGGGCATCACGGGATGGGAGGAGGACAAAGACCTCACCACCACCAGTCCCGGCCACGTCACCACAAAACCCGCAACCCCCGCACTCTTCCTCCTGGCACAGCAGACCGGCTGCAGGCACCGCAGGTGGGACCGGCTTTCCTCATCCAGGCAAAGGGCCACCAGGAACCTGGCCGCGGTTTTCGGCTAACGTGCGGTCGGGCGGCAGCGCAGGGGGCGGCGGGTGGAGCCCTTCGCAGTGCCACCGCCTGAAGATGCTGCAGTTCAGTTCCTGGCGAGGAGGCGCATCCGTCCGTACGTCCCCTAAATTTGTTCGAGGAAGAACGAAACAGGAGCCGGGGGGGGTGGAAATCAATATTCTGTTGAACGCGCCGGGCCCATTATTTGTTCCTGATTTATTTATTACCTCCATGGCTGCTGGTTAAACTGGCATGGCCTGGTCCTTGCTCTGCCCATGCTTAACCCCTGGTAGGTTTGAAGAGGAGCTGATGTGCCCTGTGCGTCACCGCACCCAAGGAAGAGGAGGAAGGTGCCTTGCGGAGCCCAGGGCGGGGAACTGGTGAGGTAGGTAACACGATCACAGTCTGAACAGCAGGATTTATCGGAATTTGTCTCAAAGACGCTTCTTTGGTTTTTTTTTTTTTCCCCCCGTTCCTTTCTGTCTGAACTTGGTGAAACAGCAACGGCACAGGACCGGCATGATTGGCGATGACTGGTTCCTCGTGTGCGTGGCCAAGGCACGAGCAGAGCCTGCCCTCTGGAGAAAGGCACGGCGTGTTCTGGGAAGCCAGAGCTTACAGGTGGGTTTTCCGCTGTCCCCGGGGGGCTCCAAGACCCACCCTAGTCCTCCCAAAGTCACCCGGAGTCACATTTCATCTTGGAAGCAGAAATGCTAAGGACACAACCAGAAAGCCTGGCCAAGCAGGGCAGATACCCGCAGCTCCAAGTGAGCTGGTGGCCGGCAAACTGCAGGTGGGCTCAACGGGACACAGAGCTTTTGTCACCTGCTTCCGCGCCGTCCCTTGCTTGAAGGTACGTCAGGTGAGTATTTCATACTTTCTTCCATGCCCCCACAGAGACCGGGGTTGTCAACCCAAGCAGCCCTGGGTGCTCCTGCACGACACCGGTGCCATCTGCGCCATGCCATGGGGCAGTCTAAGTGGGTTTCACCAATGGTGGCACCTCCCAGGTCCACCAGCCCTTCCCAGCCCTCCTCGGGCTCCCCAAAGGCACCGCCCTGAGAGGGGAAAATGTCCCCACGAGCTCGAGACGCGAAGCACAGCTGCTCCTGAGTGACAAATAAATAGCAGGTTTGCTGGAAGAAAGCCCTTTGTCATCCAAGGCCCATCGCCCCAGCAGTGCAGGGAGCCTCGTTGCAAGATCAGTCTGTAATTATTATTCTTTTTTAATGAGATTTCCTTTAAAACCAGGAACAGTGGGGACGGGGCTCACCCGCTGCCCTGCCGGTTGATCAAAGCATGGGGTTGTTCTTATGTACAAGCGGAGGAGAGGTCCCGTCGGAGAAGAGTCCCAGCTGCTCTCAGAGACGTGGCGATGGAGGTGGCCCCTAGTTCTGGTGCCGCTTCATGTGGAGGGCCAGGTGGTCGGAGCGGGAGAAGCACCGGCCACAGGCCATGCACTTGAAGGGTTTGGCGCCCGTGTGCTTGCGGTAGTGCCGGGTCAGCTCGTCGGAGCGGGCGAAGCGCCAGTCGCAGCCTTCCCAGGTGCACTTGTAGGGCTTCTCGCCTGCAGGGAAGAGCCACAGGTCACTGGCCGCACGCAGGGGACGGCGCGGCCACCCACCCGCCCAGCCTGCCCAGTGCCCGTCCCCTGCTCCGGCAGGGCCGGAGGCGGCCGGGGCTGCCCCGCTGCAGGACCAGGCTGATGCTCCGCACCACCCAGGGTCACTGCCACGGGAGGTCACAACTTTCGGGTGGCACCATCTCAAGCCCTGTTGGATACCGGAGCATTTCTGCGTAGAAATCTTCCAGAGCTCTTTTTCGTTCGGACGAAAAAGCCAAAAATTGCTGGCTTTGCTGCTGAGATGGGATTAGGGTGCATCAGGAGGAAGAAGGGGTTCCACCAGCCAGCCCTCCCTGCCCTGCGGCAGGCAGGACATTGTGTTTCGCGGGATCATCCGGGTGATGTCATGCCTCCTCCCCGCCCCCCCACACCTATTCCCCAACCGAAATCAATGGAATTGTGCAACCCCTCCGCCAGCTGGGAACCGGGCTGGAGAAACCTGCGCCCGCCTGCAGCTCCCGGCCGCCGCGCTGAACCCTGGCTGCAGCCCTCTCCCTGCTTGGGTGTGGTGCTCTCAAATATTAGCCCTCGCTCTTAACAGCCTGAACAAGCAGGCAGAGTTCAGGGAATGTGCTGACTTTCCCGACCTCAAATATTTACCGTTTCATCGGCCAATTGCTGAGCGCACCATCGCGGCATGAAGGCACGTACGCACGCAGCATGCATGCACAGGCATGTGCGCGGTGCTCCGGCACACTCGCCGGTGAACAGCCGTTCCTCCCCCTGCCAGACGGGCTACGGATTTGGCCGGGAAACAGAAAACACACGGCCACGGCAGGAGCAGCGGCATCCAGCACGTGCTGGGTGAACTACCGCGGGGTCGGAAGCACGGACGCGGACCTGGAGGAGAAGGGGCACCAAGACCGCGTCCTGCTCCCCAAAAAGCTCCGCGCCACGGGGAGGAGAGCGCTGCACTTTGCGCGAGGGGGGCGGACACAGCGCTTGCAGGCGTGTTTGGTGGCAGGCTGGGGGTCCGGGGTCTGCTGGTCATTGTGCTGGCACGCTAAGGCAAAGGCGGGACTTGCTCTGCGCAGCCACAGACATTGTCCCAGCCAGGTGACCCGGCTGGGTCAACCCCACCAAGGCCCTTTAGCTTCAAACAATAACAGGTTGAGCTCCAGGATGGAGGCAAAATGCTTTCCATTGTCCCGCGAGCTGGCTCCATCTCCCAGGACAGCACGGCAGGGCAAGCTCAAACAAAGGGCCCAAGCTGGCATTCCCAGCCCCGGGGGGCGGGGAGCCGCCGGGTTATATATTTAATCTCACAATGGCACCCAGGAAATGAATGGTGTCTCCAGGAGATGAAGACAGCCCAGCCCGTAGCAACGGGCAAACCGCAAGCAGAGAGCTGGGCGATGGCGTGCTCCTCGGCCCGGCTCCCACAGGCGTCCTGAACCCCTCCTGGCCAGCAGCCCGGCGGGCGCCCGCACGCATGGGTGGCAGGAGTGGGGACGGGCCCCCGCTGCCTTTGAGGTCTCGTGGTCAAAAACAGAACAGGAGACCTCAGAAACTCAGCAAGGACGCCCCAAGCTTGGTTTCACAGACAGGAATCCGAAGCTCTCAGCTTCGGATTCCCGTCTTTTGGCCCCCCCTGCCACCACCGCCAGCTGTCCTGGCCGCTCAGGTCACCTCCTCGTCAGCCCCCTGCCCTTCCACTTGCAGCAGGTGAGCTGGAAGAAGGCAACCACGCTTGGGTTTCCAGCCTCGTTACTGGGAAACCCGGAAAAACAAGTGCACTTTATTGGGTTCAAAAACCGCCCGGGTTTGCCAGGATACGTCCTCATAGCGTGGCTTGCAGGGACGGCGCGTGTCTCATACGGGCCACGTCCCTTAGCAGGGCTCCGAACGGAAGGAGAAAAGAGAGATTTAATTTTAGAGCCGGAGCCCTCACGCGGCCCCGAGCGCTGATCACCAGTGTGACAAAGGCTTATCGCCGCCGGCTCTCGGCACCGGGACAATGTCCTTCCTGCGCCTTGCCGCCACCCCTTCCGTGTTGTTCCCTGCCCAGAGAAATATTGTACCTCGTGCACAAAGAAAATCTCCTGGCTGGCTCGTTGGAAGGGCTGATAAGGTGGAAACGGAACGGAGCCAAGCGCGAGAGCTGATTCCCAGCCTCAGGATGGGTTTTGTTCGTTGTTCATAAAAAAGAAAAGTGAACTCTGGGCCAGCTTAATTGCTTTCAGTAAAGATCAGCCCTCCTATAAAAGAGATTTATGAGGGCACTGATGGTTCCTGGACTACCTGGGGATCTGATAAAGTTTCAGGTATAATAAATGCCTTAATGAGGAGACCTGTGCTTGAATGCACAAGTGAGCTGGGTCTGCTCCGGGCCAGCTGGCTGTGGTGGGCGTGCTGGGGCACCAGCCCTCTCCTCCCCACGGCCCCCTCGCCCTGCAGCCGCCCTCCGCCTGCACTTGGCAGCTGCCCACAGGACAGTCACCTGTTGCACAGGAGAGATGAGCTCACTCTGAGCCCAGAACATCCACCCTGGGAGCCACGGGGACGCTGGACACCTCCTCCGAGGTGGCAGATGTGCACCATGTGCCAGTTTTTCTGTTGGCTAGGTAGGATCAGACCTGGCTAGGATTTGGGAGATCCGGAAGGCAGATCTGTCAGGCTGCGGGTGACGGAGGCTTGGGGACACCTCCTCCTCTCAACCCACTGGGAATGCCTCCTAGGGATCTCCCACATCCTAGTCCATCCCTCCAGGAGGCAGGCAAACCGCACAGAGTCGCTAGAAACCAGTGCAGCCGTCGGGGTTTTGCTGCCGTTAGCACCAGCACGTTTCACCCGGCCGTGCTCCTGCCCCGAGAGCCACCCAGCCCAGGGCTGGCTGGGTTTGCAGGCGATTTGGTGCTCTTACCTGTGTGAGTCCTTTGGTGCGCCTTCAGGTGGGAGCTCTTGGTATAAACTTTCGTGCAACCTGCGAAAACAGCAAAGACACAGCTTCTCGGTGAAAAAGGGGCCCTTGCTGCAACAACCCTAAACCATTTATGTTTGAGGTTAGGGACAGAGCGGGCCTGAAAAGCACGCTGGGTAACAGGATGCAAATAAGCCTGGCCATCCCCGTTTTGTCTCAGCAGTATCTAAAGGGTGTTTGTTCTCCAAGACAGACAGACATTGACAACTCTCCACCTCTTACCACACAATCCCGACACCCATGGGCACTGTGCTGGGAATGGTGGGGAATAAAGTCAGACCCCGGCTTTCAAAACATCTCTGCCCTTCAAGACGAGATGGAAACATCAAGTTAACCACCGCGAGCTGCTGGCTGTGTGCTGCTGCTTGTCCTTCCGGGCTCCAGAGGTGACTGGTACCACTCTGGCAAGGCAGGAGGGAAGGTGGGCTCCATAATAGCCCCAGCAGGCACGCTGAGGATGGTCCCAGGGGCGCGAGGTGCACAGTGGACCCCGGCCAGTGGGAAGCTTTTCAGCTCAGCAACAACAGGCTTAATCAGAGAAAGGCTCTCAGCAGAAACATCGTGATTTTGGCAAGAGTTTCAACAACAGACGTCACCAAATGAACGATTGCCAGCCCCTCCTTTCACTTAGGTCTAGAAAAGCTCCTCGTGCTGCCTTTATGGCCCTGCTTCATTTGGTTTTGACATGTATATTATAATATGAATTTGAATTTTTATGACCTTTGTAAGCAACCTGGTCATATTTTTTTGTTTCTGTTTCCACACCACCTAATGAAGCCTCTTGCTACTTCCCCACCCACTTGTGAAGTATTATTTCCCCAGCGCTGGCACTGCGTACCAGCGTAACCCCAAGCGTGCAGGTGCTGTTTGCCATCCCAGGGTGCCCACAGGTGACAGACCAGCAGCGTCCCTCACTGCTGGACTTTGCAGACACTAAGAGCAGTCACCATCCGAAGAGAGACGGACCCGGACCCAAAAACGGCTAACCTCTCAGGACAGCTGTACTCCTCGGAGGACTTTACCGAAGGCCCGAAGCAACGCACTGAATATCTCCTCCCACCAGCAGTCTTTAATCAGCTTTGGGTCGAACCTCCCAGATGCCAGCAGCGTTCTCAGCAGCCTAGATCCCTTGCGACCTCTGCTCATGAAGACTTTGTGGCATTACAGCGCCCAGCCTCCGCTGTCCAGCACTGGAGAGCCACGCAGAGCGCTGGGGTGCAGCACTCACCTCCGTGGTGGTGTGACAGCACCAACACCAACCAGAAGCACAGCGGAGAGCATTCACGTCTCAGAGCAGCACGGATGGCATCTTTGGGCTCTTGGTGGGAGCTATGTCCCACTGGTTGGAGGTGGGCAAAACGGAGCTGGCACAAGCCTATGCTGCACCTGGTCCTGCAGCCAGAGCCCGCTTTGTCACAGCTTCCCAGCAGAGGACACAAAGGCTGAGCACACCCCATGGAGCCCAGTTTAGCCAAAATGTTTCAGTCTATCAGAAGATGTCCCCAGAGGAGGGTGCGCTCATCCAGTTGAACAAGAAGTTGGTAACTCCTGGCTGGGTCTACCAGCTCCTGACCAGCAGGGATGCATGAAAGCCACCATCTCCTCCCAGTGGCCATGCTACCAACCATGCAACCTAGATGATTCTATGATTATGTGAAAATCAAAACGACTGACCAATACTCCCAATTCTGGCAGTTCCCTTTACTGGGATGGGCTACCCCAGGTTCCTCACGGCCCGCGGCCCCACTGGCCAAGCAGGAGGGCAAACAGCCAACTTGTGCGGAGCAAACCCCACCTGGACATGACTCTGTCCTTCATCTGTCCCTGGAGGCTCACAGCCTCCCAGAAAAGTTAAGGCCAGCAACTGGCAAATTGCTGAACACTCACTAGAGGGAATGCAACTCCTCTCTGTTTGCACTTCTGGCCTGACGGAAACAGGGCTACAACAGGCCCAGCTCTAAGCAGAAGTAAAGCAGGCTACTGCCTTGGGTAGGAGACTGGAAAGGGGAAGCAAAATGATCCTTCTTCACCTGTGGCAGGACGCTGCGTGGCTGCACTTGCTGAAGAAGAGGTCAGGGCTGGGGATTCCCATTCCTTCTCCCCTCGTCCTCCCAGAGCAGCCGACCTGGCCTGCAGGGAGCCCACGGCTCCTCCGGCCAGCCCCGTCCCTTCCCCTCCCCATGGAGGAGGAATAAGGCCCGCATGAGCTGATGGTGACCCAATTCAGTTTTGCTTCTGATGCTCTGAAGCCTGAGAGATCGTTCACACCGAGAGCTCAGGAGAGAGATGAGCACACACAAGACCAAGGCCTTCTGGGCATGGAAAAGAAGCCAGGAGAGCACCCAGAGCAGTTCCCAGACTCCGAGTGAGCAGCACAGAGAAGGCGGAGCAGAGCATGGCTGAGTTTCATTTCCCCGTGAGCATGCAGAGAAGTGCTGGGGCCACCTCTTGGGAGACCTGGACCAGGGCTTTGCAAACAGGTCTCCCGCTCGGCCTGCTACTGGTGTGAACTCAGCGTGCCTCCCGCCACTTCCTCGCTCAGACCACGCCAGCACAGCCTGCTCTCCCTGCCATCAGTCCTGCCTGGCTTCACCTCCAGCTGGACCTCAGTGGGAAGGCTTAGAAGCAGCCCTCCGCTGCCTCTGCAAGTAAGCACTATCTGGAGCCACCCAGGGTTTATTCAGAGGAGTTATTGGCACTACAGACATGCTCCTGCCTTCCTACGCAAGTCAAAATCCTGCTGAAAGCCGGGGAGCTGTGCCTTGGTAAGGCACTGCGGGACGTGATGCTTTCTCTGACCAATGCTGACCAGAGCAGAGGAACAGCCGGCCTGCCTCAGAGCCGTGGTCCACCTACACCACCCCTGTCCTGGCTCCCGCAGCCACCAGCAGAAGGTAGAAAATTCAGCACAAGCCGTTCACTGCAAAAAGGCGTGTGCAGCTTCCGGCTCAAAGTCCCTAACCCGCAGGTCTCTACACCATCCGGATGCAGGAACTGAAGCCGCTGAAGGACACGACCCTTTTCTCTTCGGAAAAAACGAGAATTGGGGCTCCACGGAGAGACCAAAAAGGCTGCTTATGGAAATGAGTAGATGGTTTGCCACCCCTCATGGGAAGGTGGGAAAGGAAAGTCAGACAGGCGGCATGGTTTCACCCCCGGAGAGCACATCGGGACTGCGTGGCTGAGCACAACAGGTTGCTAAGGCAGCAGGTTTTCGGGAGCATCCCCACGCTTTGCTGGTGCTCTCTGCCTCTCAGAGCCAGGCTTGCCGCTGCCAGAGCAGGAAGCGATAAGGGAAGGGGAGAGAAAAGGCATCAGCTAGCGCAGCCAGGGCCAGCCTCTTCTATTCCCTTGGTGGTGGTGGGGAACTCACTTCCCCTGGGCTCTCCACCCAGCACCGCACCACCCTTCCTCGCACAGACAGGGGTTCCTGATCCACAGCCTCCCTGTGCCCAGAAGGGACCCCAAAACCAAGCCAACGCTGTGAGCATACCTGGGTAATCACAGTGGTGGATCCTCCTTTTCTCCAGCTCAGGGTTGTTGCGTCTGTTGTATTTGGGGGGCTGCATGACAATGTGCCCTTGGGAGAGGGTCCCAAGGCTGTTGGGGACTGGGGGGACCTGGGATGACTGGACCAGCTTCAGTCCAAAAGTGGCTTCATAGGATGGTGGGGGAGAGATGGTGTTGATGAGCTCTGGTTGATTTTCTGGGCTGCCGGGCTGCGAATTGGGGGGCGAAGGGGGCAGGTTCACCCCTGGCACAGGGTAGAACTGCCCTGAGATGTTGAAGTTTCCCTGTCCTTGGGAGACATGTGGGTACTGCTTAACTGGCCCTCCTGGCTGGACAGGTCTGTGGAGCACACTGGACATGGTGCTACCTGTGGACATGGTGACACCGCTGAGACTGTTGATGGCTGTGGTGCTGTTGGAGGAGGGTGTCAGCGTGGTGAGGTCAGCGCTGCCACTGCCAAGAGGCATCTGGTAAAGCTGGGCTTGCTGCGGACTGGTGGATAGCGGGATCTCAGAGGGCATCTCCTGCTTGATGAAGATGTTGTTGACTGCCACTGACTGGGGCATGCTGAAGACGCTGGTGAAGTCAGGCAGGGTCTGTGTGGGGCCCGAGGTGGAAGAGCAGGGCTGGGCAAAGCTGGTGCCAGGCTCCGTCTTGATCTGCGGGAACGGCGTCATGGGCTTGGGGGGCCGGTAAAGTCCAGTGCGCAGGTGCGTGGTGTCAGGTAGGATCACATTGATGTTCACACTGTACGGTGTGGAATTGGGCTTCTCCGCTGAGAAGAACTCATCCACCACCGAGGCGCTCTCCCGGCGGTATTTCTTGTCTGGTATCATTGGGATGGGTGGCACGTGGCTGGAGAGGTACTTATCCATTTCGGATCGTCCCTGTGGCGAAAAATACAGAGAAGAGAACTTGTGAAGAGCGAGTTTGACACGATGGCGATGGGAGTTCAACGTTCAACAAGTGTTAACCTAGAGGGGAACCAGGAGAGCAGTAAGAACGGCCCAGGAGTCAGGTGCTGCTGTGACGGGGCCTCCGCATCTGACTCAGCCCCAGACTCTCCAGGGTTGAGTCACCCTGTCCTCTGCCCCACTTCCCTCCCACCTACCTGCAGTGGTACCAAAGGCTGAGCAAGGATGCAGTTATGGGAGAAGTTCAGCCTGATAACAACGAGCACAGTGCTCGGTCACACAGACAAGGGCACCTGGCACTAGACGTGGGACGAAATCAGGAGCTCTGCTCCACTCAGCCTCACATTTGGACACATTCGGAGCAGCTCACCTTAAACGTGCTGACTCTGGCCTGCTTTAAACTCAGCATGTACTGCTCTAGGACTAAGGTGGACAATACTGAGAAAATTAACTGAGACAATTAATTGAGAGTAATTTTGGCTATAGGCCTAGAAACCTAAGTGATGTTGGCACTAATTCCATGGACTGCGAGCCTAAAATGGAAACACCAGGCATGCCATTACTGCCCTGCCATGGTAAAGTGATTCAGCCCTCACCCAGCCTTTGGCTGTGGTCTACAGGTCTGGGTTCTCCAGGCTAACAGGACATCCAGCTCAGTCACTGCTTGTCAGAGTTCATGCCTGATGCGGCACCCGACTGGATCCAGGCCCGATAGTTCAGCAACCTGATGGAGCAATCCGCTAGGAAACTCATCCCCTGGCATTTGATGACTCAAGTTCTGCTCTTTGTGGTTAAAGACACCAGCGCTAATGCTCCTCTATCCTCTATTAAGCTACAGCCTTTAATTATGTGGTTATCCCTGTGTCAAGCTCATTGCAAAGCCCTCGTGGACTCATTCATATGTAGAGGAGCTGGCAAAACCACCAGGCTTCCCTGGCAGAGCCTACAGCGCACTTCAGGAGTGCAGGCTGCTCTCACCCCACGCCCAGCACGCTTGAGCCGAGGGCTGCGCAGCTCTGAACTATGCCACCGGGCCAAAGTCATCCCTGCTGCTTGTTCATTGCTTTTATCAAAGCTGGACAGGACCCAAGATACTTTCCTCGCCCTTTCCAGCAAAATATCACTTGTGTTTCCAGCGAATTCAAAGAGCCTTTGCACCTCTGCAAGCCACACTGGCAATGCATGGGTAAGCTGGCTTCCACCCAAACATGGGTACGCGCCACCAGTGCCAGTGCTCCCTCTTCTACACGGGTGGAAGCTCAGAGCAGAGGACTGGGAAGCTCTGCGCCGCACGGGAACCCAGCAACACCCACCCTGCTGCGGTGAGGGCGCGCAGGCTCAGCGTCAGCAGCGAGGAGACGGAGACCCTCCGCACCGTCCTCAGGCGCTGCTCCAAAAACCCGGCTACCCCTCCGCTCCCCCCGCAGCACCCAGCCCCGGAGAGCCGGGCCGCGGGCTGGGAGCTGAGCCCTGGGTGCCGCTGCGTGCTCCAGCGCAGTGCTGTGCGCCCACCCTGGCACCTCACCGTACCCCTGGGGTGGGACCGGAGGCTCCGGATGCCGCGCATACCTGAGCGATGAAACGGCCCCACTTGCCGGGGGAGCGGGGCAGGGGGAAGGTGCTGGATGCCTTTTACTTCTGCCCTTCCCTTATCTCTGGCATTTGAGTTTCTCACCTTCAGTTCCCAGGAAAGGTCTCCCCCCACACTCCAGTGGGTCCTTATGCAGCGGGTGGCCAGGCAGGTATATTCAGTGCAGAAAAAGGGCCCTAAGTTCGGATCCCAACCTTCATTCCCACCCATCCATCCATCCACCTCCTGCCGCTGCCTGCCCCTGCCTGGTGTCTCCCAGCCCTCTCTCCTCGCCCCTACCTGTAGAGCAAAGTCTCCTTCCTGCCACTCCATGGAGCCTGAAAAATCCACTTCTGATCCCAAGCAGCCCCAGGATCCTGGGGAAAGGGGGTGCGCTAAGGGGCAGCTGGTCAGGACAGCAAAGCGATGGGCTTTGATGGGACAGGGCAGGGTGCCAGCCCTGTCCTTGGCTGCAGAGCCACTGGGGGGACCTGGCAGGTGGAGAACCCACCCTGCTGGAATCCAGACTGTCACAATGGTGCTGCTGATGCTCCAGGTCCCACACGACCCCAGGGATGTCCCTGAAGAGCCACTTGGTTTGTTTGTGGCCCAGAAACACCTAGCAACCCTTGGCAGCTCCTTGCTTGCTGGGCGCTGAGCAAATACCTAACACCAAGTCGTTTGCCTAAGCACCTCCCACCCAGCGCTTCACCCAAAAACAACCTTCAGTCTGCAGCTGGCACAATGGCTGGGATGACTACGTGCTAGGTTGCCTTCCTGACATGTCTGGGTGGGATCCAACTCAAGCGTCCCAAACACAGGTGTCTCCATCTGGCTGTCACTTACGGCTCCTCTCACAGTGGGTGGCGATGCACTTCACATGGGCATGCAAGCCATGCAGGAGATACCTTCACGTGGAGGAGACACCTACATGTGGAGGAGACACCTACACAGGCACTTGGGTGGCTAGCACAGATGTAGACACCATAAGCATGAGGAATGCACTCCTGCCAGTGATGCGGGCTCAGGTAGGGAATGGAGTTGCCACCACGTCCTCACCACCACGTCCTCACCACCACGTCCTGGGTGGGCTGCTGGATGGCCTACACTGGGGTTGGGGTGTCCCTTACAGGTACCTCTCACAAACAGGGGCAGAAACAAGCAGAGGGACGAAGGAGAAAAGCTCTTCACCTCAAGAACGAGTGGCATCCGCTGTTCCATCCTCATGGGGTGCAGCTGTGGAACAGACAGGGTTGGGTTAGTGGGAAGGTCCCCCTGAGGACAGGCCACCTCCCGCACCCCACAAGCATCTTCTGCCCCCACCAGCCCCTCCCGGCACCCCCAGGACATGGCTTGAAAGCCATGGCTTGAAAGGCTGCTGGAGGAACAGCCAGGTGTGCAGGGAGACTAAGCAGAAACCCGTGCCCCAAGCTGTTCTCTCCAGCACCCCATTTCCATTGGGGTTTCATCAGTGGTTCTCCTCAGAGGTTAGCCAGGGTTGGGGAGCCATCCCGAGCAGCCAGCACTGGGAGAACCTCCATTTTCCTCCAGCCCCGAGGTGGGAACGCAGCCATGAGATCATCCTTCCAGATAACTAATGATAGGACTCGAGGTAACGGCCGCAAGTTGCGCACAGGGAACATCAGACTAGACATCAGGAAAAACTTTTTCTCTCAGAGAGTGGTCAAGCACTGGAATGGCCTGACCAGGGAGGTGGTGGAGTCACCGACCCTTGTGGTTTTTAAGAGGCGCCTGGACAAGGTGCTACAAGATATGGTTTAGTAGCTTAGTGGGTAGTAATGGTGATAGGATGACGGTTGGACTAGATGATCTTGAAGGTCCTTTCCAACCTTGTGATTCTGTGATATCTGTGATATATCCTCCCTCTGTTCACCAACAGGGACCTTTTTTTGGCTTTCTTTCCTGTTCAACATCACGGGCAGGGGGAGGAGGCACAGGGCAGCAGGCATGAGCAGGCCCGGTTCCCAGCTCGCACAGCCAGCCTCTGTTTTTACGTCTTAATCCTCACTGAGGGGCGGAGTGGGCCCTGCCGCTGCGTCTGGAGCTTGCTTGGAGAGGACGGCCCCGGGGAGCGCGGGCAGCAGCTCGGCCTGGCTGTGATGTGTGGTGAACCTGGGGCTTCTTGCTGAGAAATAGAGACAGCTTAGAAACACAGAGCTTTCCAGAGGAGGTTTCAGGGCACGGCGCAAGCTGGGTGAAGCTCTCGGCGCGGCACCACTGCCACTACAAATTGAGGACTTGGGAGACCCCACCTCTGTGCAGCCTCCTGGGGTGCAGGACCCAGCTGCCCAGCTGCCCCAGCAGGGTCCCAGGGACCTCCTCTGAGGTCCCTTCCAGCTAGCCCATTCCCAGCTTTGCCATCTCCAAGGTGAAAAGACATTGCCAAGACTGAGATCTCTGCCCTCCTTCCCCGTACCCGCTGCGGCGTGCTTGCACATCTCCAGGCCTCTCCCCCCACTGCCTCTATCCCCCCCAGCTTTCCACAGGAGGCTGAGAGCTCTTCTCGCATCTCCCACCCGGACCTGGACCCTTTCTTCAAGCTGAGTGCCCAAACCAGCCACAATCCTCCAGCACCGAGCGAGGGGGAAAAGCTATCTCCAAAGCCCAAAGCAGTATTTATCAGCCTTCTGCAGGTTCAGCGCCAGCCTGCGTCCCATTCTCACTCCACTTCCTCCTTCTGCAGCTGCTGCTGCTTCTCGGTGTGCCCAACTTCTCCTCCACAGCCACGAGCTTTCACCCTAACCTCCACCATTTCTCCAGGATTGTGGTAAAGCCTCATCTCACCCCAGGATCATTCGCACATTGTACAGGCTGGTCAGTCAGAACAGCTAGGGCTGGAAACCAGCCCAGGCTTCCCGCTCTCCCACGGCAAACCAGCAAAACCAACTCAATGGACTTAGCTTTCCCACTTCTGGGGTGTATGTGTTCTGGGGTTTGCATCTTAAACGGAGGATGTTCCTTGCAGGTTGATGATAAACAGCCACATGGCCTAGAGAGGACAGGTGCCAAAAGGGCTAAGGACACAGGAGCTGCTGGTCCCCACACACTGCTTGGAAGCACGAGGAGATGCCTCAGTGTGAAGTCTCTGGGTCAGAGCTACAAGGGCTTTGGGGGATCTGTGTCCCATCGCCACCATCATCAGCAAGAAACAGTTTCAGAAACACCTGCGTGGTTCAGCTAAGCTCCTTCACAGGTAATGCTTGAGCCTGCAAGTGGTGGTCCAGCTGCTGGAGCCACACCATTCTGGGGTCAACCAAGCCAGGAAACCAACAACCCCACCCTGAAGAAATACAGCAGCAGAAACACAAAGGAAGCAACTGAGGGCAAAGCAGGCCATGCTGGGAGGAAATCCTGTGGACACCGAGTCTCTGCATTCCTCGGCCAGCCCACAACAGGTCCTGGTGGCAGGCTGCGGCCCTGCCCAGGACGGCTCCACAGAGGGCAGCCGAGGACACCTTGGTGGCTCACATGAGTCAGGAATGACCAGGAATGCTCAGCCTGTCCCTTCCGCCCCATCTGCCAGGCACAGGCAGAGAATTAACCATTTTCTTGCCTTTTTGAGGAGCACTGAACCAATCACATAGCCACAGAGCTCAGTTCATCTCCATACTGCAAGAGCCACCCCCACTGTGGCTCCACGGAGGAAGACTCTGGGGCCTACCAGCTGAAGGACCAGCAGCTCTTTGGTGGGTTCAGCGGCCCAGTTTCCCCTCCAGGCATCAGCAGTGTCATCGCTGCAGTCCCTGCAGACTACGATGAGACGCAGGGTCTGGAGACGGACATGCCCCAGGCTCCACCGACTGCATCGGCAGCAGTGCCAGGAACCGTAAAGGAGTCATGGGTCACTAGCTCAGGCAAAAGGCGAGCCAACGGGAAACTCAGCCAAAGCAGACATCAACAAAACCTCTGTGCATTAGAGGCATCTCCTCCAAACTGGCATTTTTGGTTTGACCCAGAAGGAAAAGCCAATACGAATAGCTTTCAATGCAGTGAAAGAGCTGAATTCTGGTATTTTCCCCTCAAAGTCACAGTATTTATTTCTGACCGTACGGGAGGGTCTTCTCAACTTGCCAGAGGAAAGAAAGCAAAAAAACAAGCAGGCAAAGGAAAGGGTTCTCCACCCTTCTTCTCTGCCCCGAGTAGATGTTCCTGCGGCTAGCAGCACTGACCTGAGTCCTCCCCTCCACCGGCTGCCAACTTCCAAAACCCCTGCAGGAACCTTCTGCCTTGGAGGTCTCCTTCCCTCATCCCTCATCCCGATCTCACCAAAGGCAGGCTGAGGAGTTATTGGGCCACCGATCAACGCACACAGAGCCCCACATTTCTCGGCAGGACGCACAAAAACGGGCGCTTGAGCCAACGGGGCCATTTTGCCAACGACTAACCACGAGCATCGTTAGAGGAGCGCGAGGCACAGCCGGCTGCCAAGGCAGGAGGCGGGACGTGTCTTTCCCATGATTAAACGCTTTCTAATCTGAAGTTGATAAATAACAAACCACCATAGAAACATCAAATGTTGTCACCACAGGGGAACAGGGAGAGAAATCAATGTTTGCTAAACAGGCGACGAGCTCGTGAAGTTGGCAGAGGGAGCAGTGGGGGCTGGGGGGGGGAAGGAAGGAGTTTCTTCATTTCTTGGCAGCTTCCAGCCCTCCTGGCCCCAGACCCCTCCTGCTCTGCAAAGGGGGGGCACCGAGCCCCAAGCCCCCTGCCCAGCTCAGGGGGACCTCCCCGAGCACAGGCACACACGGGACAGGGGCTGCGGTGGCCAGGCCGTGGGATTACGCAGCACAGGCTCTTTCTCCTGCCTGCACCTGCATGAAACTCCAGCCTCCAAGGGAATCAGCAAACAATGGGGAGGATAATCATCAATCAAAAGCCACGGCAAGTACCTGGCAGTACCCCTTTAAAGGGACATGTTATAAATAGACTGTATTTATATACAGATTTGGTTCAATATCAGCATTTATTGTCTCCCTAGTTAAATATTGACTTGAGTAAATATTTGTTTCTCTGATCATTTGGTTTTGATATTGACCTCGATCGACGTTATTTTCTGTTTGTTCCTCAAGTCTTCTGGAACTCTCTGCAAAACGGGATTAGCAAAGAAAGCCCCCACGACTCTTCCTTTCAAGCACACGGGGCCAAATGTCTAGCTTGGTGAACAACCAAGCACGACTGCAGGCAGCAGAGCTGAACCCTGGGCTTAAGCAGGTGGGTGCCACGGGTGGGCTCCTCTGCTTGCTCCATCTCAAAGAAGTGAGGAGCGACACCAAGAAGCTAGCGCTGCTCTCGAAGCGTTCAGCATTAGGTGCAATGAGGCAAGATTCATCTTCACTAGCTTGGGCCACCAGGAAAGCAAGCATCTAAGCTGAAGACTCTGTGCAAGCTCTCTCTGGAGCCCATGGAGAGGGCTGCTAGAGGTGATCTACCCCACCAGCTTCCCATCTTGAGGCTTTCACACCTTTCCACTTGGAAGAGCACCTCCTGGAGCAGGGCAAGCCACAGAGACGCACCCTTTCTCCAGGTTCCCGCTCATGGATGGCACAGGAGCTGAGCCACGCTGCCCTGGAGGGTTATTCTGGAGCTCTCTTCTGCCATTGTGGTTGAACTACCCAAGTTAATTATCACCTCTTGGAAACAAGGGATTTCCTTGAGCCCAAGAGTCACCATCAGGGCAGATGTGGGCAGCTGGCCTCTGGCTGAGCCAGTAGGCAGCAATGCTTCCAGCAGGCTTGCTGACTCTGTTTGCTATTCCTTTCCTCCAACAGCTGATAACGACTCACTGAAAGGCAGTCTACCTTGGCTATTTATCACAGAAACCATGCCACTACGGTCTGCGATCCCAATGGCCACAGAAAGCAGGACAAACACCCTCATCCAACTCCAAGGTCAAATGCCCAGAAGAGGAACAGCGTGGAGCAGCCAGGTTCCATGAGGGCTTTAAGAGAGCGAGCAGAAACCTCTCCAAAAATAATGCCTTAAATGAACTGCAAAATAACTAGGATAGACCTTGGAGGCACAGAGCTTGGAGGAAGCTCTGGCCCAGCTGCACCATCTCTAGGCCTTACAGAACACCACGACCATCCGGCCCTAGGCAGGTCTAGGCTGGGGTGGGAGGTCCCATGCCAATAGCAGAGCATCCCCACACCGGTTTCCCCTTTCCCAGACCTACCAAGTGCAACTTCAGCACAGAACGAATGCCTGGACAGAGACCAAAGGCTGGTGGGAAAGGGGGACAGCCCTCTCCTCTCCCCAGCTCCCTGCTCTGCCCCGGCAGGAGGACAGCTCTCTGGAAGCGTGGCTGCATGGGAGGGGAGGACATGCGGACACCCACTTCATAAGTCGTGTCCCAAACTGCTGTCGTTCAGCAGAGACCGGGGCCAAGCCCATCGAAGCCCACTGGAGGTTCTCCTTCAACCTAAGTGGGCACCCACTGTTGGAGGCGGGAGGCTGCGCTGGGTGCACATTGGTATGGATGCTTTTTCTGGAAAGACCAAATGATCCAATGCTATTTCAACTCTTGGAAGAGCAGGAGGCTTGGAGCTATTTCAGCCCCAGCCAAAACATGCAGGAGCTCAAGTGTTCCCCCAGTTTAGGGATACGTGTAGTCCAAAGATGAACTTGGACAGCCACGCTACGCAATAGCCAGTTCCCAGTTGCAGCCTGTGCTCCAGCACTCCCTCCCCTCCAAATCTGACAAGATGGAGGCTCTCAGATGTCACCGCTCCCCAGGATGACCTGGACAAATTTATCCGCCCATTTCTAGCTGTCGCCTGGCCACAGGGCACCGGGCTTGTCCTTGAGCTCTCCCACGGGTCCCAAACCAAGTGTGACACAGGAGAGGCTGTTAGAGCATGCAGGGAGCTTCCCCCAGCTGGATTATGGGTGGGATTCATTCCACCTCACTCAAACCGTCTGAAAGCTCACACTCATCACCCAGCCTCTTCCAATCAGAAGAAAAGACGCACATTCCCAGGCAGGGTCTGACAAAGGCAGAGTGAGTCATCTGCTGCTTGCTGGGGCTTGCGAAGTCCTCCCGGCAGTCAGCAAGCGATAAGACAGGCCCAAAGCCTGTTTTTCCCACTACAATGAGCAAGGCAGACCCAATACCCCATGCACGTCTGGGAGAAGCAAGGTCAGGTTTCATGCGAGGACAAAAATCCCACCGTCCCTGCAGCCCTCAACTTCCTCGCCAAACCAGTTAGCAAAACAAAACAAAGCAAATCCTAAGGTGTGTGAAAACATTGCGTTTGAGTGAGTAGGTCTTTGGGCCAACTTCTTTCTCCTGCGCTTGCACGGCACCCAGCACAGTACAAGGCCAAGTAAATACTGCCAGAATCACCACCATGGACTGAGAGGACGCTTACGACTGTCCTCCAGATCCACTCCCTCAGCTTAAACCCTCTCCTTCCACATTTTCCTTGTATTGAAAGGAACAGCCAATTGCTCTAATTAAGGGAGACTGATAAGGGCACAGGCTGGTGGCAGGCACCTGACAGGTCACATGGAGAAGGCGCCGAGCCCTGGAGAAGCTCCAGCAGGAGCATTTCGGAGACTGGGGTTTGCCAGCCCCTGGGAAATGCGACAGTCAGTCAAGCTAACGATTGAGTTCTCCCAAAAGGACGACGCAGAACCACCAAAATACCGAACACTGGAAGCTGCTCACGACACGTTCTGTTCTAAAATGCCAACAGTTTGAACAGCTGGAAAAGAGCGATGCCCAAAGTTTCCCGTTCAGTTGAAGAAACTTGGGCCATTTCCACCTGTTAGATAACACCGTCAAACCTTGCATTCCTTGCAACGGTTTCAGTGGAAAACATTCAACCACCCCTGGCTTCAGCTCCCTAGGCTAGCAAAGTGGAAAACGATGACGTTGTACAGGAAGGTTGACGTGAAGGGCTGGACCAGCTGGTGAGCAGGTATCCACATCTCCCTGCCCGCTCCAGGATGGGTTTGCATTTGTGAAACAATTGCCTTGGATGTGACCGAGGTGATAATGGATGGATAATATTCTTCCCTCCTGCAAGGGATAAGTACCTGCATTTTTGGAAGCTGAAGGACCTGACCTGACTGCAGTGGGACCGATTTGTCGCCGATCTCTTCGCCTGCTTGTATTGGAAATACTACAAGGCGCAAGGTCATTAAATACATTTTAATACTCGCAAATCCTGTCCTTGGTGGAAACTTGAAGGTCCCCCATCACATTAAAAAAAAAATTTAGAAGTAGTTTTCAAAGCATTCTCCAAGCATTTCTGAACTTAATGAAAGATTCTTTGTTTGAGTTTCAATCTGAGCCTGGAAGGGGCTGAACCTCTTTGATGTGGGAAACAGCCCATGGGGGTTTTTTGAGAGTTTTCATGCTAGCTCAAGTTCTGAGAACATCTGAATTGTAAACATCGGTTATCCAATCCCCAAACACCAACGGTACCCTGTGACTCATGTAATTCACCAATGGAGCACAAGAAAAGCAAATATTCTAATCAAGGGGCTCAGCTAACAAGACGGTGGTAAGTGCGATTATTTGCAGTGGATGGGATAGATAAAGGAGCTCACTGGACCAGGGAACGGGAACAAAGTAGCGTAGGTAGCTGGCCAAACAGGTTTGAGAGGGAAAACTTCACAGTGGATGATGCACCGGCCAGAAATGAACTGCCCTAGACCTTCGTGAGTAATTCCAGCCGACGTGTGCTTCCCACAGCCCATTCAGGAAGAGCGATAAAGGGAAATCCGTTGCATTTATTACGGAGCCGGAGTCCCCTGCTCGCTTCCTCCCTCGCATACCTGCCTTTTCAGCGGTCAAATACAAGCAAACACACTTCCCTAGCTGATTTGCAACCTCTCCCATGCCGGGAAATGGAAAACAGGCTGCGGCGGGAGGAAAGGGAGCAGCACACCTGCAGCCCCCGCTTGCCGCGTCCCCTCCTGCGGCTGCCCCGCCGCGGAGCCCAGCGTCCCGAAGAACAATCGCCCTTTGTACCACGTGGACAAAGCCATTGTGCTCCAGCGAGCTCAAAGTTCGGCCGAGCCGCTCCATCCCGCGCCTCGCCTGCTCGCCCAGAGGGCCGCAGGAAGTCTGTGGGCTTGGGGGATTAAGCGAAATTAAACAACAACGGCGGCAGCTGAGATCCCCCCCAGATTCCCGGTCTTTGGCTCACTGGTTTTGTCCGAAGCACCCCGCTTTTGACCTGCTCCCACAACAGGGTCTGACCCGATCCGAGCCCACCGCCACCGCCCCAGCTGGTCTTCCCGCAGGGGCAGAGGGACAAGCCCATCCCCTCTGGGGACTCCGGCTTGGTTCCCCGTGGCCCTGCAGACACCTGCCAGGCAGAGAGCCCATCGGACCTGCAAATCTGCGGGCTGGTCCTGGAAGCATCAGGCTCCAGCTGATCCCAAAGCAAGGCAGCCAGCAAGGCTCCAACCCTGGTGAGATGCCACCAGCCGGAGACCCAGGGCTCAGCTCCCAGTCTCCACTTGTGTTGGGAGGGATCGAGTGATCCCGTTCCTCCTTGCCCAGCCTTTAACTCAACATCTCTCTATTGCCAATCTGTTTCTGGATGGGCTGCCAGCACCCTTGGAAAATGGATTTTGCACCCTTCTCCGGGACGCGTGGACATTTCTGAGCCCTTCCGCAAAGCCAGGAGGACCACAGAGGGCAGAGCATCCCGGCCACCCGAGAGGGAGTGGAGAACTGCGACCCCACGCTGCCCAAAAACGCGCGTTACACAGCCGGGCAGCCGGGGGAGAGGAAGACGGGCACGAGCGACCGGGCGCGCGGCAGGTCGCGCCAGCCCGCGCCTCTTTGCACAGCCGTAGAGGCGGGCTCGTGGCGGAGGCCAGAGCTCAGCTCCTGCCACACGTCCAGCTGTGTGTGCTCCTTACCAGGAGAGGAGGACAATATCTTCAGACCCCTCTGAGCACCCATCGCCCTGGTTTCAAGTGGGCCGTGCGAGGTGCTGAACCACTGGGGAACTGGAAAGCCCGTCCCTGGTCCACGAGAGAGCCACCCGAGGAAAGGGAGGCAAAGAAGGACGTGCCAGCTTGGGGCCGTCCCCAGCCACACTCACCAAGGTCTTCCTCCATCAGCTGTGACAACCTGTGTCCCCACTGGGGACACCCAGCCTCAGCGTAACTGCCCTTGGGGCTCCTGACACAGGCAGGCAAGGGGTCAAAGCAGGAGACAGGCTGGGTTTTCCCCTTTCTCCTCCCAGCAGCTTCTTCCTCGGGTCCTGACCTCACCCACCGCTGCCGCAGGCCCAAGTGGCCCTCCAGCATCAGCTCTGGCTCTGCAGCCGGTATGTCCCACCGAATCAGCCACAGCCCTCCCCGGATCGGCCGAGCACAGGCGATGGCAGGGCTGACACCCCCGTCAGCCCCCATACTCCCCAATTTTAGCAACCCAGCCATGGTGACGGGCCCCTTCCAGCACCTCGTGCTCCCCCCGGACTGCAGGGAAGCACACTAGGAGCCAGCTCCCGTCCTGCACGTTCAGCAGGGAGCAGGGGACGTGCCACCACCGTCCTGCTCTCCAACACCTCCCAGCCGTGCTGCCATCTAGAAACGTCTCCAGAAACCTGTTCTCATCACCTCACCTTCCATCACAGCAGCTGTGGGACAGCTCTCATGAGAGGGCTTGCACCACCGAGGACCACGCTCGCACCCAGGGGAGGCTGGTGGAAAGCCAGGAGTGGCCCCAGGTGGGGCCAGGAGGCTCGGGAGGGACGGGGTGGCTCGGGGGACGTGGCAGCGGGGCAGTTCGCCCGCCCTGAGGTCCAACCCAGCCCAGAGGGACGTGGCCACCCCTCTGATGGCACCCAGCCCCTCGCCCCTCAGGGTGCCACAGAGGGAGTGTCTCCTTCTCCCCTGGAACACTTCACCAGACACGCCTTGGGTTTGGTTTCATTTAATTTTCTTCTCTGTCTTCCTTCTAGCATCAGCCTCTTGGGATTTAAAGGGGAAAATTCTATTTTTGGTCAATTCGGCTCAAATCAGAAAGCAAAAATGCTTTTCTCTCCCAAACCCTTTTCTCTCCTCATTTCCTTTTGTTTTTTTTTTAATTCGGGGCAGAGCGGCTGGAAAGGCAGAGAAAGGGGAAAAACCAAGCACAAACCCCACAAAGGCCCCCTCTCCACCCAAATTAATAACATTTCCGACAGCAAACAGCTTCCCCCCCCTGTTTGAGCAGCGATTAGTGGAGTGGGGGAGAGCTCTCCGAGGAGCGAGATCAGGAGACGAGCGGCGAGCGCGATCCCGGCTGCGCTGGCAGCCAGCGGGACCGCAGCCGGGCGGACTCGAGGGGGCACCAGGAAACGCCGTGGGGCCGGAGCTCCGACGGGTCACAGCCTTGGCCAGCGGCACTGGCAGCCATCCCCGTCCCCGAGCAAAGCATTCCCCAAGCGTGCCGCCGCCCAGCACCCCATTTTGGAGGCTCCCTCTCACACGGACACGGCTCCAGAGCGGCGATCCCTGCAGCCCGGCCAGCCGCGGGTGGAGGGCAGAGTCGGACGCGGTGTCCCCAAGGGGTGGCCGCGGGGCCAGGAGCTGCCCTCCTGCCACCTCGCGGGGCCCCGGCCACAGTGGCACTGGGGACACGGGGCTGCTCACCAGCCTCGGCCCCGCTCTGGGGGGAAAGCGGCTGAAGCAGCGACGTCCCAGCTGATTCCCACCAGGAAGAGCAGCCTCATGGCGGGCAGAGGGCCCTGGTACCCAAAATCCAGGCCACTATCCCCGGCGGGCGCAGGGGGAAGCCATGGGGCTGGGGAATTTCGAGGCGCGTTCCTTCCCTGCCATGCGGCAGAAATAAAAATAATCCTAATAAAAAAAAAAATACCCCCCCTTCTGCCATGCATGGGAGCAATCCCAGCGCCCGCAGTGTCCCCAGTGGGCGGCTGCTGGCGTGGGGACCCCGGGTGCCCCCTCCCTGGGTGCTCCTGGAGCGGGGCTCTGCTCCGAAACTCCTCCGAAATGCTGGCGCGGGGCGTTGCGAGGAGGGGAAGGAGAAAAATATGAAACCAAACACGCCCTGGAGAAAGAGCCGCCGAGGGGAAAGGACGGGCGGACAAAGCGGCGGAGGTGCCGAAAAGCAAGAAAAAAGCAGAATTCAACCGAACGCAGGCGGCTGTCGTCGTGCAAAAAAAATAAAATAAAACAAAATAAAAAACTAGCAAAGCGGAATCAAACCAAATGCACGCAGCTCTCGGTCTTTGGCTGGAGGCTTCAGCACCTGAGCGGGCAAAACCTCCGGCGGCCTCCGCCTTACCTGCGCCAGGTCGGGCGGGTTGTCCAGGGCCCGGGCGGGCGGCTTGATGTCCTCGAAGACGGAGGCGTCCTCGCCAGGCTCCCCCGACATGGTGACGGGCTTCAGCGGGGTGAACGCCGAGGCGTCCTCGGGGAGCGGGGCGCGCAGCACCAGCCCGCTGCTCATCCCTCCC
>VXAL01010558.1:0-16122 GCA_013399475.1 Chauna torquata
TTTATTTATTTATTTTTTCCTTTGGCTTCTAGATACAGGAAGCTCTAGGTGAGGTCTGAAGTCAAAAAGTTGCTGGTACTTTGAAATCAGCCACCCCATTTGAATCACCAGCTCTTGCCTGGAAAAATTGTGATGACGGGATGTGGGAACCAGATTAAATACTATGCCTAGTTCTATCGCTAGGTTTAACAGGTATTGCTGTGACTTCCCAATTAAAATCAAATAAACAGGTGTATCTCTTTATTGAAAGCAACAGACCAAAGTCCTGAATTATCCAGAAATGGAAAATAGGTTAAAAACATACTTTGGTTTGGCAAATTTTTTTTTTTTTTGAAATATTATATACAGCAAAGGAAAGTAAAGTATTCATGTGAAGCAGACTTGCTTTGAAAACACTGGTGTTTTTAAAGCAGAGGCCTAAAATAAGAGTATTCAAAGCAGATTGGACGCTTCAATATTTTACTTCATTTAACCCATGGGAGACCTGCCAAATAAATGTGGCTTTCTCCATATTTATTTTTCCTGGCTTATTTGGTGTACAGGTCTAATAGGCATTTTGTATTTTCTTTCCCTTATCTGTGCCAACTCACTCTCTTCCCTCTCCCTCTTGTTCTTTTCAGAGAAGTCTAGAGCAATTACTCTTCGTTCATATATCTGATGCAAAAAACAGAATCTAGGAAAAAGCTTTCTTACATTTTTATCTGATAATTAAATAATTGCAAGTAGTGAGAAGGAGCCTAAAATGTAAAAATTGTATGACTGGATCTGTAATATATGGTCAATGTGTGAACAAGGAGCAATAATTCTTCAGAAAACCACCATGTTGATATTCTGGAGAGTAAGAAAACTGTAAACCATACAAATTGTTTAAATGATTGCAAACATATTTATGTAGGTTTCCAATATAAGAGGCAGTATATCTTTAACTTTTTCTTTTTTTTGCATGGATTCAATGAAATTCACACAGAAGGTCAATACAAATAAATGGATGTGGACAGATCCCTCTGAGTGTTGGCAAAGCAGATTAAGTTATTCTCATATAACCACTAAGGCATAAGCTTCTACTTTTAGCCCTGAGCATCTCCAGTAAGTGTGACAACTTGCTTTGGGAATTGTAGTTCTCCTCTCCATTCTTGAAAGGACCTGGTCCTTGGGTCCAATCAAACAAAACGGCTATATCATTGTGGGGCTTCCCTAGGTGCAGGGCTAGTTCAGTTAAATATGGGATGCAGGATACATCTTAATGAGAGGGGCTCTCAAGGGGCAACAGTATGAACCTGATTCCCAGCCGACTGGCCAGCAACCTGGCTGTACTTCTGCCAGATTTCGCTGTTACACCCCCACAACAAGAAGCTTAGTCTGCTAAGTTGTAGAAACACAACTCCATCAAAGTATTTTCAAGATACAAATCACATGTTCTCAACAACTAATCAAAAAAAATGCAATCCTGTTTTTAACTTTTTTAACCACTGCATTGTTTTTGCTTGCTTTGAAATGAAGTTATTTCAAAAAGATCGTACTGGTTCCAAGCCTACTCTGAGCTCTGAAATAGATCCCAAATCAGAAATTATGGATATGTCAGGTCTCCCCCCTGTATGATTATAACATACTAACAGTAAGTGAAGTATAGCTACATTTAGAATTGAGTCAAAATGCAGATATCTTTGGCCCAAATTTAAAGAGCAGCATCTTATATAACCTGTTGGGGATCTTTATCTATCAGCTGCTTTCTTTGGGTGACTGTTCAAGGTTCTCTTCTCTCTGGTGACAGCAACAGGACCCGAGGGAACGGCATGGAGCTGTGACAGGGGAGCTTCAGGCTGGGTGTTAGGAAAAGGTTCTTCACCGAGAGGGTGGTCGGGCACTGGAACAGGCTCCCCAGGGCAGTGGTCACAGCACCGAGCCTGCTGGAGTTCAGGAAGCGTTTGGACAAAGCTCTCACTCACATGGTTTAATTTTTAGGTAGTCCTGTGTGGAGCAAGGAATTGGACCCGACGATCCTTGTGGGTCCTATCCAACTCGGGATATTCTATGATTCTATGAAGGTACTGTCCTCTGTGTTCTGTGGATGTTAAAGGAAGTCTTACCTTTAGCTGCAATGTCACTGAATATGTCCAAGAAATATCACTCTGTCTTAGACATGTAAAATCTAAAACAGATATATATTGAGTTCAGGAATATATTCCTAGATAGGATATTGCTGCTACTTTTGCAACAGTTTAATTTACTAGACTATTTTTTTAAATCACTCCTATTCTTTCATTAAAGATGAAAATCATAAAAGTAGGCTAGGTGGAAGATATTTTTTCCTTGTTACATTCAGGAAAGGGGGAGAGAACTGGGTGCAAATAATATCATGTATTTAATTTTAGCTAAGTTTGGGCAAGGTTCACTTTCTCAGTTAAAAGTAAGAATAAAACTCCCTACGTGCATGCAGAGACTTTCACCTTCAAGAATCTCAGAGCACTTTAAATAAACCAAAAACTCTTCACCCCATGTAGTCACAGTGCTGCTCAAAGGTACAATGAAGCTGTTGTTCAGCTGCATGCAGAAATGCTACATACCAGGGGAGGGTAGGAAGTTAAGAATAATACGGTATATTCAAATATAACTTTTAGGAGTATTTAGGTAGGCTGAATGTAGCTACCTGGAATTTGGCCACAAAACTCAGCTTAACAGCCCTGCTGTTGTGAAAAGTGGAATAAGATCTTTAATTTTTCCATTCCATTGCCATTAATCACCCCAAGTGGTCATGAGGTTTTCCATCCCAGCCAGCAGTCAAGCTTTCCAGCAGCACACTTCCTTTTGACAATACACATTACTAGGGCACTAGATCAATGCTGCTTCAGTTCAGAGTGCCTCCTACTGAATCCCTATCCCAATTTCCTTCACATCATGACTTTCCGTCTAAATATTGACCAGCTATCCTGACCACCTAGACAATGATCTAAGGGTCTAAGCCACAATGGTAACATGAGCTGAAAGCCTGTATCATTTTAAAGAGGCCTTTAATCCATCTTCAGGAAATCTTTCTAAAAGATTTCACTTCTCTGACAAGCTAGGTTTGATATAAAACAGCAATTGCCCTAATCTATAGTCATTTGCTATTTGAAACATACAGGAATAATAAAGAAGACATAAAGAATAGCTGAAGCTAGAAAGGCTGAATTTTTTACCAAAAGACCCTACGTTCCTGGGGGGTCTTTGCTGGGTTCTGAATCCAATTAGAGTCTGTATGTAAAGAAAAAAAGCCAAAGAAAACTGACAAAATCTTCTAATTATATAGCCAAAAATAGCTAGTACATAGTATACAGAAGCAGGAAGATGAAAAACTGATGGTATATGGCATGAAAGGGAAGGACAGTTCTATACTTGAAGGCATAAATAATTATTGACAGAGATATTTTGCTGTGAAATTCAGTCTATCTAAATATCTTCCTTGCCCAAAGATGCTTTTTTTTTTTTTTTTTTTAAGAGGACAATATTTACATTTCTGGTTAGAGAGACTGATGTTTCAAACCATTCAGAATAGTTGCTGGTACCTGGTTTAAAGGATGTTCCTAACTGGACTGTCTGGTACTCTAGGTTAAAAATTATCTATTGCATCTTGCATTTGCTCTAGTCACAGGACATTATGGTCACTGTGTATCCTAGTAGGACCGGCATTTTTTCAGTGTCATCTCTTCAGGCTGCTTTACTTTGTAGCAACACATACAAGTGAAATCCCATATTTACAAACACGTGCTTTGCATTAGGAACTAGAAAAGAGTACTGTAAGAACTGTGGAAATATAGCTTTTTGCAGATAAAGATTAATTTTATACAATTCATAGTAGCTTATGCTTGCAAAGAAGTTTTGTATTTTATTTTCAGTAACTCCAGACAGATCTACTGTTGGTATTTAGGTCATTTGCAAAAGAAAAGGAAGAAACCTAACATTTCATTTCTGAAAGAGACTCTTATTCAGATACTTTTCTTCCCTGACTTTATTTATATTTGAATAGTATCTTGACATGTACCATGAGAACAAGTCTTTGTTCACTAGCCATTGCAAATACCCACACTCAGGAAAACTTTAAAAACCTCAGGATTGTATAACTCAGCTAAGCTTGGTGAAATCCAGTTTTGATGCACATACACTGCTCCGAGACCCAAGCTATTGGTGCCTGATGCTGAGCTCTGGCATTTGAACATACTGGCCTGTGAAGAGCCACGTGGATTTTTGTGTCCTGTGGACATGGTTTGATCCTGAGAGCTGATAGTGAGGGACACAAACTTGAGTCTGCCTGAACTTTTCCTGAGTTGGAATTTCTTCTGAATTTTCTGAGCATCTCAAGGGGGATGGAAGAATGGCAACAATTTACCCTTCGAGGAGAGATCTTGACTCAGATTTATAGGTATTTTTGATGCTATTGATTTCAATGTGTATTTACCTCCAACATCCCAGAATGCTTGGCTTTAGGGCATGATAAATCCTAGACAAACATGAAAAGTGATGGGTAAGCCTCATGGCATTTCTCTTTTCTAAAGACACTTCAGTAATAAAGTTTACTGGTAAACAGTGATGGTAATACAATTTTCTAAGGCAAAGTCCACTATTGTTTCATACTGTAAAAAGAATATGTAAGATACCAATTTGAAACAATGAACTTTTATGTCACTCTTTCTGGAAACTTGCTAAAAAAATGGAAAGATGGATTTACTGAGGACAGACAGAATTGAGGCCTTTTAACCACAGGAGAAAATGACTGCTCACCTTTCTGTTACGTGATCTCTTTATGTAGTCTACTGTAGTTCATGTAGTCTAATTCATCTTCATTTGTTCATGGAAGAGCAGACATTCACTCTGATGAAGGCTATCTATGCATGTATTTAAATGATTAAGACAAACATTTTCAAGCTATGGTGCCAGGAATGAACCTCAGTAGATCCTGTGAGAGCTCAGATCACTTTCTTAATGCCTGGCACTTCTGAAGATGAAACACTTGTACTGAATATGGATTACGAACAGCTGTTGTTGGGAAGTTCAAAAATGTATGCACGAAATTTTGTTTAGAGTATGCACCTCTTTGGGACTCCTGGTGTATTTGTCATCTGATCCGACCTCTTGGAGGTCAGTAAAAATGCTTTTGTTGACCTTTGTGGGCACTCTTGAGTTACCTACCATGCAATCATTTAAAATACATCTAAAAATACTCTGCTTCATCAGATGTTGTTTCCAAATAATTTCCAGTCCATTAATAATAGTTTGCAAGCTCTTCTTTCACTGGGCCACTTTTATGTTGCTGAGTCATAATGCTCAAGTTTTCCTTTTTATGGCTGCATTTCCTTAAAGCATACTCACGGTGACATTTGTGCCAAGAGGCAAATGGCTCTGTGACAGGATTTGACCTTATGTAAATACACCAAAGAGCCACTTCCCTTGAGGCAAATACTGAAGTCCACTTAAATAAGAATTTAAAAAGATGTTTTCCATATGATGTAGCTTAACACAAGTATTCAGTGGTAGCCAGCTGCAATCCCCGCTCAGATGAACTCTTTATGTAGACCTGTAGCTCATGTCACAGCATGGGTTTGTACTCTCTTGTCCCATTAGCTGTCATCCTAGTGTACATGTCTCTTTGAACAGTTTCAGGGGAAGAAAAGCATTCAAACAGATGTGGCCAGGAAACCAATTACTAGCAAAGGTATCAGCAGAGACCAGCACCTACGCCTCCTTCTGCTACATCTTCCCCACCAACAGGAGGGAAGACGGGACAGCTTAACCCCAGCCAGGCAGTGGGGTGGGGAAAAAGCTCTTACACAGGCAGACAGTGGCTGATGCTGTGCTATCAGAGCTCACATTCCAGCGGAGACCAGCGCTTCTCCATTCCAGCTCATTGTGTAACAGGTTAACTTGAACTGCATGTGACTTTATACCTGCCTGCTTGCCTGGAGATTTTAACAGAATTTAGGAGAAGACTTAAGTAGCTGTCAGGGATCTTGTCTGTCAGAAATCTATCAATTCAATCAAGACGTGACTGCAGTGTTTGCCATCTCCCAGCTGCTGCGTACATCTGCCTGCATCCTAATTTGGGCACAGCACTGGTGAGCCAGGAAGCTTCACTTGGCTAATGCCAGTGCCCGTGCTTGGATCACACTCAGTATAGATGGAGTCTGGGACACTTGCTGTGCCTCTGGCCTGCAGAATCAGGCCCTATGCATTATTGTTGCAGAACCTTGTGTTTCTATGATTCTATGATCTTACCAGTCAGTTGTGCAGCAATCAACTATGGTGAAACAGTCACTTCACTTCCTCCTGTAAGGAGATGAGGAGAGAGGTTGTGAACTTTCAAAGTTCACCAAAGGGTTAACTAACCCATGACCCCCTCATAAAATACTTTTGCAAAGTTGAAAAAAAAAATAATCCAACAGTAACAATGTACGAGGGGAGCACTTGCTCAAGGATACTCAAATCAGTCTTACCTTATTCACACTGCAGTGAACTTAACCTCATAACTTGTGCACTCCAAGGTAACGTGTGCCTCTTATAAAATCATGTTTTCTGTCACCGGTGTAAAAATTCTTTTTTCTCTTTCAAGAGCACCAGTGGGAGGAAATCAAAACTTTGCAGAAGTGTACTTTTCCCAGTTCGCTTTTATTCCCAGAAGTTACTGTCTTCCGTCTGTTGCATCTAACTCAAAGAAGCAGGTTGATCCCTTCACAAGCATCAGCCTGTGTTGTAACAGGAAAAAGAGTCTGTGCAATGCCTTATCTCCCACATTATCTTACAGCAAGCGGCTCTCCAAGGGTAGCCAGCCTGAACGGCTCGCTTTGTTGTCCACAGAGCAGAATCACTCTTCATTCCACTGTCTGCATGCCAAGACGTGGCTTGCAATGAGGCAATTGTTTTGACAGTTTGACCGAAAAAAAAAAAAAAAAAAACAGTAAAAGAGTAAGCAGTCATACATTTCTGATGACTGGGGCATTTGTAAAAGGAAAACGAAGTAAAAATTTTCAAAATTTTCCTTAAAACATCAAGACACTACTGAATATTCTGCTTTTATAAAAAGGTAACAAACAAACAAAAAAACAACGGTAGTATTAGCTGATGGTTTAAATTCGAGAGACTGTTTCATACTGTGGTTCTTACCTGCTGTGCAGTTAGAGTGTCTGGATCTCTATTGCTGCAGTAGTTCTTTGGTTAAGGGGAATAAAATAATTTCAAACCTGGGTAATTGTTAGTTCCATTTAAGAAACGGTTGGCAAAGCATCAGTTGCTTTTCTTGGAGCACCACAGACTTTTTAAACTGAATGCAAAGTTCTGCCCATATCGGGTCATTTATGTAGACGTGTGAGACATTTGCAGTGAACCCTGAACCAGCTCAGTCTTAGCTTGGGTTCGGTGCTCACTGCGAATGTGAACATCAGCCTGTGCTGGCGGGGTTCCTGAGCACAAGCTAGAATTCGTCTTCAGGTGTATGCGCAGGCTTCTTGCCCTTATGTGGATGCTAAGTGTGTCCTGCAGGTTGCGTGGGCCCTTGGTGCTCATTAGTATTCTGGGGGACTGAAGGCTTTGACATCCCGGGGGCTTTTGCCATTTTCAAAGCAAAGTGTACTTTTCTGTATGCTATGCCAAACAAATGTTGTTAATGCCAGAGAAGGAGAAAGAAGGAATTCTCACCAATTTCTTCATTGATGAAGATCTTGCATATCAACATGTAGTTTCAGAGGCAGAGAAATGGGAATATATATGTACCTAGAATATGTACATATGCTATTTTCATTTACAGTCTCACCAGGCTAAGACAGCTTCTGGAGTTTCACTTCGCATTGTGTTAGGTGCAAAAAATGTGGTGAGTGAGACACCACACAGACCTAAAGTGTTAAACACCAAAACTTGAGCTCAGATTTTCACTTCTCCACTTCCTCTTGCCTTGAAGCCATTTACCTGCCCCTGGTTTTAGGGGCAAAAGCATACTGGCTGATCCTTAGTGCCAGTCTGTTAGTTTTAATAATTAAGGTGATCATAAAAGCTTTTACAAAGTTCCTGATGTCAACTACTGCATCTACCTGACAACACAGAAGTTATTTCAGTTTACTCTCAGGTTCGCCACAGCTTCAGGTTTCATCACGTCTTCTCAAACCCTGCCTGTATACCTGGTAACACTAAAGGTGCAGAGTTCATGTACATTTTATCATGATCTAATCTGCAAGTTGTTTGAATATGCATCACTGTGTTTAATCTCATTACTGGAATCTGAGGCTGGGGAACGTGGTGGATGTTTTGGGAGACAGGATTTGCTGTGCTCCTGGCAGGCACTTTAATCTCTCCAGGCTTGTAGCCAGCTGGGTTATTGAGGCTCTGCCTAGGCTTGCTCCTTGCCTAGACAAGGTGGGGTCTGGATCACATTACATGTGCCGAAAGCTGACATCTGCTTGCCTTGGGCTTGGGGAGCCTCTCAGTGCTGTTCGCTGGGGCTTCTGTGGCTGGCCTGGGGGCTGCATAACTGTACACAGGTCTGGCTGCTCCTGGCAGCACCCTTCAGCAGCAAGCACTGCCCGGGGCATTGCCCAGCACCCTGCGGTCCTGTGGCTGCGGGATTGCTGGAGACGTGCTCATCTGGGTCTCAGTGCTGAGGCAGGACTGAGTCCACAGCCCTACAGCAGCCCGGCCACACAGACAAAACTCTGGGGGTCTTGTGTCTAAACTGATAGTCTGCCTGCAATCACCAGCTTCTGGCATCGGGAAATTTCAGCTGATCAGTGGGAGGGGGCTGAACACTCAGGTCACAAACCAAACTCATCTTTCCCCAGGCTGCGAAGAGAAAGCTCTATCAGAACATAGGAATACGGACAGAAGAGTCCTCTGGGCAAAATGAGATCAGCTCGCATGAGATCTCCCAGGGATAGTAGCTTGATGTACCTCAAAATGATAGCTGTCCTCTCTGGGTGTCTTCCATGTATGGGGTCTTTCTACCACGATTTCTTGCTCCCCTAATCCCCAATATATATCTGCAGGAAACCCATGATCAGGTTTGGTTGTTTAGCTCTATGGAAATTACAGATTAAAGTCCTTTTTCCTTCACATCTACTGAATTTATTCCTATTCCTTATCTATAAGTGGGACCACACTCTTTAGCAGCAATTCTCATGATAAAAGCTTTCATGCTGGGTATTTTTAGAAGGAACTCAGCAAGATACACTGAAAAATGCAGGACAAGTACTTACTACGTTTCCGATTGCATGTGTTCTGGGAAAGGGCTATATATATTGTTGACTTTGCCAAGAGCAAGCATACCTTTTTAGAGAAGATTGGCAGAGAATGTATGTGCTGAGAAGGGAGCAAGCAGACCCAACACGTTTTGCTGTCCTTTTGCATGTCACCAATGAATTCACACCACTCTGCATGGGTTTCAATGGGAATGCTCTGGTATACTGAATAAAGGAACAAAGCAGGGAATTAATACGAGGGATCATACAAGCTGGACCAGCTTTGCAGCACTGCGAGATGGTGCCAGGTGCTGCCAAACCAAATTGCACTTTTGTACTTTTTAATATTTCATTTTGGAAAGCTGTTTTGAAAAAAGCATTGGCTTTAAAGTCTCGGTACAGATGGTAGTAAACAGCAGAGGTTTTGCTGCAAATGGACTTGTCTTGAGGAGGGCTGGGCTCTGGTAGGTCATGTCTGTCTCAGCCACAAGTTTGGAAGCCAAACACACCAGAAGGGAGGATACCCCGGGTGTTAGGTGTGCCACTCACCTAGACATACCTCAGTCACCACTAAGTCTGCAAGACTCCAGTCCATGCTATGTAAGAAATGTCTGGTGCCTTGCCACAGACACTGGAACTAATTTTTAGTCTTGCTGGCAATCTTGCAAGTACATCAGTAGCTGAAGAGGTGTGGAGATTAAATCCGGCTGAGACATCTCAGTACAAAAGGTGAAAGCTCAGGGCTGGCTGTGCAGCTCTGACTCCAAACCCAGTGTTTTCTGCCAGTTAGTACCCCATCAACAGACCCATTTGTTGAGTCATGACAACTGATAGCTGGATGGAGCTATGTTCCTGGCTGTGCTCAAATACAAAACTACTGTCCTGCTAAAACTGCTTGTGGTCATTAAAGGACTGCACAAGCATGTTTTGCAAGAACTTGGGTGTTAGTCCCTGTGTTCTGGCTTTACTCCCCAGGTGCCTTTACCTAAATTCCTACTGCATTTTCAACTGGATGCACTATTTTTTATTCCACTCTTTACAAACACAGTGCTGCAGTTAATAAGGGCTGTGTTGGCACCTGTGGGATCAGCACGTATCAATGCTGGGTGAAGTCATCCTCACAGGCGCAGTCTTTAAAGTGCATTAAGACCCTCCGAGATGCAAGTGAGATGTAATGTAAGGAGGTCTTATTATTTTTGTCTACCCTTTGCCATTTGAAAGAATCAAAATACCCCCTACAATAACAATGCTATATCTTCCCTTCACTTAGCACATTTAATGGAGCACATTTAACTCTAGAAAACCATAAAACACTAGGCTTAGCACTGCCAAACCCTGGCATGGTTTATTTTCTTCTCTTATGCTTCAGATAGGTCCAATACAGCATATGTAAAACAAGAAAGGTTAAAATAAACAATATGATTCATTTTACTTGCCTTTAAAAATATTTAAAGGCTTTTTTGGTTTTATAACTATAGCAGTAACAGTTTCTGCATCCTGTCATAACAGGTAAAGTTATGGCCTCGTTTGAAAGCGGCAGCACTGCACAAGAAGCATCACTGAATGAGATGTTTGTGTCAGACATAGCCATTAGCCAGTGTTTGTTCATTGAAACATGCCACTGCATTGATCTAGGCCAAGAAGCCTAAAGATTGGTATTTTTTAAACATATCTGTGTGATTTAGGGGAGGAGCTTTTCAGTGGGATGTGTACTCCAAAATGACTTGTGAGATTTTGATAGGCATTAAACACCTAAAATGTCAGAAATTTCTGAAAGGCTGCATGCCAGAAGTTCTCCGGGACTAGTCTGATAAGCAGCTTTGGAAATCATCTCCCTTTTTTTAGGAATCTAGACCTGCTTTTGGGAAACTCAGTTTCTGTTTTTCATAAATGTGGCCCTAGCTTTCATCTTCAAAATTTACTGGGATGCATGCTCTTTTTACGTTGTAGTGGCATGGGTCAGGATGAAAAGGGGAAGAATCAAAGAGAAGCGGAATCTCAACTTGCATTGGTGAAACTTTATCCTGTTTATTAACTCTGGTCTGTGAGCCACAGTATATTGTGCTTGGATCTTGTAACACTCCATTTTAGAAAATAATAGTCAAAGTGAGTGTTTTAACCAGAGTATGAGGATTTTAATATAAAATGTGCCTTTCTTTTAAATTGATTGCAAATGTACTTTCCAAATATTTTACTTTGTAAAAAGAATTCTTGGAGGAATTCCAGTGACTGGTACTTTCCAGCTAGCTAAATGCAGATAATTCCCCTTTTAAATATGCTTTGAAAGGTTTTGCAAATCCTGGCCATATCATTTGGAGCAATGGCCTGTATAAAAGACTGCAAGCTAATCCAAGCAGCTTTCACCCCTGTGTGAAAGGTGAGGTTCCCATGTTGGAAGTGAGGAAGATGATCTTACCTCGGCATTGCCTGCAGGGAACACACACATGGTGTGGATGTGTAGCACAGGTAGTGCTGGTTACGGCAGTACCTGGAAAGTGAAAGCCCTGGCTGCTGCATTGCGGTGCTGGCGGTGTGATGCCAGAAAGCTCCAAATGTTTTATAAGGTGTACAACACAACTCGTCCTGGACTGTAATGCTTCTGTTGGTGTCCACTGACCCCAGCTTTTTGTTTGGTATAGACAAGACAGTTCAAATGATTTGTTATAGGTCATTCAGAAATGCAGAGGAAGAGAGGGATCTGGGTTTCAGCCTCCAGCTCAAAGGATAAATGAACTCCCATTTGATACAGGCATTTCATGAGGTGAACTGAAAGCCGCATTTATTTCATGCTGTATTATTTGAATCTAAGGGGAAAATTGAGGGTGGCAACCAAAAAAATAATTTTCTGTAGCACTTGCTCTTGACTAAGTCTCCCTAATGGTGTTGAAAGAACCCAATTTCTCCTTCCTGAAATATTCAGCAAAACCTTCATCAAATAGATGGGTGAATATAGGCATGATTTCCATCTTCATTAAATTCATGTCAGGTATATGAAAAATCAGTCCTTTAATAATGTATAAATATTTTCTTCTTGAAGTAAATCCTGATTTTCCCCACAAGGACTGGTTTCTGCTTTTTGTAATAAGACCAACTTATGATGGAAGAGCTGCCAGTGCATGTATACTTGCAGATGTGTTCTTTGATAAAACTTAATTAGCTACCTAAGTAATTTTCTGCTTAATGTGTTTTTAACATTCTTTCGAGCTTGAAGAGAGATATATCTGAGTTAAAGAAAATGAGCCAGCTATCCATAATCTTACCTTGATCATCATTTAGTTTGTTAGGCTAAATGCAATACAGAATGTAATTTTCCCAAACCTACCTACTATTAGTCCTGCAAAGAAAAGTGTATTCTTCAAGTTTCATTCTCTCATCTCTAGGAAATATGTGTTTATTTAAAAAGAAAAAAAAATCTCTATTGAGTCAGTCTCCAGTTTTCATTTAAGGCAGTGGTAAAAAATCTTTGATGAGATGGGCATTCTGAAAGAGATACATTCAAAAAATATATATTTTCTTGTGACTTCATTTAGAGGCTTAAGCGCTGTGCCACCATTTAAAGTAGAGTAAGGAAAAGCAGCTTTCTGTCTGACCATGCACAAATCCCAGCCAGCAGCTGCTTCAAACTGCCATTGTGCAGAAGGGGAAGAGTTGTCAACAGCAGTGACTCTGCACAGAGCCTAGGAATTTCACACATTCGCCCTCTCAGGATGTAGCATGGCATGTCGACTTTATACGTCTTTTTGCTGCTGGGAGGAATGGAATAGAAGAGCATAAAAATGAGCGGCATGAAACCAAACGAGCAATGGGAACCGTTAGACCTGTGTGCTGGGGCTGCATGCCTGGCCTCTGCTGACTTCTTCCCTCAACCAAATCATTATGGTTCATTAAGACTTTCTAGTTAACACTTGCTTGCAGTTAATTCAGAAAAAAATAGCATCTGATTATAAATGCAAGATATTAATTCTCGTGAAGGTTCTGTGTTTGCTCTGGATGTGGGTGGGTTGGGATACAAAGCTAATCCAATTGTACCAGACAGTGTATTTCTTATTTTCTATTTTAGAGATGGAACCCAAGCCTATGTTTTCATATTGTTCAGAGACTTCCCTGCCAATCTTTCTAGCAAGTCTGGGAAAAGCTTCATCAATAGGAACAGATTGTCAAGATCAGGTAAAGGACATCAGTGTTGAGGCAACATTTGGAGGCAGTGGCTTGTGTGCATGTGTTGGTGTTCCTCTGCCCCTGCTCACTCTCTTTGCATTGGTTTGATGGGGGTGAAAAAGATAATGAGTCTGATGGACTCTTCCTCCCCAGTGAATTGGTCATTGCCTGCCAGGCAGATGCTTTCAGCTGAGAAGTCTGCAAGCTTCAACAACACATGGGGCTATTGGCTTTTATGCCTGTAACTTGTCCCAATGAAACAATGGGGATCACCGATTTCTACTTTTCTCTGTTTGTGATAGATGCAGACACCAAAATTCCCTGAAACGGGTTCTGCAGAAGCAGGAAAATCTGAGGGAAGCAGTTCTGCCTCCAGACCCTCAGGATGATGCTAGTGAGCTATTCTCCAAACCAGATCACATTGATCTTACAATGCCCACCCCTGAACTGGAAAGATGTTAAAATGTTCCTCAGCGAGAACAGTTGTAGGAGGAAATAGACAAAGTTTGCTTACGTATACACAATAAAAACTTCTACCATGAGAAATGTAAATAGGTGACTTTTCCCTTTCTTCAAATGTTAAATGAGAATAATTTCAGGTTAACAGCTGCAGGGTCTGCTAGACTGTAGATATTCCTGCATAGCTTCCATTAGCTACCTCAATAGAAGCAGTGTGTGTGTATCAAAGACAATAAAACCGTTAAAGCCTGCCGTAATCTGCCTTTTTCTGCTCCTTATGCACACACATACACCATCAGTATTACTGGAAATCACACGTTATTGAAACAAGGGGACCTTCTGTATGTGTATGGGTGATTATAAGTAGGAAGGAAGAAAAAATCTCATTCCAGGGAAAATTCACTGATTTTAAATAAAAAGCAACTACAAAATCTCTTTTGATATAATTTATAACATTAACAATACATTTATCAAAATAGTGAGTATATAAATGAAGATTCTTTAAATTGATTGGAATAAGGATTTATTGAAAAATGTTGTTTTAGGTACTAGAAACCCGACCATAGAAAAAAGTCTGTTTCTCAATATGTTTTCTATCTTTTCAAATATCCAAAACCCCCACCTTTTTGTCATTTCACCTTCTAGGTATTAATATAAAATTACAGAATTACTCTATAATAAACCTTATTTGTCTGTCAAGCAAGAGGTCAAAGGATTGCTAGATGAGCTATGTAAGTTTTCAATGGCTGTTGAACAAAAAATGGGATGTTCCCTAATGATAAATCATTTGAGACAAAACTAAACAGGTAATATTATTTATCAGAGCAGTTATTCCGTCCATTGTAATATCTTTGTGAGAAATTTCACAAATTTTTGGAAAAATCTTTAAACACGGCCTTATGATATATTTCACACACAAAGAACTGTTATGTTAATTTACAGGAGATGTAAAAATATACAAAGGAAAAAAATAGGTGATATGTTTGCCCTTTTAACTCTGTAAAATTAACTTTTCAGTGGAAAATTATAGCATATTATTCTTGGAAACGGGGATCATGTTAATACAGGCAGGAATAATTCTTTTGAATGAAAGCATCATCAGTTATGAACAAAATACACTTTCTTTCCCTTTTTGTCGTTTGCTCTGGCCTGGTCTCCTGTCATGCATATTGCAAAAACTGTCAAAATAAACTGGGAGATGTTCTGTAAATTTCCCTAAAGCAACTAGTCTGCTGGATAGCTAATAGAAAGAGCCTAGCTGGATTGTATCTACGTATGTGTTTGGACTGGCCTTGTCTCTTGTGAATGACTGGGACTCCTAATTAAACCAAACCAAACCACCCAAGTGGCTTTTGGGGCAGCACAGCCAGCTGAACAGGAACCAGAGGTATCCAAGGCTCTGCGTGACCCGGCTGAGCAACAGAGCAGGTTTTCAGAGATAAGATATTCCCTCTTCCAGAGAGAAATCCCTGCTATATGTATGCACACCCACATACCCTGCTATACATATTGTCCCTAAAGTAACAGCACTAGGGTTATCAGCATGCAACAGTGTCAGAGGCTCTTAAATTATATATCTTTACACTTTGGTTTGGCCCATATACCCCTTTGTCTGATTTGGTTGAAATTGTTCAAGAGATTTAAAAGGTATTAGGTAAGGAGTGAGGTGGAAAGTTGCGTGAATGCTATAATTCTGAGCATTAGAAGGAAATTGTATGGTGTAAAAATGAGAACTCCAAACTGCTAGCATTTAGGTTGCTTCTAATGCCAGCAAAGCATCAGTCCTAGGACGGCTGTAGTGGCTGCTTTTGGTTGAGAGTGAACATTTCATTCATCTGAGGAAGGGCTCTTTTGGGGCTTTTCCAGACCTCCCCAACACTTGTGCGAAGCATTGCTACTGGAGGGTGGAAGGACAGCCTGCCCTATTTCCAAGGAACTCCATCCTGTTACGCCTTCAATGTACAGGTGGAAACAGTGTATTATGATGAACACATAAGGAGAGAAATGTGTCAAAGAACTCGAACACAGAACAACATAATTAATTACACAGTGTAGTGGGCCCTTTTTTTGTGTTATTTAAAGCTCCCAAAGCTGTTCTTGAACCCAAAGTAACCCATACAGCCAACCCTGGCTTATGCAAGACCACTCTACTAGACTTATTTCTAATCTCCACTAGGGTAGGGTACAGGGGAAAAGAAGCCAAGATCATGTTTGAAAGCTACTAAGTTCTTCTGGGGATCTCTGGGAGGCAAGGAGAAGGACTCCAGTCAGTTGTGAGACTGCTCTAACTTTCTTCAAGGAGGTTGGTAGGCTT
>VXAL01010558.1:16145-68878 GCA_013399475.1 Chauna torquata
ACCCACAAGTATGAGTCACCATAAATGGGAACCAGTATGTATTTCAATTAAAATTAATGTTCAAGTTGTGTGAGGCATAACAACATTTGAAACAAAAGAATTGCTAGTGCCTATGAGGAAAGTAGAAGTGATTTGCTTGGATTCAACACAGGTTCAAGTTGATTATGTTTCTTCTATTTAGCACACAATCTGCCAGTGGATTTTTTTTGTGTCACTAGACCCAGGGAGAACTGTTTGCTCAGCAGTGTTTCAGCCCCTACTACAGCTGCTGTATAATGGGGCACAATTCTCATCTATGTCAGGCAAGCTTTTTCCACAACAAAATTTTAGGACTGGTTTTGTTTTCATTGCTCACAAGGAAGAAGACTGTTGTTTTCTCATTAATAATAATATTATTAGCATTTCTCACTGGAGACCCAAGACACCTTGCATAGTTTTCCTAGCAAAGAAGATGAGAAATGCATAATCCTATTCACAGGTTAGGATAAATTGCAGACTAATGTATTCCTTGTTTGCTTGTTTTTTCTTCCTCCTTCCCTCCCTCCCTTCCTTCCTTCCCTTTCTTCCTTCCCTTTCTTTTTTCCCCTTTGTGAGCACTGCTTGAGATACCTTCTCTTCATTTTGAATGTCATTATCTATATTCTGCTGTATTTTCACTTCTTGTGGAATAATAAAGCCGACCCAGCCATGGTAATAATGTCTGGGATATTTCCCAAGAATAATGTTTTCTGGAGAGTAACAAGAGAATGACCAGTGAGCCAACACAGTGTCCTTTCACCCTTATGTCCTTTCACAATCAGGAGTAGCAGTCCAGCAGAACAGATTGAAGCAGGTGCTTGGATCATTCCTGCTGAGCAAAACAGACATGTCCAATGCCAAACATTTAAATCTTATTGGAACTAAAATTAAGCAGCTCCTTGCTCTATTAAGGCTTATAAATATAAGCTTAATTCCCCCCAAAATACATTTAGTAATAGGCAGAAGCTCAGCAGACAAAAGGCAAAATTAAGGGTATGAATAGGCTTACTAGAATGCTAACACTCCACTTTTCCTCATAGGTTCTTCAGAGTGATAGATAAAACTGGACAAAGCTGGCTTGTAATGGAACTTGTAATTGAATCAGACCCCACGTGTAACACCCGAGACAAAGGTCATGTTTTCAGGAGAACTAGGGCCATCCAATGGTATTTCATCAGTGTAAGAGTTCATGGAGATACGTGTGGAAGGATTTAAATATGAAAAATGGACAGCAATATAGGTGAATCCTTGACACTGATGCCAGCATCAGAGCACTCGGGGCTCACTTTATTCTCTTGCCCAGGAAGCTCTGCCCTGTCCAGTCACTGCCTTTCCTTACATCTCCCCAGACCTCAGGTTCCTTTTATCCCATCTGTGGCCACATTGCAGGTTTCTAATTTCCAAGCCACATTTTCTTTCAAATAATCTCACCTTTCCTCCATGTTCCCTCAGTCCTGTTTTTACCCAAATTCTCTGCTTTGCTTTCTTCTTTTCTAAATGTAGCCTTCTGAGATCACAGTCAATTCACAGATCTTTGCCACTTCCTCCTCCCTTTTTACCATATCACAGTATGCTGCTGGTTTTATTATTTCTGAGGGCTGCAGATCCCTATGAGGTGGTTTTGACTTTAAAATGCAAACATAAACGATTTACTCAGACATTTCATTCAGCTCCAGCTGGAGAAAGCTGTGATTATCTACTCTGTCACAGAGTCTCTCCACGATGCCCCTAAGGGCTGGTTTGCTAATTTTCATCCGTTTTACAGCATGGCTTGGTCATCTCATTCACAGGTAGACAGTTGTGACTAAAGGAAGGTACACCTGAACATGGGGCAGTTATAGCACGAGGATTCACGTCTGTTACTGGAGTTCACTGAAGACCTAAATGTGGGACCTGGGCTCCATAAATTCCCAAACCTTTGCGGCATGTTGCTCCTTCCCTTCAGTGGTTTCCAATTGTTGTGACTGAAGCCAGCCCGGAAGCACACACACACAGGTCCCACTGGTTCCCAATGCATCTGGAGGAAGAATCAGCCCCACATTCACAGTGAATTCGGTTTCAGCATAGCTCCTACACATTTTGCTTGCATGTGTCCCTTATTACCTCCCTCAAGTTGGCACATGTCCTTTATTTCTTCCTTCCTTCCTCCAACCTTAGGCTCTATAATGCAAGATGAATCACTGACAAAATGGTATTTTAGGAAAGAATATGAGAAGCTAACTCAAACCAATTTGTTGGATAAGGAGAACAGACCCTACTTCCTGACAGAACCAATATGGAACTGTTTTTTTTTTTTTTAACAGGTGATTTAATAAGTAATGTCACAAAATGGCTAGCAACTTATCAGAAAGCATCCTACGGAAAGGAAACACATTGCTTAGCATCGTTGCACCCAGGTATTAAGAGCAGAACATCATTTTAAAACACGTCAGTAATTTGGAAGGCAGCACTTAATTTGTTGATGATAGGGCATTCATACACGCACTCATCTATTAAATTTTCTACAGACAGCAAGGACAGCTGCTGAAACACTTCTGTGCCCTTTGGAGCTGAGGAAGAGTTATTTAGTAAAAACGAAAAGAGACAAAATACGCACAAATTTATTGCAAGGGTTTTATGTTCATAATTTAGTCCTTCCGAACGCCTGCAGTACAAGTTAGGTATTTAACACTGGATGTATTGTATGAGAAATACACATACATAAATTCTAACACAATTGCCTTTGTTTTTAAAGGGATTATTTTCTTATTCATGGTTTGTTTTCATTTACTTGCTTGTAAAATATTTTGGCAGGGTCCGATGAAATGTGGTGAGAGAAACCATGCATTTCTATGCATGTAAAGCAGGAAAATAGTGTGATTGTGGACAAACAATGTCCTCCATTGTTAGCAGTTTATTTTTCTCACTGTTATTAATCCCTTTGTAACTACAACAGGCATCATGATCTGAGAGCAATTTGGTGCCAGGAGTGCATTTTAGTGTTAGAAGCAAATCTTAATAGTTTGCCTCTATCACAAATCAGCTTTGAGGTTGTCAGGATAGCTGAAGGTTTCCCTGAGCTGAAAATCCTTGTTTAAACCAGCTCGTTGTGGAGAAGATTGAGAAAAGATGGACTATCAGCAGTGGAAGGGGCTGATCAAGCACATAACATGACTCTGATCTCTAGTCTTATTGAAATTGTCGTTGCCAGCATAAATTACAGCTTCCTGGAGGCTGCTCCAAGTTGCACTGCAATGGTGGGAATGTGTTTATAGCATCAAGTTGGTTTGTCTCTTTCTTCCCACTGTGCTTTTCTCAGCTGCCAGACCTGTAAGAGTCTTAAATACAGAAAGCATTTAGTATTGCTACCAATGCAATAAAATATGTTCACCTGAATTCACTAGCAAGTGATATTGTTTAAAATCAGGTTTTTAGTATTTTGCTATGGTTTTCAAAAGATTTTTATTACTCATGCAAGTGCAAGTAGCCCAGTTGCAATAACACAATGCCTGTGTATACGCCTGCTCAAATGGTTGGGTAAATACAGACAAAATTAAATGGCTTGTCCACAGACACACATGGAGTAATATATCTTTACTTATAATGTGTATATTTATAGATTGTGTGGTACATAGATAGATGAGTATGTCTGTGCAGATGTACATCTCCTTTGCTCTCATTCCCCCTTTTATCTATAAATATAATTTTAAAAGGAAATAGATTTCAAAAGGGGCAAGAGGCTCCAGTAAAGAATTTAAATATGTTGAACTCTTTTTCTTCCTCTTTGAAAGGAGTAGTCAGTCAGGGCTCTTGTTTAAAGTTAAGCTAAGAAATGTCTCTGAGGAGAATTTCAAACTCTCTTTCCAAACACCACTGAGCCAAGTATGGTTATTATCTGAATTTAATTCAAATCATATGAACTGTCATAGTTTTTGCCATACTGAAGATTTTTTCCTTTTCAATCTGGCCATACATTCATCAAGTTATGGGCAGACCCCACTCACATAAAGGAACAGTTTTGTTAACTTTATAGCTTACAAGGTTTTCCAGGTTCAACACACATTTATGATTTTTTTTTTTTAAAAGAAGACACACTAAACAGTCCTGTAACTGTATAACAGAACATCACCATGCAATTAGCTTTGCGTGAGTCATAAAGGAGAGGAAAGGAAACAAGTTTGAAAAGTTATCCCTAAATTGCTGTATCTAGACAAATACTTCAGTCCTCCCAGCACAGCTTGCACACCCTGCAGACCCTCTCCTTCCCTGTCTCCTGGTCGGTCTGAGGGCTGGTTTGAGCAGATGAACGCAGGTGGTTCCCCACAGCCTTGGATGCTCTCCGAGGACAAGTCTACTCAATTCTCTAGTGTTTTGCAAGGGGTTGAGAATAATAATTACCCGCCTACTTCAATGCAGTCCTGTCGGGTTGAATCAATGTCTTCTCAGCGCCTGGGACATGTAAAATGCCATATAAAAATGTTAAATAATATTACTTCCCAACAATACAGCCAGAATTTGCACTACTTGGAGGAAAGAGGATGGGGGGGATAATTACAGCCTGAACTTTTAAAATGAGGTACTCAGGAAGCGCACAGTCAGCAGAACAGCAGCCACATCCAGGGTCTCCAAAGACCTCTGTGTTTATGGGCACTCTTTGGTTAGAGATCCTGGAAAACTTCCAGACTTGTTCACTCCACTTCTACAAGTGTGTAGAATATTTCCAATTAATACTCCTTGCATGGAAAATATTTTGAAAATGCTTTCTCAGCACACCGTGTATCCACTCCATGGATTTTCCTATTTCTTCTCTCCACATATCCATGCCTGCGTCCATTGGGCTTTCAGGGTTTTGGCATTGCAACTGAGTGTTCTTCCGGTGGTTTATTCTGCCCACTGCCCTTTTCAGTGGTCCTGTGAGTCTTGTTATTTTTGATTGTTGTCATATGTATTGGTCTGGATTCATACCCTCACATTAATTCCCCGTTTAGTATGTTTATACTGCTATTCCAGTGAAGCCAGGGTTATCCAGTTTCTAGGAAACGGTCATTATTTATCCCTTTGGATACTGCCTATATTGCCATATTTCAGAATAATTTTCATCTGTGTTACATTTCATTGAATGGATGTTTTAATAAAAATAATTTTTTAAATGTCATAGCAACGCCACCAGCAACACAACACTACATAGTTAGCTTGTATGTACCATACACTTGCAAAACACACACGGATTGCAATATATAGACAGTTAGTGAGGGGAACTAAATGCAAAAAAAACACTATCTAAGGGCTGAAGTGGACCTGAATTTGAGCAACAGAGTTCGGAGAAGCTGAGACCAGAGCAGGATGTTCGAACCTCTCTCTACTACAAGCTGTGTGCTTGTATGACCTCTCTGAAGCTTTCTGGCTCTAGTTTTTTTAAAGCCAGCTCGGGAGTTTAGACACCCAAATACCGTTAAATAAAGAGTCATTCTGCATCCACTGGCCTTACAGTTCCCTCCTGACATTGTTTATGATAATGCAATAACTTTCAGTTTGGAGGTATTCCTCTTCATGTCATACAGCAATGACCTACACATCTACCTGCAGTCTAGTTTCGCATTTTGTAATATAAGAACAGTGATACAATGAAAATAGTCATGCTCCGTATTTGAAAAATGATTTAGCTTAACCTTCTCTCAGTAAATGGCCTAAATACCAGTGAGAATGACATGCCCAAGAAGGATTTTAAGAGGCAATTTTTTTTATGCATTAGTCCCATAAGAAAATCATCTGGGACTCAGCAGTACATGACCTGTTCAAAATGTTTCTTATTAAATTCGCCTAACACAGATTTAGCACAAACTAAAATTTGGCTTTATAGGTATTTTATAAACTTCTCAGTGGAAAGCCTGAAAGTTAACTCTTGATAATGGTTAAATTCCTGTTTAAAAAGGGGCTGAAGGCTCATAATATGGACAGTTATCTAAGAGCTGGCAGTACATTTTCATCTTTCATATAAATGTAGTTGGAAAGAAAAGCATGTTTAACACTTTTGTACAATGAGCCTTCTTATTTCATTGAAGTCAAAGGATATAAAGAGTGGATCTTGTGGTCCAAGGTGGGGTTGCCTGCTCCAGGGATATGACAGGCTGAGTATTTTATAAAAGAAGAACATTTTGCATCCTTCCATACATCCTTGGAGAAGATTAGTGCTGTAGGATGCATGACCAGTCAGCACAGGGCTAAGGTGAATACAGCCTTTCCATGGGCGCAGAGTGGGAGCAGGACATGGCCAGTGGGGGCAGTGGTGGATCTACTGGTTCACTAAGCCTCTGATACCAGAGCTGAATGGACTTTGTTTTAACTGAAAAAAACCCATGCAATATTATATCTTCAACAACACCACATCAGAGTTGCTGAGCCTGAGGGGATTGAAGCAGTGAGCTGAGCTCCAGGTGGGCACCCAGCAGCATGCCCGCACAAGAGATCAGTCCACTCTGTTAGGAGCACTGTCTCTTGGGATCCATTACTCAAATCATGTTGAACTTGGAGTCATTGTAAAACATGTCTCAGAGCATTGTCAATACTCTTTTTCTTTTTTTTTTTTTCATTATGTTTTCACAATAACATTTTGGATGGAGAAATGAATAAGGAACTTCCTACTTACATGTAAATATTTTGATCTGTATAATAGATGGTTTCCTTGATGTGTCAGGCTGTCTGTAGTCCTGCACACATTTTCCTTGTACTTAATATACTGTTTTGATGCAGGAAAGCAATGAGGCATGCTTTCAACAAAGAACTAAATATCCAACTTTTTTTTTTTTAACAAAGTGGAAATGGACTTCAATACACTGTAAGGGCCATTGTAACAAAACCTTGGGGAGACGATGCAGATTATCTCCTGCAAACAGAGTTCGGGATAAGGTCCAGAAGACATAATCAAATATTTTACCTTTTTTCAGTCTTCCTGTTAGTTTGGATTCTGCATTGCTTGATGATGCCTGGGAATATACATACCATCACTTTGTTAGAAGTAAATTTCAGTTCAGGGAAAACCTGAATTTTCTTTTGCTTTTGTCTCTTAGGCCCCCAGAATTTGTTACATCATTGTGAAACAGAATTTTGGCAGCACAGCTAGAATTTGGCTACATAATCAACAGCATTTGTGCACTCGGAAGATATTTCTAATACTTCACTAGCACAAACATTGCATGCACACAAGGTATTATAACAATGCAGCCATTGTGTACTTTCAATGCATGCTGCATTTTGAAGAAAACAAGAGTTTTTCGTAAATGACTTTATCAACTTCCTTCAAGTGTATGATTCCCACATGTAAATTCTAGTTACAGAGATACAAATGTTCATGTAAGTTCTTTTATAGTCCTTGCTGTAGTATCTGAATCTTTCATTGCTTTTAACATGTTTATCATAAGAGCACCCATGTGAAATAAAGCAGTTAGAATTCTTTGGCCCACTTTGATAGCAACGACAAATAAATTAAGAAGATACATAAAACCTTCTTCCTAGTTCTGAATTAGCTACCTGTGCTTCTCATAGCAGGTGAGGGAAGAGCTAGGAAAGCATCCTCTGATGCCACCTGAGCAGGGAGCTCCCAAAGCAAGATTGGCATGGACTGGAAAGGAAGAAGTCAAGAGCAAGGTCTCACTGGGTGTTCCACAGAAACCAGGAGCAGGAGAGGGGGAGATGAATCATTCAATCACCACACATCTCGTCACCTGTTTAGCATCCTTTGTAGAGATAATCTGGCTCAGGGAGGGTTTTGGGTTCTAGTAAGAACTTTCCTTGTTCATAAGAGAGTGTAAAAGGTTAAAATAATTATATGTTAGTCATACTCAGGAGAAATTAATGTAAGCTAATTAAACCTATCATTATTTTTAGGTGTTTACATTTCTTTTCAAGTGCACCTTTCTTGTAATTGCTGGAATTTTTAACAGTGAATGTTCAAATATAGAGTTTTTACTGTAAAGGAGTTTGCTAGAATTCTTATTGCAATTAGTGCTTTCTGCATCTTCGATTTTGAATACCAATCCCACTGTTCTAAGGGAAGAAATCATGCAAAATGCCCATTGTTAAAAATCAACAGGATGATTCAGTCTGTTGGAACTGCAGCAGGTTATATTTAACTAAGGCCAGTTAAGTTAATGCACTTTATGTATTAGAACAAAAAAACAGGAAAAAGTTGTTTGCTCATTGACTCATTTTCTTTTCCCCAGATTTCAGCTTTGGAAATAATATGTTAAAGGAATCATTGTAATTTTTGGGTTTATTTTAGCACAGTCTGTACCAAATACAAATTATCAAAAAGGAAAAAACAAACAAAAAACAAAGCTGATACTGAGATCAATATCAAACCTTTCCATTACTTCTGGCTTTATTCTGAGTTTGCGCTGCTTAGTTTAATTCAAAATACCTATTGCAGAGTGATCATAAGGGCAGTAGAGCAATGTATACTAATGAAATAGATATTCACTTGCAAATTTATATGCCTATATACAACATACAGTGTATCTCTATATAGAGACATTATACACATGTTGCAAATTATGTAGTGCTTTAGAAGAAACTGGAGAAACTAACAAAGAAAGCGCTGCCTAGTGAGGTGTCTCGAGATATAAATAGCTCCTGCTGAAAAGGTAACAAAGGCTGTGTTGTATGATCGTGTGCTTGGATCAATCAGGATATGAGCAGGAAAGCAGCCACCTTATGTATGTATGTATATATATAATTCTGAAATACATATTTCAAAATCTCTCTCTATAAAAAAACCATATTTTATTTTTATACTTATGCTAAAAATAGCATTTGCCAGTTCTTTATGAGGAGAAATGGTATGAAAACACTGAATTGCTGACTGTTGTGTTGCTAGTAATATTTTTGTTCATCAGAATGTAAAAAAATATGTTATTGTACCTAGTATTTTTAAGCACTGCGATTATATATGCTAATTATTCAATAGTGTTGTTTAATATCGTTTTGAGCTTGAAGTACAAATAATTTTTGGATCAGAATGCATTCTATCAATCTGAGCAATTTTCTTTAAAGACTGAAAAAATATACTCTTTATTTTCCTTGGAATTGCATTTCAATATAATCACTCGAGATCATGGTGTTAGACCCAGGTCTGAGCAAAATCCCAAAAATATCCTACTGGAGAAAGTTCCATCCCATTTCATGTTGTTGTGGATCCTGTAACTGCAGGACATTACAGCAGCTCTTCTGCTAGCTCAGATGTGTCTGCTGGTACGCTAGGAGGCAGAACTAAAATTCCAACCATATCGTACTTCAATCCCCCCCCACCTCCAAGAGAATGCATTGCTTGGTGATGAGATAAGCCATGGAGGGGCAGAGAGAGAATTGCCATTCCAATTCCCCACCTAGACTTAATCCATAATTAACCCTATGTACAACGAAGTTTCTTCATAAGATGTAAAAATTAGAATTTGATTCATCTTCCCTCCTAGTTAGGTGCATTAAAATTAGCTTGGAGTAGGGTGTTCTTAATCTGGGTTCGGGACATGCATTTTGGGTCTTGTATGTGAAGTTTTCATTTGAGTGATCTACAGGTCTACTGCAGCCTTCAAGGAGAGTTTACGCTTTTCCTTTCCTGCAAAACCAGCCATGTGGCCCTAAGCCAAGGTTTCCTTGCTAAGGGCTGAATGAGCCTTTCAGACGCTTTTGGCGGACCTTACAGTAATACACACATCTACAAGGAGGAAAAAATAATCATGAGGACATGGGGCAGATGAATGAAGCTGTGGGCCAGTTCTAGCCCCTAGCTTCACAAGTGCCTTGATCATTTCCTAAGCAATTATGTGGGTGTAAGATCTGACAACTGATTTTCCTCCCTTCTCTTTGACCAAAACTATTTTCTCTGTTTTGCTTTGACATAAATTCTTGCCTTGCTATTCCTTGCTGAAGTTGCTTGCAATCCTACCCTTCCGCAGGCTGTTTTTGTACCAGTCTGCCTTCCCTGAGTCCCTTCCCAAAGCAGCCTCAGACTCCCCAGGAAAAATGTCCTTAAAATTGTCTCCCATCCTTTCTTGTTATTCAAAGCTCACTTTATTATAACACAGCCCATCCTTTTTCCAGAGTAAGCCTTTTTAGGTAGTCCCACAATTCATGCCAAACAATCTTTTTAAAAGACAAGTGTATGCTTAAAAATAGATCCTCATTACTGTACCCTCAGTTGTCTTTCAGTCCTTCTGGATGTCTGTGCAACAGAACCACTGTGTTAAACAAATATGTGCCTTGCATATTCGAGGTCATGTTGGTTAGCTGGTTTCTAATTACACAGTCTGTTGCTGGATAAGGCTTGTATCTGTAACAAAGGAAAAGCATCTTGGTTTGTAAATACATAAATAATTTAACGTGGTCATGGAAAGAAAAGGAATTTAACCAAGCATGGCTTTAATAATGTTAACTAAACACCCATGAGAACAATCTGCAGCTGTAAAAAAATCTGGCTTTTGTGTTGTTTAACTAGCAGCGTTTAGAAATATATTTTTGAAAAAACTAAATTGCGTCAGGAATACACCTATAGTGCCGATGACAGTTTAGGACCTGAGTCCTGGACCTGGAAAACATCTCCAAAATTGGAGCTTTGGAGAAGATAGGATAACTTGAAAATGGGTGCAAGGTCAAGAGATTTCTATGCACTTGTATCTCTGTTTCTTTCAGGCTAGACATGCACAAACTCGCTTTAGTGTATTTACACAGCTCAGTGAGAGCACATTTTGTCAGTGAGCACAGGCACTGGGCTTGGTGCGAAGTTCCCGTCTCATGCAATCCAGGGTGCAGCTATGCTGCTTTTATTTCTAGAAAGACACTTTGGTGGTTACTCAGCAATCTCTGTACTGTGCAAATGCGATGTACTTGGAGACATAAATGTGTTCTCTAATGGAGATCTCAGTGGGATGACCAAGTTTAAGTCCCAGCCTGGACTACACATGAAGCCTACGAAATGCAGCAAGAGCAGGCTGTGGAGCAATTTGGTAAATCATACAGCGCTTGGATAACCTTCAGCCAAAACCTCAGCTAGAGATGTACCCCACCTCTTTTCTCCATCCCAATCAACAGCATTTATTTTTCCATTTTGTAGTTACATTTTTTATATCACGTCTCATTATGCTATCGTTTTAAATATAATTATTAGCATAATGGGGCTTCTGATTTCCATCTCTTACCTCTCTTTTCTGGGTTTCTTGAACATGAGTAGGTGTCTGTGTATGTAACACAGCCAGCCAGCCACTAGTCTAAAACCTGGTGCTTTGCTTTCAGTTGGACACCTGAATTCTTCTAACAACTAGAAATTTTTCTACCACTAAAATACAAATGCAAACCTTTAAGAAATATCTTAAATATCTACAGAGTAAATTTAACCAAAAGTTTTCCAGCTTCCTCCTAGGTTTTTATGGCTATCAATTAAATTTACTATGCAGTAATGAACCCCGCAGGATCTAAACTGACCCAGGATTTACTTTAATGGACCATTAACTTGTCAGGTTCCCTCTTTTCCTTTCTCTCTCTTGATTTTTTTCTTGCCAGAATTCTCATTATCCCAGCTATTAATCCATTTATTAACTTTGGACAAGGATGTATTTCATTAATGAACACTTAAAAATTAATGGTCACACAAATGAAAAGTCTGCTGTAAAAGAATAGAATACAAATAGGCTCTTTAGGATACGAGTTTTATTTACACTCCAAATGGATGGCACACTGACAGTGGTTAAAGCTGGTAGCAAAATCAGTCACTCAAAAGTCAGTTCGAACTCTTTAAAGTTTTCTCCTGACTTCAGCAGTAGATTTACAGAATTCAGTCTCATAGACAATTATAAAAGTTTATCTTTCCATAGTGTAACTTTAGAAATAATATTGTAGATCAACCCCCAAAGTAACTTCCATAAAAATGTGTTAGGTCTGCTTTTCATTCTTGTAGGCTTCAAAGAAGGAGCTTCTAGTTGCAGTTCTGTCAGTATAAAGTACTGAAGCTTGGAGAGCTATTCTGCTTTAGCAGTGTAGCTGCTAACAGCCTCCCATTCTGTTCCTAGTTTTCCTAGAAAGTATAACCAAATATTCAGGACCCAGCACTGGTGGATGTTTGGAAAATATATGTAATAGGATTCACACCAGTATTGCCTGCTCTGATACCAACCCACTGTATGCAGCCAAAACAGGGGAAAATCACTGTATAAGACTGCAATGAGTGAAATAATTTGTGGTTTTATCAAATCATATATGCGGAATCTGTATATAATTAATTTATTTTCCCTATCTGTACACAATCAATTTATTTTCCCGTTCTGTAAACATTTCCCAGAAGACCCTACGGGGAAAATAGCTGAACTGACACATCCAAGCACACATGCAAGCATTCATTACTTTCTTTTGGCGGTGGTATTCATTGTGCCTCCTGTGAGACAGTGATGTCCCCAGGCAGCTACCCCAGAGTCAATAGTTCTGTGTTAGCAGCATTTCAGGCAGGCTAAAGGAGAAGCATTTTTTTTTTTCTATTTTGGTCCATTCATAAATGTGTTAGTGTTAAAGACTGTGTTTTTCACACATATGTTAATGTTCATATCAGTTTACATCACAAATTATCACTCTTGCTCTCACAATATCAGCCCTGTACAAGTTAGGAATATCTAGTAGGAGTAAATTATGTATTTTGCTATTTTGCATTCATGACAGATGTCACACTATTTGTGTTATACTGCAAAAGAATACAAAATGACTTTGTTTTGTGCTTGTCTGATGAAACTTGGAAAGATTGCAAAAATTGGTGGTTTCATGGAGCTTGAGTACTGAACACCGTGGAAATGTTGGTGAACTTGTATATACTTGTTGGCCTGCACATTCCAGTCTGAGAAATTGCTTTTTCATCTAATTTGATAATTTGGTTGATTTTAGAATTTACAGATTAATTTAGTTTGCTGCAGATTTGATCTCCAGGTGAATATCTTGAGTAGAAGGGTTCCTCTGGCAGCTAAGATCAGTAGACCTCCAGCATCCTGTTGTGTCCTGACTTCATACCAGAGCAAAATCTGGGTACAGACCAGTTTTTTCGCAGTATGTTGGGTTGCATAAGGAAGCCACAGCACGTGGCTTGTAAGTGAGCCACAGTATGACCTGATCAAGTCCTCAGTCTGACCTGTTGGAGGACAAGTCTGCATGGAGGGAACACGGCTGTGCACCCTCACTACTCAGCATAGACAATCTATATTATGCAACGTTGACAGCAATACTTACAACACAATATAAAGTATGGACTCTGCATGAAGCACTGTTATACCAGCCACAGCAAGAAGAAGTTATCTGAAATATCTCATGCTTGCATGGTTTACCTGCCTTTGAGCAGAATGGCTTCAACCTAGCAGATGTTCCGCAGCTTGCTGACCAATAATAAATAGCTGGAAAGTGTATTTCGATCCAGGACATTCTACTGCATCTTCTGATTCATTCACACCTACACTGTGATTACTTTTGTTTTACCTTACATGGATATTCACTCAACCACACTTAGGTTTTACATTTCTGATAAGGCATATTAATCTTACTAACATCTGAGCTTGCTGGATCCAGTAGCTTCCCTTGGTATTGCTTTTATGTGAATGTCTGTAATAAACTCCACCAATAACTTTCTTTCAATTCTTCTAATATCTATATCTCTGAGTTAGCCTTCTGATGAACAAGAAACTACCTCAGCAAGCCCATGACCTAAAAATGACCTTCAGTCATCTCATAAGCAGTTGTGCTGAACCTCATCATAAGTTATTCTCCTTTTCCAACAGTTTGTAGACCAGTGGGAATAAGCAAAGCACTTTTTTCCCATAATGCCTAGCATACAGGCCGGAGGCAAGCAGTCTCAAAAGGGTCCAAGGTTTCAGTGCTTTCATCTTGAGGCAACACAGAACTACTTAAGAGCGGCATCTCCGTCTAACTCATTTTATTCATTTTAGGGATTTAATGCAATTTCCTGGCATTATTTCAAAGCATATTCTTTAAGTTAATAAAATCATAACATTAAAAGGAATATAATAATGTATTCTCAGTGCTACAGCTCCATTGTGCAGATTGGTGGGCAGACCTTCCGCCAGGTCACCTTTGTTACACTTAATAGCAATCATGGGTCTCAAAACCTCATGCAAACTGTAGAAAATTAAAAGCTATAAGACCAGTAAATTCTAGTTTGATGAAGTTTATTATTTTTTTTGTTTTCTTTGAAGAGATTTACCCCCTCTATGAACAAACAGAATGAACAAGTAAGAAGAGTGTGGCAACATGCCTATGCAGATATTCTTTTTTTACCAAAGTTACGAGGTCCAAGTTTGGGATTCAAAGGTGGTAGTCTGGAATACAGAGCTATTTTTCTCATTTTATGCCCTAGGTAACTCCACTATATTTCTCAACAAGGTAGTAGCACCAGTTGCATTGTAGGTAACAGTGCCAGCTTGTGACTGACATCAGTTCCCAAATCTCTGCAGTGTTAACTCAGGCAATGTTATGATGCTCAAGTATCTGGCTGCTGATGTTGATCTGGCTGTTGGCAGTGTAATACATTCTAAATGCTTCTCTAGATGTCTCAATCAGATGAGAAAGTGCACTGTTTTTCTTTAAGTCCTTGATCTTTGCTGCCAGTTTTCTGATGCGTTAGAAACACCTACTTATACAACCTGCCTCAGAGCTCCTGAAAGGATATTTGCTGCTGCTTCTCACTGGTAGACTCTTCCAGAAAGGATTCCTGTGCATTAGGAAACACCTAGAGACCTTTTAGAACCATCTGGAAAAACAAACAGAGAATTATGGGATTATTAGACAATTGCATTTTATTCTCTCACACAAAAGAAGTTTAGAGCATGAGGTGTTTTCAGAGATTAGCTCATCGTTTCTTAATTCTTTGTTCTCATTCTCCTCAGGTTCAAAAGTTCTTGAGGCCTACATGGGAGCAACTGAAGGTGCTAATTTTGTTTTTTTTTTGTCTAGTAATATCCTTGGATCTAGCAAGCTTTTAAGACCCTGTAATCTGCATAATTCTTCTTCAACAGCAGACAAAAAGAGAACAATAACATCCTAATATGAGAGTCAAAGTTTCTAGGATTAAAGGAAAAAGAGACTACATGATTACATTGTCAAAATATTTCTGCAGAATGGGTAACTATAGCAATACTTCAAGTTAAAAGTAAGTCTTCTTTCATCTTTCGCCATATCATCACATCTACATGTGTACTGTCAGGGTGGGAACTGTTCTTGAACTGTTTGGATTGCTGTACCAGAACTGGTTTTAATTATTTACTAGGTAAAATGTCCCCAAATGTTACTTATCCTCGTGAATACAGTTTGTGGCAGTCTGATGGCTTCTTCCCTAAAAGTTTAGCTCTCCGTATTGCCTTACTGGTGGTTAAATAGTTTTAGGAGGGATAAAAAAAAAAAACTGAAATACTGGAATGAAGCTGATAATTCTATGCTTTTGTGGTAAATTAGTCCTGTGACCTTTATCTTTTTAGGTGTTAAATCAAATCAAAGAAAAATATGATAAAATTTTACCTGATTTAGTACTTACATAATCATGTATAGTAGGACAATAGAACATACACATCTTGTCTTGACAAAGTCATGATGCGTTGTAGATAACCAGAGATGCTTTCAAATAATTTAGTTTCTGCAACTTATGTAAGTTAAATAAGATTTTCCCCTAATAGATGGAACACCTGTTATTGTTGCCTAAGATACAGATATGTATTCCTTCCATTTAATTTCTCTTTCAATAGTTATTTAATCTGTGTAAATTAATTATAATCTATTATGCCTTATTTATATGACATTGCTCTTTATTTATTGATTGGTCCATGTGGTTAGGATTTAGATAAAGCTCTTTCAACATATTGTTATGAATGTCTGTTTTTCCTGGGGTGCTCCTGGTCCCAGCTGAGGCAAGAGGTATCCCAATTTGTGTTTCTAAGAGGCCAGTTGCTAGAAAAGATACCAGGAGAACAAAACACTCTAATATGGGCTGAAGGAAGGGTTTGCCTCCTACCAATCAGGTTCTTTTAAAGACTATTTTTACACTAGTTTGAACATTTAAAGCTGGAAAAAGATTGCTTTTTCCTTTAACTTCTGCAGGAGTCTTTGTACCTTCAACTTCTTTTTGTAATGATGAAGTATCTGAAATGCAAATTATTTACAGGCTAAAAAATGCCTTTCCAGCCAAAGTACTGAAAACATTCCAAAAGCAGTAATTCAGTAATAATTACACTGGTCAGTTGGGCTTTCTCAAGCAGTGAGGTACAACGGGATCTGAACTGACATTTCATAGGACCAAGAAGCAGACTTGAGAATGTGCTTACACAGCGCATTGTGGGCAGACATGAACTCACTTTACCCACGATCTGAGCTGACCAAATGCCACATAGCCGTGGTCAGTGTGGTGCTGAGCCTGTGCTAATGCTACGGGAAGAGGTGAAGCAAGCTACCTCTGCTGGGCTGTACTAGCATCTTCACAGCTTTGGGCAGCTTGCAGCGCAGGCTCAACAAAGTGGTGGTTTTAAGGTCTCGAGAAGGTGATACGCAAGGCCTCAGCATAACACCTTTAATTGCTGGTGTTACCTTTCCAAAGTCCCCAGCCTTAGCTTTGCACCATTTTATTGCAGGCATGACTGTCAAGAGGAGGGGTGAGGGAACTCTCCTGTCTCATGAGCTGAATTTGTACGGCACAAAGACATCCCTCCCCACCTGGTTTAAATCTACTTCTGGCTCTGCAAGATCCTCACCTGAGGGCTGAGTAAGGGCTTTGCATTTCCCCCCGTGCAGTTGGGCTCCGTCACTCCAACCCTGCTGGTGTGCCAGCATCCAGCATGACAAAGTGTTTGAGACCAGAAGTAAGGCTGAGATTTCAGAGCTGCCAATCATTTTTAGAAGATCTGAGTGTCTAAATTCCTCTGAAAATTTTTGTATTGCCTAGAAATTCCAGAACGATTTTTGTAATGTCAGTGGTTTATTCTGTAGGGGAAAAGAGCTGACCCCCTCAGAGATGTGTATTCTGATATTCTTTAACAATGACATCTAGAGAGTTAAGCCTTCATATAGGTCAATATTAGTCTGTTTGTGTGTGTGGTAATCCAATGCCTCTTTTCTCACCTATGTGCATCAACAGAACTGTTTCTACCAGGAAGAGAATATGCTTTTAATTATTGCTCCAATCTCCCTTGTGGGCAAGGGAGTGGGAGATGCTTGCTCTTCCACATAAACTGTTGGAAGTGTAGCCTCAGAACACTGAGTATTTACCGAATTCATCCTGTAAATTAGAGGGATTTATTCAGTTCAGTGCTATACATCGTTACATTTGCAATAGTTCGTTTTTTTCCTTTTATATATTTTCATATAGTCCTGTGTTCCACTGGGGAATCTTGAACCTGAAAAAACATACAAGGGAATATAAATGATCTGCCCTCTTCCAGCTGACTAATGTTAGCCATAAAACACTTTAAAATACGAAGGAGACTTAACATCTGGTCAAGTTTACTCATCATAAACACACCTGAATGAAAAGTACTCCTTGTTCTGTGGAGCAGAGCCAAATGAATGATAGACTAAGACAGACATTTCGTGTTGTTATGTGCACGAGCTCTCTTCTTGCATTTCAATAGCTAAATTAGAGGTAACTCAATAGTAAAATATGCAGGTAGCCTCAGGATATATCATATATTCTTTTATTCTGAAACCTTTCTATAATTAAAAATGAAACCTTGTTGCAAATCCTCCCTTTCTTTTCTAAAATGTCAAAGAATTGATATTTTTTAATGTTATTATCATGTCAGTCCAATACCAATCTCAGGTCAGGAGCAGCGATGCAAAATTTGTTTTAAAAAAAAATTCACACTTCAACAGCTTTTCCTTTGGAAAAAATTAATAATGTCAGTGCTGAAGATGGCTATATCTGGTGTGTTAGCCTGACTGTGTTAATGGGTTTCGTCTTGGCTTTCCCAGTGTTAGTTGTCCCCCTGCAAAAATGCAGAGGTAGCTGACAAACCTTACTCGTTTTCCTGAACGTCTCCCCCTGGGTTTGGGGCTGACAGCTCCCCAACACTGCCCTCTGTTGTTGGAGAAAGCAAACAGCCTCAGCCAGCCTGCGAGGAGAGAGAAGCACAGGAAAGCACGGAGGGAAAAGGCGAGCACAAACTGAAACAGTGGTTGTACCTTTGGGAAAGGTATTGTAAGCAGATAGCTGGAGTCCTCCTAAGGAGAAGAGAGGTGGCAAGGCACGTACTGGATGGGGTATGTGCCGAGGTGGTCATCCTTCAGGGATTTGGGTCACGTCATCTAGTAACTGTTCTAGGGAGAAATGCATCCTTTTGCTCCAGCAAGATGTCTGTAACTGGTGAGACCATATCAAGTGGTGATTATGTCAATGGAGAAGGAAAATGAAGGAGAAATTATCTTTTCTGGTTAGATCTCTGAGATATCCTTCTGGAGCCAGACCCTGCCAGTGGAATTTTTGCTGCTCACCAGCAGCCCTGCTGAATTCACTGGGGCTGTTTGCAAACTGATGTGCTGCTCAACATGAGCAAACAAGCCCGTATCTGGCCTTATATAAATACAAATCAGCCTGGAGACTATAAAGTAAACACAAACAAAATTCCTTTACTGCAGCTCAGGAGCAGAAAGAGGAGTGGAGAATGGTTCAACTATTCCCCCCCTGCTCCTCAGCCTCTTAGCATGGGAGACGGCCAATGTATAACTACCTCTCTGGAGTTCACAGTGTTATAGGGAGTACCTATTTCTACTAAATTCTACATCTGTACTGGCAAGAAAGACCTTATCCTTCTTCAAAGAAATCTTACATGCCTGCTGCTATAACCTGTGTTTCTTCCTGCACCTCTTGAGAATCAGTTCTGGCATTTAAATCCCCTGATCAGGCAGCTGAGCTGCTGATGTGCCGTTCCTGCCGCTACGGCATCGGGTCTGGTTGTCTCCATTCTGCTTGTGTCATCTGCCTTTTGTCATTTCCATTGCAAAACCCAGGAATGGGAGCCTTTAGCCTGTGTTTTGCAAACCAGCATGACAGATTGTGTCTGTGATTGAAACTTGGAGTTATGCAAGTTATACAGATAAAATTCAAAATAAAACCACTAACAGTTGATTCCTTTTTTATTTGCAGAATAATAATAATAAAAAGAAAGAATAGAAAGTTTCAACTTGTGTGTGTTTTGTAAAACCTTAAGAAAACAACCTTACATGGCCCCAACCAAGTTGAACAGTATTTTTTAAAAAAGAAAACAGTCCTAAATTAAGCGTGGAACTTTAGCCTCAGCTTTGAATTTCCTGGCTTTTGTTGGTTTCTTATATATCCTCATTATTTCAGTGGTGTGTTGTTTTTGGTCTGACTAGTATTTAGAAATTGTTCCATCCAGCCTTTAGATGTCTACTGTCTGAGAATGATTCATTTCTCTTTGACTTCAGCAACACAATTTGCACAGTGGGTTTTTTTCCTGCCACAGATGTGTCTCTCCTTGTTCCCTGCTCCAGACGCCATCTCGTTCTATCATCATAACATGTGTGGTTACCTCGCAGACCCATAGTGGTGTGCATTTCAAACTGGGAGCTGTACCTTTACAGGGATGTGGTTTAGGGAGGCAGATAATCCTTTTGCTGGCCCAGGATGAACTGCGTGAATGAAACGCACCAGCACGGAGATCTGAGCTGCTGTTCAGGTGGGATGCTGGCAGTGATTCTGATCTCCTGTACTGAGTTATTCCAGTGGGTTTGAATAAGTACTGGAGAGCAGAAATTCAAAAATTTATAAAAATATAATTTAAACACCTCTTTACAACACATTCATTTTTAAATGATTATATATCTTGTCAAAGGTATTCCATAGGCTTGTACAAGAATATAGTTTAAATATGACTTGGCCTTCCTGGCCCACTGAGCAGATCGCTCAGTGTTAGGAAAACAGCTATCGCTTCCTGGCATAACTGTCCTGAACCAACATGAAGTATCCGAAGTGCTCTGTTCTTTGGCAGTAAATTATGGATAATCCTCTAATTTAACTTTATGAATGCCAGGGATCATGTAGTATCCAGAAGCAGAAATTTTAGAGTGTGCCAAGAGGTACAGTGTCTTCCTGATATGCAAAACTGTGTGGCAAGCCTAGCCTAGCCCTCCTTAGCCTACGCTGCTTGTTGTCACAGGGTGCGCGCAGCAGCTCCCATCCTGGGCAGGAGAGGAAGGATTGCCAGGCAGCCTAGATCCCTGCTGCCATCCCCAGCGGCTGTAGTGACATCAGGATGCTGTTCTCATGTAAACTATGCCAGGCATCTTTTTTCAGTATGTGTCTGGGCGCTAAGGACAGCTAAAAGACAAGCTGGGCAACCAACAGCTTGGTTGTCACAGTTAAAGGGAATATTGGTAACGTGCTGCACCAGGAATTGATTTGGTCGGTTCCAAAAGCTTCCATGAAAGACAAGCAGTTTGCAAAAGACAATGTGGAGGCACAGAGAGGGAAGTGGGGAAGAAACAGGAGAGAAATGAAGGCAATGAAATGTGACCACTGCTGATAGAGACATTTCCTTGTTTCTCATTTGAAAAGTTACATTTTCCAAGTTTCGTACAAACAGAGAGGAGCAATTTTGTTGCTGCAATTTGTTTTGCAGAGATATAGTTCCAAAATCTTCCAGTGGCCTGATATTAGTTTCTGAACCATAATTTACAGAGTAAATGTCAGAGTAAATGGAAAAAAAACTGTTGCTGGTAAGGTAATTTCTCCTGGCTCTGTGTAATATCAAGACTTGTGATCTATTTATGTATAAAAATTAAGGAATGAACCAACACAGAGGGCCCTTGTCTGTTTGTAGAATTTCTGAATTACACTGATTTCTTTTATTTAATTTTTAAAAATGGTAAGTTTCACTTTGAACTGGGATTAGTTTTCAGCAATGCAAATTTTTACTTAATACTAACAACAGATGTTAGCAATATACCCATATTCAAGAACACATTTTGTATGTGACTGAACTCAATGTAATTGCCACATTGTTTAGCAAATTGGCATTACAAACAAGTCTCGGGGGAAGTAACATGACTCTTTCTGTATGTCATCACTTTCAAAATTTCCATGGTCAAGAATCAGTGCTTAGGCCGACATCTCAAATAAGAAAGCTTATGGTTCGGACTTGCTGTTTCCCAAGAACATGGGCTAGCCTCATTTTACTGCTACAAGTGCCCTTTCATTTGAGACGAGCCGTTGTGTAGTGTTGCCTTGTAAACAAGCCTCAGTACTGCCTCTTATAGAGGTGTGTTAGATCACATATTAAATGATCAGGACCGTGGAGATGTAAAAGTACAGAATTTAACTTTTTTTGTCACCTCATTAGTCACAACGTAGAAGTCATATAGTTTCATGGTAGCTGTTAGAGCTCTCCTATCACCACGGTTATTACCCATACCACTCCACTAGAAATATTAAACAGGAGCTCTACTTTTAGTTTCCCTGGCTAACGTAACCCATCAAATTACCTCTATCTGCCACAGACGCTATTCCAACTTTATTATATTACAAGTAAATGTGTTTGGAATGATGTGTAGCTATCAGCATTTTGTCATTAGGAGAGAGAAAGGAAGAACAACAGTAGACAGATACTGCTATCTAAACTGTAATGAGTCCCTAAGGTAAATTTAAGGGGTAATAGTAACAAGATTCTGGATGGACCTAAAAAGTATTAGTCAAATATCGTTTGTTCTCCAACTTCCTTCTTTCTTTAAACTGTCAACACTTTCCATGCTTTTTGGCTCAAAATGCTTGTCTTCATCTCAGCTAAGCTCCATATAGCTTTACTTCCTTGCAAAGTTTTTAAAAAGCTTAGGAAGCTTCTTAAACTGTCATTTTGTATGTAGTAGTGAATTCAGCTGAACTGGATGCACTAATGAATTTGTCAGAGTATTTATATGGAATAGTTGTGGGAGAAAAGTTCACACTGTAATCTGTGCATCCCTAACATGGAAGTGTCTGCCAAAACTGAGTTTGGTATCTTCCTACCTGACTAATGCCTTTCTACAGAAAACACCTGACTGGTGCTCTAGAAATGGAGTGTTTATGTAAGACAATGGGTACTGAACAATACCTAGAAAAAAGGATCAAATGTATGATTTCATCATGTAGAGCTTTTATTTTACTACAGGAAGATTGAAGTCTCTGTGCTAATGACTATTTAAACAACTCTGTCTCTAGTCCCCAGATATTTTCCATTTCAGTCAGTGAAATAAAACCGAAGATCTCTGATGGAATAGAGATGGTTTCTTGTTCTAGGTGTGTTCTACTTTTAGATGTCTGCTAGGACACTGAAAATATACAGCCCGGGTTTTTAGAACTCACATGGGGAAAGAGCAAGTGAAACAGTGAAACATCCCTTCCTTTTTTCCATGGTGTTTGGTGTCCTTATGTTACTCTCAGCATTTAAGACAGAGAGATAAGACAATATCAGGAATATAGAAACATTGAATGTTAACATGTGATACCAAGTAATGAAATAAATATTCTCTGAGAAGCTAGCAGGAGACATACAGTGGGGAATGCTGTGATGATATTCAGAAAAGTTATGCCAATAGCTGTTAGACATGGCATGGTGTCCTAGCAGATGGCTAGACGATTCTCGTTCTTGGCTTGTTTAAAGATGGCCTGGAGGATCTACCATAAGGCTGTGGTCTTGCCTAAGCCCCTTGGTTAATTTATTAAGTCTTTGCTGCTGAAATAATATTCTGAATTTGAGCTATAGGTGCTCTCCGGTACCCACCAAGGTGTCCAAGAACTGTTGGAGTTCATGACTGATGCTTATTCCTTAAGTTACACAAAAGAAATGAATTCTCAGAGAATTACCAGATCCTGACCCAATTTTCTTAGAGCAGCTCAGACTTGCTGAATGCCATTGAGCAAGCCCACCTGGAGGATAGTGTGGAAAAGCTTGCAAACTCCTTGCCATTTCAGGCCAGTAGAAAAAGAAGCCAAGGAACTGTCAATATTTATATTTAGATCTATAGATGTATAGGGTTTTTTTTTTTTTTTTTTTATGAGGGACCAGACTGGGAGAGTCAAAAACTTGTTGAGCTTAGAACAAAAACAGCACATATCTCTGCATTTTCTTTTGCTTCTCTCACAGTTCCCTCCATTGACTTTGGTTCAGCTCTCACTGGACCAACAAGCTCTGAGAGCTCCTATAAAACTCTAAAGAAAAAAAGAGAGTGCCTGCCAGGTGGGATGTTTTTTCCCAAGTGCTCACAGCTCTAATTTTCACCACATGTGAACAAGTGTTTGCAGTTTTAAAGATGTGTTGAGTAATTGCACATGCGAGACATCTTCTCTTTAATGTTCCCAGTGTGTTCAAAGCTTTTCCGTGAGAACATCCCTGTTAACAATGGAGTTGTGGCCTTTACCTTATGCTTAAGTGGGTACTGCTTTGTGTTGGAATATAATTGGTAGCACTTGCCTATTCTTACTCCCTTACTTTAGCTAATGAAAGACGCTGCTATAATCTACTTCGCTTAGGATTGGGGTCTGAGCCTAGAAAATCTCTCTCTAGAAGGAGGTGGAAAGTCTCTTACAACCACCATTACTGTAGGTACCATTTCTTTTCATATCCAAATAGGAAGCAAGGAGGCATAGAGCCTCCTCTGTTGGGTGAGGCTGCAAAGTGATGTGCTTCTTTTACACGCTGACAAAAGGGAAGAACTCCTATGCAAGAGGGCTTTATCATCAGCCCTAATCACCCTCTTTCTTCATGGTCACACTTTTCATGCGCTGGTAGCCAGGAAAGGAATGGCTTAGGTGATGTTATTTCAGAGCATCACCATACAAAAATCCTGTCTTTAAGGGATTCTCTCATAACCTGGTTGAATGAGATGTAGGACTAAGTCCAGACATAATCTGCAAGACTGGAAGACAAAGCATAGGCTTGGAGGGCTAGTAGAGCTGTGGGCCACAAATGAAGTACAACTGATAGAAAATGAGATTAGAAAATTGTGGGGAACAAAATAAATTGCTCTGAGATACAACTCAGATAACAATTGTATTTTATTAGTTACTATAGGTTGCTATTCTTCTGCCTAGTAATTGTATGCCAGTAGTACTGAAATGTTACCTTCAGAATTGGCTGCCTTTAATCATTACTAGCAATCAAATTAAAAGCAATGTATCATTGAACCTCATGGTAAGAAAAATGTAACAATTCTTTTTTTTTTCCTCTATTGGTCTGAAAATGTTGTATAGTCTAGGATTCTAATTGAAACAGCACACAGTAAATAGCTTGGTAAATGTTTGTAAATAAGCTATAATTAAAAGTCATTTGCTCCTAGTTTTTTCTGGAAAGTGGCTGACAACAGTCCGTTCTGCACTGCCATCTGTATGGAGGAGCACAGAGCTACCCATCTCTCCTCACTATGCTTGGAGGAATATCAAACATACGTACAAAACTGACTTGGGTTTTAAATCCAAGAAAATGAGCTGCAAGCTGCACTTATGCTATTTTTGCAGTCCCCAATGGTTCCAGTCAAGACCACCACCCTACTGTGGTACCTCCATACAGGGAAGGCACAGTCCTTATCCCACAGCATGCAGCCAACTTCAATCACACACACAATAGAAGGTGCATGACTGCAGCCAAGTAGCCATGATCAAGTAGCATCAGAGATGATCTCCTGATGGAAACACTGGCTGAAGCTCCCATCCTGCCCCATCCCCATCATCAGGAGGAGCAGCAGACCCAGCTCTCCATCTCTGTTTTTCTAGCTCTGCCTCTTCTTCCTTGCCAGGCCTCAGGAGTCATTCCCACCCCTCGACCCCGGCCCTTGCCCACATTCCGTTTTCTCAGCACCGTTGAAAAGTCTTGGGCAACCCTAACCAACAAATTTGCCAGCTAAACCTCTCCAACAGGTCACATATACAGAAAGGCTTTCCCTTTGAGCTAACACAGCTGTTCTTTAGGCTGCAAATGGAAATGCTCATGCTTTTCAGATCCAAAGGTCTCCAGTTCAGTCTCTATAGATAAACTCTCCAGAGATGTGCTTACACTTACAGTGTAATTCAAGACAGGAAAAACAAGTGAGCATTTTTAGATTATCAACACCCTCAGAAAGAAATCTGCTCATTAGAGTTATGACAAGGCAGTGATTCATTAGTTGGAAAGAGGTTAATATGCATTTGTAGATATAAAACAGAGCTGATCGGAACAGATTGAGTTCCCTCAGTAGTAGCTTGTTACCAAAGAATTAAAGGTTGCAGTGGGATCTGCATCTAAAATTGGAGGAAACTGCTTGGCCAGGAATACCTTGGTGCTATGATTGTTTTTAACTTGAATTGCTCTTTTCCCTCGTTGGTATTTGCTCTATGATGTATGTGTGGAGAGAAACTGTAACACTTCTCCAGAACGGTATAAACTTGTCATATTAAATTTCACTTGGAAATTAAAAGGTTTCTAATCAGGAGAGCAGTGAATTTCTGGAACAGCCTTCCAGGAAAGATGGAGGCTAATAAATTTAACCATAATGAAGCCGAGCAGTTTATAAAAGGGATTATATGATATAGTCCTTAGAATATTAGGGAACTGAAACTAATGATCTGTGTGGCTCCTTTTCTGAACTGTATTCCTGTGTCTGAATATTACAGCCCTTTTCTCACAACATGTTTATGCAGATAATTCTGCGATCATTGCTGTGTGAAGAATACCTGACAGTAAATCCCAGAGTACCAGTTTATGGTGCCCCATATTTACAGCTGCTAAACTTCAGTTAAAAATATATATACTATGTCAAATTATTTAATGTTACTTCTTTCTACAGGCAATTGAGGTGGTTGTTACAGGACTAAAGGGAATCTAACAGCGCAAGAACAGCCGTATCAGGTTAGAGGTCCATTTAACCCAATACCTTGTCTCTGACTGTGGCTGAAAGAAAAGACTTAATGAGCAGAGCAAGACTGTGGTAGTAATTCTTAGAAGTACTTTCCTAACTTCCAACCATTTGATGCCTAGGGGCTTCCCAGAAATCAGAGGTAGTTCCTATAGGCTTCCTAAGCCCATCTCTGATTTTTCTTCTGTGAATTCAAGCAGCCCCTTTTTTAATGCATAAAGACTTTTGAGATCCTGCTGCAAGGGCTTCCACAGCAGACCTGCACACTGCATGGAGAAGCATCTCCCTTTGACTTGCTACCTGCTTACTTAATTTCATGATCAGAGAACAACAGTTCCATATTCAGCCTACTGCAAATGTACTTTCTCATACTGCCATTCAGCTGTCTCACTTCCAGGTTAAGCCATCCTGATCTGTCCATGCAGAAACCAGCCTTACTCTGATTATCCTTGCTATGTTTATAAGGACCTTTTCTGTTCTTTTACATCCTTTTCTGAGACAAGGAGGAACTAAAACTGCAGATAGCATTTGAGATTCACACACACCACAGGTTGATATATTGACATAATGACGTTCTTTTTTTTTTTTTTCACTTTGTTCTCTATTCCTTTCCTAACATCCTAACATTGGCTTCTTTTTTCAATAGCTGTTGATTACTGAGCTGACATTTTCATAGAACTTTCTATTCTGATCCACAGATCTCATTCTTGAATCGCATAAAATTGACTACTTAAGCTTTTTTTTTTTTTTTTTTTTGATGTAGACCTAGGTTATATTTTAATAGAAAGGATTTCCTGTGTGCCTTACCATTAATGGAAGCTGCTCTTGAGCATGATTATGCACTTTTTCCCTCCTCCTTCATGAGAGAGAATCAGTCTCAATTCAGCCTCCAAATTCCTAGCTGAAGTTAGCCATCTCAGCTTCTAGTTTATTTCTATGTCTGTTTTCCGTTATAAAACAAGATACAATCTGTAGTGTCTACAAATTCTTGTTGCCTCAGCACAGCACAGCTGCATAAAGGCTACAGGTCTTGTTATTTGTTGGAGCTCCAGCAGTTATGGAGAACATCTTCCTAGTCACACGTAAAACTTGGGATGTTATCAGGGATCTGTTTACAGACCAGCTCTGAAATTAACCATTCAGTTAAGAACAATTTTTAAAAATCTTTCTTTTCTTCTTTCTCCAAAAGTAAAGTTATGTAATTCGCAGTCTTTGTAAAAGGAAAGAAAAAAAACAAAAAGAAACAAAAACAAACCCACATTTGGAATCTTTTCTTAGATGATTTGATGCTCATGGAAACAATGGATTTCAGTGTTTACTGTCTGTATTATTTAGATTACTGTAGAATGCATTTATAAGCAAATACAGGAGTTTCCCACCAACAGTGTGGTCTGTGGGAAATAACAGTAATAGTCCAGAATGTCAGCACATTTCCTTCTTCTTAGCTTTATTCAGCCTTTACCACTGATCTCAGTCCATTTTTGGCTCCTAATATTAATTTTTGACTGTTCCTCTGACCACGACCCCCAGTCTACCAATGCAGAGAGATCATTTTATATAGTTAGGTCAGCAGTTTACACATTTTACGTGAATCTAGAAACTCATGGTGTTCTTTTCTTATTCTAAACAGCTAGTGAAGCAAAATAGGAACTGGAGCGGATACACATGAACTTCCCTGAAAAACAGGTTCCACTGTTTTTCTGCTTTGATACCGAGTAAATCAGGATGAGTTGGCTAGCTGAAACTCTCAAATTTTTCTCCTCACTTTTTGCATGACCTAACAAAATTCATGTGACCTCAGCTGACCATCCTGACAGAAGGAGCTAATTAATAGGGTGTCATAAGGTTTTACTAGTGCTTGTTAGAGTGTCTTTAACCCTTTCAGTAAAACTGCTGTTCAACACAGTTGTGGTTACTGACTGACATTTCCATATACATTTCTCCATCCAGGAGAATGGTGACTTTTTTCAAAGATTTTCCAGCTACGGCTGTGAAGATTAAGTATGCTCGAGTGGATACTGATTTATGTTATTAATCACAAAAAACAATAGAAGAATGGGTAGCTTTTTTCACCACTCTGGAAAATATGCTGCTTCATGTGACCCTGTGCACTGCCTATGGGGAGTTTACACTTAGAAGGGGGAAACCTAGTATGAAACACACAGGAGTCTGTTTGCAACACCCACCTAATGTCTTCATTTATCCTAGAGTTCCTGAATAAGTTTAACTTTCAAATCCCTCTTTCACTTGTGGATATTTAGCCTTTCTCCTTTCTGCTTAATATGACATGAAACCCCCTGCTCAAGCAGGGCCATCTGGAGCAGGTTGCCCAGGAGCATGTCTAGTTCTTACTGTCTTATAGGGTTATGCTATCTTCCACATTAGTTTGTATTACTTCTTCTACTGAAGTTGGGGCAGTTTACCATGTAAATGTGTGTGTCTATTATTGTCAAAGGGAATATATTGACCCCATATTTATTCAAGCAGAACAATAAAGTCAGTTATTGTTTTCTTTACTGGAAGAAAAGTCCTGAGTACTTTGAAAGCATTAAGTTTATTATAATGCATCAATCTGTTCTTACAAGAAAAGAAATATTCAGTTATGATTCATTTTTCCCATCAAAAATAAAACCAGAAAATCAACCCCAAAACAACAGCATGTATACAAGCTTTTTGATTGCACTTACTGCTACAAACAACCTAGCTAGTACTGCAAGTCCTGTGGTAGGTAGACCACCCAAATTAATGTTTGAGAGACACGTTTGCAAATTCCTTCTGTAAAGCCAAATTTTGACTGAGCTTTTAGGAACTTAACTTTTTGTGCTGCTGGGAAAAACAGTGCAGGTCTTTGTTTGCTGCATGCTGAGGGAGAGATGCACAGATGCTCTTTCCTAAAGGATTTTCTTAACTGTCAGTGCTGTTATTTAATAGCAGTAAAAAATGATAGCATTTTGCACTTCTGCAGTCACTTTAATCCAAAAAACACCACATGTGTTCAAAGAGACTTCTCTAGAAGAAACTGTGGGTACAACTGCAAAGGGCAGGTTTTCCCCAGCTAGGACAAGCTGGCATAAGTCCATTGGCCTCAGCAGAGAGGATATGCTTCTGTGCAAGCGTCTTGACTTAAATCAACGCAGATCCAAACCTGAGGAAAAGCAGTGGCTTAAATGTGGAATTGAATGAAAATGTGAAATGTCAGAATTACTGACAGACCTATTAGAAATAAATATGGAAAATACAGCTTTATCTTGGAGTCTATTTATTGTGTTTATTATGGAACAAGGGTTCAAAAAGGGGAAGGCATTGAAATTCGGCAGACAGCCTATCTAGCAGTTTGGAAAATTATTATACTTGTCATGTCTGCAGATAACATAGAGGAAAGGTGAGTCTTTCAATGCAAATGAGAAAGTAGCTTATAAACTGTTTGGAACAGAACTGACGTTTTCTTATCTTGGTCAGATATACCAGGGCAATGGTGTCGAGTATGAGGTTTCTCTGCATTACCTCGTGGAGATAAATAACAAGAATAATCAAGGACAAAGGTAACTGGTAAGCATTGTCTGTGATTTTTACTGCTAGAAAAAATGTGAATGCAAGTTTAAAAAGGCCCTGCACTCAAAGGGACCTCTTAAGAAAATGTTCAAAGTATTGCACAGTACCATCTCCCTCTCCCACCAGACTTACCCCTCCATCTCCCGTAGGCCTTGAAGTGATATTGGCTCTTGTGCTGGGAGAGCAGGTACTGAAAGGCCTAGGAATGTGAGATAGCTCTTTGTGTCTGGAAAAGAACAACTGTGGGGAAATTTATGTAGCCATTTCCTTGCTCTTTGGGTTAGCTTTTCCGTGAACATTCCTGTGCCTGATGAATTTTTAATACAGAGAGATGTTAGGTAGGGGATTTTATGTGTGGGACATGCGTACTTAGTGTACGGGACTGCATTTTAGCACACCAGTTACAGTATTCATACCAGAAGCATCCACAAAGCTCCTTAATCTGGATTATCAGTGTTCTTTGTGGGGCAAATCAAACCATAAAGGGAGTGAGCAGCTCAAGTTTTCTCTTTTCATTGCCTTGATTTCAGCAATTGCTGTTCTACATATCGTAGATGTGGAGAAGACTGGAAAGTAAAGAAGGCACATGCCAACTTGACATTATCTGATTCAAAGTTATGGTGAAAGAATTGGACACAACCTCAGTGTGAACTGGGACACTCAGCGCAGGGATGTGCCCCTGCGCTGGGACAGCCCCAGGCTCCAAGCCAGAAGTGCACCCTGCACAGCAGCTGCTCACTGCTCTGGGGCCTCTCCTGCATTTGAAACCTTTGTGCATTTGGGTGTTTCTGCTCACCAGGCTGCCCGGCTGTCTCCAGTGCCTGTGCCACACTGAAAATGCATGAGTTCTCCATGTCCAGGCAAAGGAGCAGAAATCGAGGGCAGCCAAAAGCTTCGGTTTTAATATTCCTTATGATTATAGAGTTTACTGTTACTCTAAGTACACTTATTTGTTTTTCAGTTTTTATTTCTTTAGCTTCAAAGGTTGTTTCATGTGGATGTTACCTGTAGAAGAAACTGAAATTGTTGATGTGCATTGAAGGCTACACAAAATTATACCAAGTTTTCTGATTATAGTAGTCTTGATTAAAATGAAAATAAATATGCAGGTGAAAAAGTGTGACCTAAGAGCTTGCATTATTCAAAGCATTCCTTTTTTTCAAATGAGCTTTAATAGGATTATGTATGTATTTTTTATAATATTGAAACTGGCATACTATTCAAAACTGAAAAAACTTTTCATAGTTGTATTTAATCATTTCTACTTCTTTGAAGCTTAACATATTTTCACCATATGGCAAGCATTTAATTTTTCCTATTTTTCTAGTGGAGATTAAATTAAAATGGCTATTTGGTTTAGCAAAAACCTTCAACCTATCTGTGCTGCAAGTCAAAGGTCCTGTAAGCTTCTTCTTCACCAGCATCCTGTATTTTTCCTAACGGCTTGTTCCAAAGCCTGGTGAAGTCAACAAAGCTATTGCCATCATCTTCAGTAGGCTTTGGATCAGGCTGTATGAGAACAAGCCTGTTCTCCACTCCTGCTGCGAAGCCAGTGACAGAACCACAATACATCGATATCATCATAGTTTCCACAAAACATAGTGGCCATGTGCCACGTGGTGGGTGGTCTTTTATACCAGGCAGAGAGGAATTAAGCCAGCAGGCAAACGGAATGACAGTGAGACAAGAGGTCTTTTATACCCCAGTTCTCAGAGGAGGTTGTCTTATGGCCTAGAGTGTCTTCTTTAACCCATTCCATAAGCCTGGCTTAAGTGTGTCGTAGCAACTTTTATATCCAATTTCCACAAAACTAATCTGAAATCAAAGAAGAAAAAACTGAAACATTTGAAGGTGTCATCTGCTGTTTACCACCATGAGACTGACATTCCTGCAGGAAGGCATTATACCATGAAAACAGGCTAACTCCATATCTTACTGCTACAAAAATCAGCCTTGCCCAATGGCTCAATGGCTAACTCCCAACTATAACCTAATAAATGTTACGTAGAGGAAAAGGCAGTAAATTGCTAAAGAGGCTTCACTCAACAAGACAGATGATGCCTCCTGGATACATCAAAGAACACCTGGGAACAAGCTAAAATTCAATGTTTTTAAGTCCCTTATGGCTATTTACAATAACATTCTTTCTATAAAGCCATTTATTAAGCTATTATCACCAATCCTTTACACCACTTCATTTAGACACAAAGTCATATTTTTCTTGTATAAGAAAACATTCATATTCTTAAATTTAAAGATTCCAGTTCCTAAAGCTCATTCCTCATTGGAAGCAGGTAAGCAGCCTATGGAACTTAACCAGGCCTACTCACATGCTTTTATTTAATCTTTAATTGCCACGCAGCAGTTGCTCCAAAAAAGGCAGGTTTACATGAAATTAAATGAACCTTTAAAAGTTCTTATCTAATTCACTGTTCATTGTAGAGCTGTTTCATAGGTCCAAGTCTCAGCTTGTTGCAAGAAGTCTTGATACCTTTCAGGGTGGGGTTCAAAGCTGCTACCCACATCAGAATTTTGTTCTCAGACTAAAATTAGGAGGTGGTGTTCCTTTTTACGCATTGGAGTGTCCTGAATTGAATAACCCTGCCATGAATACAACTTGAACTGTAGATATCAGGTTCATGCCTGGAAAAAAAATGTTTGCAAAGAACAGCTCAGCAGGGAGAGAGAAGCTTTGTGTTCCACTCTGTATGAATGTTTGCTCAAGGAAATTTAACCTGGTTCCCTAAAAATCATTGTATACAGTCTTGTGCCAATCTGTCTCTTCATCCATCAACCTCCCCAATAATTTCTCAAACCATTGCCATATCATCACAAAACTTGAACAAAGAATAGATATTTCCAAGCTACAAAATTTCTATATGGCATGAAAAATAACAGGTAGAGGAGAGAAACTGACTGGAATATCTCTACAAGGTGAAAGACAAAAATGGAAGCTCACCTGGCCTGCAACTAAAGTGAAAAAAAGTCAAAATCTGGAGCCCGAGTCCTCTTCTGAAGTCTGAAAGAATTATGGCTTTAAATTTGGCATTTAGAATAACTCTTTACTCTTTCAAGAGAAAAATGAATGCTTCCTTTGAGGCTTAGGTTCTAAGCAAGTTTGGGACACCATTTTGGAAAGGAATCTATGTGTGCAGGTAATGCACCTTTTCTATAACTTATTCCTCCTGACCTCCTCTGCTGGAGGTTGTTCATGGCACTTCAGTCTCTTACTCTGCTCTTCCTATTTTCTGTAAAACATTACTTGTGCTGCTTACCCTGGCCTAGGGCTTACCCGAGCTGCTAGTGCTAGACAGTGGTGAAGACAGAACCAACTAAGTTTTTCACAAAGAACTATCTGTTCATCTCCTATATCAAAATCCTGGTTGCAGTAAAGACTTCTGCTGTAAAAATGCCTAATTCGTTCTTATTATGTCATGGTGCAAGCTCTTCTCGTGATATATCTCCCCAAAGAACAGGTATACATGGGCACAAGTAGACGATCACAAGGCTGTGTGTGTGACCCTTCTGGTTCACATGAAGCTTTGGACAAGACATGCTGTTGTTCCTCTCTTTTCTTCACCAGGAGAGCTAGATTAAGACATTTCCACTTAGAGCAATTCGTTTGTGCACTGCTGCGCTTCTCACTCTGTCCATGTAACTGTTTGTGAGCCTTAGTAGCACGTCAGATCAAGAATTGATCCCGATAAAATACATCCCAGCTGAAACACCTAAAGTTGGCTTTACAGACAAGACAGGAGCAGCCTGAAACTAAAGCCTGACTTATCTTTTCTGATCAGGTGGTCAGTCTATTGATACAGCCTCTTACAAAATGTTTGATAGAAAAATCATAGAATGTCTACTTGCTACTTAGCGAAGTGGTGAAATTCATTTAAATTGTTAGTTTTCTTATAACTTTTTACAAAAATATTTATTAATTATCTGTTCAAGAATCTAAAAAACTTTCAAGTGTTAAAAAAGGTGACATACCATTCCTTTGACCTATGACTTTTCTTCCTATTCTTTTTGATTGTTACTATGGTAGGAAAGCTTAGATTGTGCTTGATGTAGGGGATGAATTTGTGTTTCCTTTTGATGCAGTGGGATTTTTAGCATTGACTAGCCAGCATTTCTTGCCTTACTGTCTTCTTGAATCCAAAGTGCAGCTGTGAATACAACATCTGTTGCTTGGTTTTGTATTGTTTTGTTTCACATGTTGTATTGCTTGGTTTTGGCTGTCAGGCAGAGGGGGAACTTGGGGTAGGAAGTTGTTGCTGTATCTGTCATCTCACCTGAAGCAGTTCTCAAGATTTCTATAAACTGTATATTCTTTGGCTCTGCTACAAAAATGTGAGAATATTCAGATAGAGCTGTAACTGATGCTACATCCGCTTCTTGGAAAAAAAGATTTAATGTAAAGATTAGTCAAAAGAACAAAAGACCTTTCTTCACTTTCATTTATTCATTGCATATTCAGTTTACTTTTTATCACTCTTTTTCAAAAAAGAGAAAAAACACCAACAAAACACTCCAAACCAAAAGAAGAAGAAAAAAAACCCATGCAACTACATCTCTGTAAGGACGCACCCTTCCATTTCAGTTGTGTTACAGGAATTAACAGCGCAAGATTCCAACCTTTTGCTTGAGACAGGGAGAACTAACCCATGCAAAAATGTGAAATAATGCAATTAGCCCTACTTTTAAAAATTATAATCTTCTGCATAATATCTAAGCTACACAGTTGTTTTTTTTTCCAAGTAATTACATACTTTTTTATTTTTTATTTTTTATTTCCATGGCCCTTTTATTTAAAGAAGGTTTATTTCTTCTTTCCCTCTGTCTTATGTAATAAATCATTCCTCATTATAAAGTAGTCTTCCTTCTTCCTTGGGCTATGAGAAGTCAGTGACTTGAACAAAAGAACTTTTGCATAAGTTATTATACATTCAATCTTTCTTTTTCTATCAAAATCCTGAGGCTATAGTTGTAAGGGCATGAATTGCAGTCTTGAAGGACACAGATCATCCTTAATCCTATTAATGTTTATCATATCTTATGGCACTATGGGCCTTGCAGGGTCAAACTCTTCTCTTTACTTAAACAGCGATATAACAGCTCTGTAGCAAGATAACCACTTTGAGTCTTGGAGAATCAAATCTGATCTATACGAAGAAAGGAGACAGGGTGGGAAGGAAAGAAGAAGTGAGGGAGGGAGGGAGGCAGGGAGGGAGGGAAAAGAAAGGAAAAGCAAGCAGGAAAGAATGGAAGGGAAAGAAGGAAGGAAGGGAGGGAGGAAAGGAGGGAGGGAGGAAGAGAAGTAATTTGGGTAAAAACAGATGTACCAATGAGGAAGGTGCAAATTATTCTTTTTTTTTGCCATGGTGCTTATCAGCACTGGGAGGATTGTGCACGCTCACAGGAAAGATCCTGGTGAGGGATGCAAGGTTTGTATAGACATGCTTCTAGTGACCTGGCACTGTTTAACAGCTGCCCATAAAACAGAAGTTGTTTGCAGAGGAAATCCGTATATCTCCATGGTGATCCAGCAGAACAGCGTGCTCCAGCAGCATAAACAACGTTCAGACATACAGAACCTGCGCTAAATTCCACTGAGGTACTTCATCTCACCATCTTTAGGAGGCTTTCACTCAGGACCATAATGGCTATGCAAAAGGCATCAGACCTCATTTCCTCTGCCCCATTTTCTTTGTCTTAAGCTTTTGGAGAGTGAGAGAGTAAATTCTTGGGAAGCAAGGGCATAGTATTTATGTACTGAAGAGCAAATGACCCAATATCCCCACAACTCCACACTTAGTTTAATTTGTACTCCTACTCTTTGCAGCTCCCCTTAGGACCTTCATGTAGGTCCTCCTTCTCCTGATGTGTGGAAGATTTGTACAATCCACACAGTGTTGAATGTGTCCTAATTGAATCTGAACCAGACAGGAGGCTGGCACACTACCAGCAGTCAAAAATAGCATCAGATACCCCAGCAATTTCGTGACTCACAAAAAGAGGTCTTTTACTCCAAAAGCTTCTGACTGAATGAAACTGGTGGTTGTGGTGGTGGACATCATTCTTCAGTACATTGCAAATTCATGTACTAAACATCAAATACTATTTTCCTCCACTCTCTCCTACATAAAGTGAATAATTATTGTGCACATGGCCTGTGTGTACTTCCCTTTTAAAATATTATTTTCATTTTCCAGGTACTGTTGGCTGAGTGCCTGTGTACAGTACATCCAGTGTGTTTTTCCAGCAGCCACCACCGCTGCGGGAGCTCACTCAGTGATCGAGAAGGCAAACCTCTGTGAGGCCAGCCACACAAACCCAGGAAGAATGAGTACAGAAGCTCTGGCTATATTTACACTAGTTTTGGCTAGAAACAGGAGCGCCAAATGCAGACTATTTTGTTTTCATGTTTTGCCTTTGTGTTGCTCAGTCAAAACAAATTAATTTTAAGCTGAATGTTTTCATTTTGGAAAGAAAAAGGAGAAGAAAAACAGAGTAGTTCTTTGTGAGGCGTTATTTTTAGTTATACCAGTTCAAATTGAGTGTTGGAGTAGTTTTGATTTCAGTTGTCTCTAAACTCTTTGTGTTCAGACAGCTCAGGTTTAGACCCTGCAGTATCATTTATTATCAAATAAACCTCTGTGTTACCTTTTAGACCTCTCTAGTCAAGGACATAGTCCTGTATAAACACTAATGATCACCACATAATATAGCACAGCAGGAGTCAGTACCACATTGCTGCAGCATGAAGTCCCATACAGGAACACTGAAAAGACTTCTGTTAGGCAGAAGTCCAACTAGATCTCGTCCCATTGGATTTCTTCTTTTCTCACAGTTTTTTTTTTTTTTTCCCCTATCTCACTGCCTCACTCTTTTTCTTATCCTATGCAGCACAGAAAGCTGAAAGGAAATATGCTAATACTCCCTGGTAAAAGACATGGCATTCATTCTTACCTCAATGACCATGAGAGGACTAGGAAACATATTTGCATGCAGCTAGGTAGAATTTCTCCCCTGTGTTTGTCTTAGATAACATGCTGGCATCTTCACTCCTGACCTGAAGGAATGGTCAGCTAGTCTCAGTGCATCAGCAGCTTCCACAAGAAGTCCTGCAAAGAAATCGGGGCATGCAGTGCATGTCTCTCAGCGTTGTGGTTCAGTAACACTTCCAGATTCCCGGGTCTGATTCTCAGTAAAGCAATAAGCAGCTCCTTGGAATACTAAGTACTCAGCTAAAGTAGCCAGCATAACTCAGCTAAAGACTATGACTCTTCCCATATGCTTTATTTTTAATTCAGGAAATGCTATTGTGTTTTTGCTTGCTTTTCTTTTTCACTTCAGAAGCTGTTAGCCTAGCAGTCTCATTACTTCAGAGTAAGGTGCTTTATTCTGTCATCAGATGCTCCTGTGTCTGTTTCTGACCCAGTTCTTGAAGCTCTGTGTCTATCATTGAGCCTCAGAGGTTTTCTTAGCTCCACATTCAGGTTTCCGTGCCCACTGTTTGCTCAGGTGAATGGACCCTGCCTGGCTGAGCAGAACTATTTGACAGGTGGAGCAGCACCTTTCTTTGCACACCCTAGGAAAGGCATAACATTATCCTAAATTTGTGAATGCCATCAAGATGCTTTAAGCATCACAGCAACTGTTTCTGCCTTCCCTGCTCCCCCCAGGAAGTGTGTGTTTGAGGGGAGAGGGAACAGAGGCTTCTCCTGAATTGTTGGCCCAAAGAAAATACCATTCTGGACAGTGGGTGAGACTCTCCCAGGAGAGGGATGGTCAGTGTCAAAAACGATCTGTATTTTGCCCTCTTAAAATCCTGTCTGTCAGGATGTGGCTACACTGGATAGTGTAGTGCAGAGTACTTGAGGGAGTTCCTTTACTACCTTGCATACCAAAAATATCCCAACTACAGAGGCGTGCAGCTTCACCTTGGATAATGTTGCAGCTACATTTATTTATAAGAATGTACAGGTATTTCTATAAATATGAAACACTCCCAAGACACAGATGGTAATAATTTGAAAATTAAAAATACTGTGTATTTCTGTTTATTGTGTTTGTTTTTACATTTACCAGACTGAGTATATTCTAAGGTGATGAAAACCAGGAAGACAGACTTACACAGATCTGTTATCCTGCAGAGCTCTGAGAACGAAGCCAGCCTTTCTACCTTTGTGATTCTTAAGCAGCACATACCGGGGCAGTGTAAGATGGGCTAAGTTCCCCACTTAAGCTTTAAACCAGATAGCTGAGGTATTGCTAGTGCACAGACTCAGGAGGCGGCAAACACTGAACGGGTCACACACTGTAACACCAGGACTTCTGCTGAATTAGCACCTCTTAAGGGCTGGACTAAAGGTTCTTTTGATTTTGCTTCAAAACAATGTGAAACTCATTGTCTGATTTGATTTCAATATGAACACAGATGAGACAATGCATTTTACTGAATTTTGCCTTGAAAGCAGTATGTTTTCTTTCTTTTTTTTTTTTTTTTTTTTCCTTCCTGAACTATGTAATGGCATAGGAGAAACAAGTAAAATATTTGTTCCTGTGACTGCAAATATAAAATCTTGGGCTCTGGCCTTTGCAAAATCAACTGTGGGTTTGTGGTTTGGTGCATTTGCAGACCTCAGGCCATGCTAGGAACAACTCAGCAAACACTGGCTGGGACTGTTGGCGTTGCTTATAAGTCATTAGATCTCCCTCATCTCAGCTGGTCTCCTTCCTTCCTCCTTCCCAAGGCCTAAGTCTCCTATACCTGGGAAAAGTAGAAAGTGCAGGAAAACTTTAAATGTAAGGAAGTTTTTATCTAGGAATTAATGTTCGAATTTGAGAATGGCTGGTGAGAGCAAATCTCCTGCAAAGTTGTTCTGTGGTATGAACTTATTCTATTTTCATATATATAAATTGAAATATCCCTTTTAAAGTGTTGGTACAGGAAAATAATCCTAAAATAATTCATATCCTCAAATAATCCATATCAAATAACCAACAAATTCAGAAAAAGAAGGAAAGGGGAAAATAAAGAGGGGAAACCAAGGTGGAAGATTATGAAGGGAAAGGAAACAAGCTGTGAGGAATCCATGGGGAAGAAGAGGTCTGAGCAATAAGCGGTGCTGAGAAAAAGCTCCTTTCCCATTGCGCACATCCAGGAGTATATCGCCGTGCTGCTTAGTCATGAGACTTCTATAAAAGTATTAGATGCATGAGAATACCTGCATCTTTCCATGACAACAAGCTTAGTTTAGTTCTGTTATTTTTCTTACAGTCAGTGATGTAAACATGACCATAAAAAGGGAAATGTTTATTTTGTGTCATTTCTTCTAGTTCCACCCGAAGTAATTTTATTCTTTACACATTTTTTCACATGCCAGTGGCCATACTTCCAACATTTTGACTTTGGCAAGAAGCAGTGTAAGTCAATAAAAAAGAACTCCAAGTGTCATGCACAATAAAGACTCGGGTACGGTTTCAACAAATGATTGTAAAATAAAATTTACTGAAAAGCAGGCAAAGAACTCATATCTAGAAATCGAGTCTCTGCTTGTAAAAGTCAGAGGTTAAATTCCTTCTAAAAAAGAAAAGCTCTCACATGCATCTCTCAGGCATGTGCTATCCTTGCTTAAATATTTGAGAGGGGGAAAGTAACGAGGACAGGCAGGAGCATTCCCGTGTACATACGTTAGAAATCTACAGCACAAAAATTGCATTACTTCACTGTTTAAAATGACACTTCTAATTTTTACTTATCAAGTATTATGAGCTATAATGCAACTCTTTAAAGGTAGAAGGAAAAGTAAAATAGCAGCAACAAGAAATACGTCCCTGTGTGTATTTATTTTACTTTGTAATTCAAGTCAGTCCAATTGTGCTGCAGGGCATTTAGTTTATGTAATATGAAAGTTTGAAAACTACACCTAAGATTATTTTTGGATCGTATTTACTGATATTTATAACATAGATGATTGATTTATTCGCATGTTTTGAGGTTTTATATTTTGCTGAGCTTGTGCCTAAATTCTGACTTCTCCAGGCTTTAAAAAAAATCATATTCAGAGCAAAGCAAGAGAAACATCTTTATCTAACTTCCATTTTTAAATGTGAAGACTAAATCTAAACTTGAACATTGTTATTTTTAAGGTCAAAAGAGAAGCTTCTCTATTTCCTTCCACAGGTCCAGGGAACAGATCTGTAACTGCTTTCCTAATTTCCCAGCACACATAGGGAAAATGGCTGCTCCTGTTGATGATGCTTGGTTTCAGTCCCATTAACTTCCTCATGTGAAATACTGCTCTTCAGACAGATGGAGGAGTTCATAACCAATATTTAGTGGCCAATGACATGGATGTGCTTAATTATACAGTGTCCGATCTGAACAAATGACATATTAGGACACTCTCATACTGTTTTCCTTCTCTGGGGATTGGGAACCAACTCCCACCAGTTCTCGCAGCAGCAGCATGAATGCTGGCCTCATTGCAGAGCTGGGTATTTGATGAACAGCCGAAGTGCAGCAGGCTTTTCCTGATATATCCCAGTGCAACTGATAGCACAGCTGTAGGTAGCATTACATATGCGGCCTATGAGGGCTCATTCTGTTGATTGCCGATGGTAATTATGTGCCCAAAGGCCTTTAGAGCTTCTCAAAAGCCTCCCCTGGCCCAGAATAGACATGGTTCCCCGAAGCTATGTGAATGCCAGCATCGCTTGCCTTTTTTTCTCTCGCTCAGCCTGAGGAGTGAACATCCCTATCACCCGCTCTTGGTTAGCAGCCCAGAGGTTTGCTGATCTGCTTTGCTTCCCGCTTGGGAGCCCTGATGGAGGAGCAAGGGGGAGCCCAGGGCTTTGCACCCCACTGCACTTGCTGTGCACCGGGGTAGGATGCCGTCTGTCTCCATGAGTGATTCCATCAGGCCTTCCAGGTCATGGTACCAAGCAGAGGTGGGGAAAGTGAGGCTGCTTGAACACCTCTGTGTCTTGCATGTGAGTGAGGAGAGGTCTACGTGAGGGTGGTGGTCAGCGGGGCTGTGCAGAGGCAGCAGCAGTCCTGGGGCTGCAGTCTGCCATGGGCACGTCCCATGGTAAGAGCAGCTGTGGAGGGTGCGGGCTCTTCCAGCTCCACTACTGCCCCACGCAGAGTCGTGTTGAAGGTCTGTCATATCTCTGGGAAGCCCTGGCTCCATTTCATGCCGGGGGCTGGAGAAGGGGCCACACAACGAAGGAGAGCAGCAGAGCACGCCTGTAATTGCCAACAGGCTGCAGCTTTCCTTACTGCCACCAGACCTTCCAGCTGTCTAAACTGCACCCGAGCACTGCTCATGTTTTTGAGTGGGAAAATTATATCCTTCTTTCTTGGTTTTAGGCAATTCACTGTCTGTGCCATCTGTCATTTGAACAACAGGCAATCTTGTGACACCTAAGCCTGCTGGGGCAGGGAGCAGAATCTTGTCCATTCACTTTGAGGACCGTAGAAGGAAATATTTCCACAATCAGCACTCAACAAAAACTTGAGATTGATTTCTTTTCCCTTTCCCAGTCAAACCTCCCTTTAGAGTTAACTCACAATCAAATGGGATCTACCTACAGTCATTGATGGGGCTTGTTTTGCTCCATCATGGTAGAATATCCCCAAGGGCTAGCATGCTTTTTTTTTTTTTTTTATGGTAAGACAAAAAAGATGTTTTCCTAGTATCATTTTCCAAGTTGGATTTAACTTCACTAAAAATACATAACCTCACTAAATGGATAACTAAGGATAAATTTGGATATAAGTAGTTGAATTAAGAGGTGTAATAAGGATTCTGCTTTAATAGAGGGAGAAGAAGAGAAATACCACAGAATGGGACAAAGACAATTGTAAGAAACAAAAGCACTAGTCATAAAAAATCTTCTGTAGTATTTGTTTATAATGAACATCTCCCAGATTTTGCATGCTCATAATTGGGGTATGACCATTTCAATCTGTGGTTTAAAAATCTGAAAATTTGTTGCTTTCCACACAAATAATTTAGCATAAATGCAAGCATCTGATATGGAAATGTAAGACCTAATTCATAATTCCATCATTTTTTTCTTGTAAAATAAGGTTTCCCCTCACTAAATAGTGAGGGGAAAGCCTACCTATGGACATTAGCTTTCACCTCCTGTAATCTAAAGAAACAGAAATATATGGAGTAGGACATGGCCCAAGAAACAGAGCTTTTCTTTCTGAATTACAGAAACCAAAATGCATCATCCAACAAGAACAATACTCTCAATCAAGTCCATTCAGAGGGTGGTCCTGCAGTTCTCACCAGTGGCAAATGTTTTATCTTTCCAACTTTTATATTAGCTTGTTCAATGGAATCTCTAGAAAGAAAGAAATGTCTTTTAAATTGCTCTGGGAGGTATGGGTATGAAACAGATCTTCACAAAGTATTAAATATTTGAAATCAGAGCTAAACTTTGGTCATAACACTGCTAAAAAAAGTGGCCATTTAAGAGCTAGACCTTTGACATCTGTGAAAATGTCATAAATAAATCCTTGGCTGAGGAATGCTACTGAGCTGCAGATAGAGCTAGAAAACTGATGGAATTTAGCCTGATTTGAATCTTACTAATTTTATACCAATCTATACAGTGGCAGAATGATTGATGCCATTTGTTTTTGATGCCATTTTAGCTCCAGGAATAATAAAATAAAAATGCTTCTTTGTTGTAGAAAGATTTGCGTGGTTGTGATATCAGCACTGTTTCCTTAATGGCAACAGAACTGTAACCATTAAAAATAATTACAAGTGTAAAAGAAACTCCATGATCTAAATTACCAGATGCGCTGTGTTACCTGCAGAAGGAAGAACTGGGTGTGTTATGTACTGTGCTCAAGGCTAACTACATTCCTCAGCTTCAGCTACTTTGGCATTAATTACCTGTAATTATTTTTGTCCTTTCATCGAGATTTATGTTGCTCTGAATCATCCTTTAAAACCTAATTAAATCAGCCATTTCCTTTTCTCTTAGACCCATTCTTTGCTGGATTTGTGCTCATTTTTCCATATTTGGATATTAATCAGACTTATTAATCACAGATTTCAGCTCTTGCTGTGTCCCTTCCTTGCTCAGGCTGACAAACTGTGGCTCTTCACAGCTCCAGGTCCTGAGTTTTAGATCTAATAATAGAAGCCCAGGCTTACAGCTCCGTAGTATCCTTAGTTCAGTTCTAATGTGGGAGCAAAAATGATGGCTATTGTATTTGCAGGATTAATACTAATTAATAACTGTCATGGTTCTAAAGGGAAGTTTGACTACACAAAAAAGGATCCTTTCTTTCTCTTTGTAGTTTTGCATGTATGTATATATAAATAAAAAGATGTGTTTTAAATTGATTCCTATGCTTCACCTTCAATAAGCAGAGAAGAGTTTCTGTGAGTTCCTTTGTTTGCAGTGGTAGCTATGCTTTCAAGCTGCAGTGTATTTATTCGCTTCTTCTGCCAATGACTCTACAGAAACACCATCAAAACTGAAGGAGCTGCACCTGTATAAAACCGGTTTCAGCATTGCATTCATCTGCTGTGTAGTTAGAAGTGTATCCATTTTCAAAATCCCACGGAAACCAAATATTTGCTTTCTGTGGATGTGAGCAAGGTCACTGCAACATCTCTGAGGTCCCAGGCTGGAGTTCATCACCACTTTTTTTTAATTCCTCTTATAAAATCCCAGAAAAGTAGGGAGTAACAAGAACTTTCTAAGATGCAAGAAGAGAAAAAGCCTTGTAAAACAAGAGTAAACATAGATGTTTGGAATCCATGACTTGGTCTTATTAAAAAGCACAACAGGAGCACACGCAGGCAGATAATTGTAATGCCTTCAGGTTCTCAGTATGCTGGAATCTGAGAGTAATTGTCTCCTAAATTAAAGTCCTCCTCATAATCACGAAATACTTTGGTAACTTCAAGGCACACTCCTCAATCTTTTTGATTTGCTCTTAAATTGAAGCACCTCTTACACTAGAATTGTACATTGTACACTAATTACTGATCCTGGCTTGCAGTTTCAGTGTGTTAGTGTGCAGTGTTAGTCATCCCCATGTAATTGAGCCCACTTCCTCATCACAATGCCCTTTTCCACACCTGTTAGACGCATACGCAAAGTGTTTTTTAATTCTAAGCAACCATTCAGCACATGCAGTTTTAGTTCTGAATTCTGCCCAGAGGAACAAGGGGATGCCCTCTCAGGAGATCAGTGAAAGCATGGCTAAACAAAAACCTTCCAGTGCTATTGTAGCAGGCATGTGGAATCCAGCAGGAATATGCATGGAATAGATACAGTTATTCATTTTTTCAACAAAGGACGGGGGCACAAGTAGATTATTTAAAAAATAATAATCCCACAATACTGTTTTATAGAAGAAAGCAGATAGTCTTCCATTTAAATGTATTTGCAATTCTGGTAACTGGCATATATATGTAGGTGGGGAGCATTAAACATTTAGTGGAGCTTTCTGACAGTTTTCCCAGCTAATATCTAAGGAAAAGTGAAGTTTAGAATCTTATGCTGAAATGTTTTAAAGCTCTTCACAGATATGTTTTTAACAATATGAAAATACATTAATTCTCTTAATTGCTTGAAATATTGGCTGTTAAAGTAACCGGGGAGTAAATTGTTTTAGCTGGAAGTCAATGTCATGCAGCCAAACCACCAGATTCTGGAGGCAAATAACAAAATTCAATGCAAAGAGCAATGGCTTATGTCACATAAAACAACATCCACATAAGCAGGAATAAGAGGTTTTATGTTTCTCGTGTATTTCATATTATTAGAAACTACCTGACTGTGTGCAGGAAGGGAGTGTGGCTTTACAGAGGATGATAAGAAAATGTCTGCCCTAGACCCAAACCTCCATATATTCTGAACTCTGAACTTGTTCCAAATTTCCAGTCCTGTTTAGTTTATCTCTTGCTACTCAATAGATGGGAGTTGTCATGGGGTAATTCCCCAGGGTCACTGGAGCTACACCAGGGACCACTTTCTCCCGTTAAGTGTCAGCATTGTTGACTACCAGACACAGGAAATTAATGCAGGGGTGCAAACTACAAAGCTGAGCCATCATCTTCTCCTCAGTGCACGTTTATTTCTGGCAAGCTGTGATAGCGCCCTGAACTATGCATAGTTCATGCATACAAATGAATGTAGTAAATAGTGAACTGTCATAAGGGCGTAGGAAATAGTGTCTTTTTACTAGAGCTATCCTCACAAAACTCTTTGTGCTTTCTTCAAAAAAAATTAAATAAGCATTGGAGTTGTTAGGTGGCAGTTAGCAGTGCACCTCGCATTAAACACAAAGGAATGAGAGCTCTGCATTGGAGCCAGGCACTGAACTGATAGAAATCAATATTCAGAGGATTAACGTCTGTTTACGCTAGGTGAGAATTTAGACCAACACTGTAAACTAAACAGTGCAGACTATGAAATGAGTTTTCTGCAGATATTTGGGCTGGAGGGAATGCATATCTTGTTTTCCAGTGTTAACCCTAACTGCTGCATTTTTTCTCCAGATTGGATTGACTGCAAGAATAGAGTTTGCTCAGCCCCCTGGTAGAATCTTAATTACAATTTCTTGTGTAACTGCCGACATATAATCTTATGGGTAATGATAATTTATAGAAGCATTTTACTTAAGGAAACTATAATTAGTAATGTAATTTTAGAGTAAGATTTGAAGGTTTTATTCACAGCTAGCAACTATCAGTGCAACTTCTGGAAGCCACAGGGATCTGAAGCATGAATACATTCATTTTTCCTGCTGCATGTCCAAACAAGAAAAAAAATAAAAGACAATATAATGACACTAATGCGAGAAGGAGTGGATGGAGCAAACTGCAAATATTCCTCAGTAATGTGTCCCACTGTCGGATTGCCTAGAGAACCAGCAAAAGCTCATTCATGTCCAGATGTCCAGTGAAGTCTTCCTTTATTTGGCTCAGACCCTGAACTACATGAGGGATCATCTTCCAAAGCAAAGTGTGTGTATCCACAGTTTTATCACTCGTTAGAAGTGTTCCCTTTCCCATGCCTACTTTCTATACTTTAAAAGGTAGATATATCTTATTTTCTTAGACCATATTATCAGCTAGAGATCTAAAAATCTCTTTCCCAATGACACATTACGTACATAAGATGTGATTCATTTTACCATCTTTCAATTATCTTAAAGTTAAGCTAAGTCAGTCTAAACTTAAGCCAATCCCTTAGCTTTTTTGTATAACAGATAAAAGGGCAAAGGTACTTCCAAAGACTGATTTCCTCCATTTATCTTTGAACTGATGGACATACGCTTCTCTATGACTGCAGTAAATAGGTTTGGAGACCTAACTATTATAAAGCAAAAATGAGACTTTACTCCAAAAGTAGTTTTGATGAAGACAAGTAGAAATATTAGGGGAAAACGATAAATAATGGAGTTGAGGACAAGGGCCAAGACTTACTAAACACAGCTCCAAATCTCCAATGCTGGTTGAGGAGAGATTTCTTTTACTGAGACAAGCCTCACAAGACATAAGCTATTTATTTCATCCTATTAGAAGGACAAAATTCACGTGTATTGTGTGTCCATATCAAGAAGACAAGGAACTGCTTTTCAAGACAAAGACACTGAAAAAATTATTTGGCATTCCTTCCTGCTTGCCAACACATGAGTTGAAGGATTTGGGTTTTGTTTTTCCTGTCATAAGTGAAGACATCACTAAAGAAAACAAGTCATTTCTTCTCCCTTAGCATTTAGCAGCTTGTACCTTACAAACAAAGAAAGTTGATCTTGGGTCTTGGGCTGCTAGAAAGTTCCCATAAAAAGAAAGACATTCACAGAGATATAGGATTGGATCAAGGATTTATTGATTTTATCACACTGTTCCTGCAGAAGCATACCAGCTGTTTTAGAGAAAAGTACAGGAAGCTTTACAGAAGGCAATTATGAAGTAACTTGCTGACAGGAAAAATTCTTACTAGCCCTCATTAATTAGAGGTTATCTTATGTCCTGGAAGCATGAAGACTTACATCCTTTCCAAAGAGATTGGCATGCTATTTACAATTTTTGATCTTCACTGGTTCTTAAACTGCATCTTAAAACATGTTTCTCAGCTCAGCTTTCAAGACTTAAAGGCACAAAATGAACAGTGTTTATTTACTATGAAGATATAAACTCTTTTGTGTAAATCATACCAAATTCTTCATGATATCACAAATTATTACTAAGGATAACAAGATTGAGTCTTCTGGCACCAAAAAATAAGCAGAACTTTGAGGATTTCCCTCATAAATTCAACAGAATATAATCACATTTTGTAACAATGAATTATAACAAACAAGATGACTTGTTCTACTTAAAAAATGTACTATTAATTATTAACTGGATCAAACTTCTCTCCACTTATGTGATCTTACGACAAACGTGTTTGGGAAATTTCCATCTCTGTATTTATGCCTGTCCCTCTCTGGCATACAGCTTTCAGGAACACACTCAGGCTTGTGTTTGACAAGCTGAAATATAAACTAGACAATTGTAGCCCTTAAGCTGGAGATTGCAGACATGTAATGCTGGTGAGAAAATCCCAGCCAGGCTCCCTTACAATGTTTAAATATAACCGTATGTCACCCTAGGCAATTACAACCAGCTTGCTGTTTCCCCCAGTTGTCACTAACTCTCCTACTGCTTTTACAACTGGTCTTTAAAGCAGCACAGCAGCCTACAGGGCTGATCATGGTGTACCCCAAGAACTAGGGCATACAGTGTTAATATAGTTGTGTTCCTTTGCCATTGATGACGAAAATTGTCTGAGAAGCTGAGATCAGGCACTGGCTTTTGGCAAAGCAGGTACTGGCGGGGCTGCCCCCAGCACTCCCAGTTCAAGTTAGTACCTGGTTGGCCACCCTGCTTCCAGGTGAAGGGGTGAGGAAAGGGTCCCAGGGGCTGACCATGCTCCTTGTAATCTCCCTTCATCTTCTCCTAAATAGGAACTTTAAATTTCCCTTCCTCCTAAATCGGGGGAGATGAAGGGAGATTAAGAGGAGCATGGTCATCCTCGAGGTGCATGATGTTTCAGTTGGTTTTGTTCTCAGTTTTGAGGTAGTGATATTCAATACTGCTCTTGCTGCTGTAAGACATCCCCACATCCAATGCCAGCATGCCTCCTGTTGTTTCAGCTGGGACGGGAGACGTCCCAACCTGCCTCTGCAGCCACTGGCTGCTCTGCAAGGAGTGCCTGGGGTCTGCCTGGAGCATGCCTTGGCCAAGATGCCACAAACCAGGTTTGTTTTTCACTTAGGAGACCCCTTGTATCAAAAAGGGTCTGATCCAATCCCATGTGCCTCGAAAGCTGTCAAACTGTCTGAGGCTCAAATTAAAGAGCAATTTTACATTTCTTGTCAGGTATGTCAGCGATTGCCCTTTCAAAGCATACAAATATTGTCTTTGTTTCTGTGACAGGCACTGTTCTGCCTGCACCTCTCAACACTCCTGGTGTGGTTTCTGTGATTTTTTTTTTCTGCTGGAACTTCCTGCCACATCTGTTACTAAACAGAAACCCAAAAGGAAATCAGCTTTCACCTGTCAACTGCCTTGTGCGTATGACCTCCCTTTTTCCATCACTTTCTACTAATGTCTTTCATCATTTTAAGGTCTTTTACATATTTATTTCTTTTTTCCATCTGCTCCTTTGGGAAGTCCCATTTTCCTTTTTAGTTGCAGCCCCTTTGTTTGTCGTGTTTACTGCATCGACCTTACACACAACGCTGGCTCCTGTTGTCCTTGGGAAGTGCATCCTTTGGCCTCAGGAAGAGGTCTCCCTGGCTGTGTTCCAGTGGTGGCCTTCCTGTGAGGATGGGAATCTTTGGCATCTACTGCTGCTTACCAACCTTGCTCTGCAGCACTTTGGTTTGTGCAACAGCTGTTTGGCTCACAGTGCTCAACAGTTTTCTCCACCCTACTAACCTAGTGCTGCAAAACAGCCCTGACTTGAACAAAAAAACAGATGGATAAAATAGAGATGTGAGGGGTGGGGTTTTTTTTTGTGTTTGTGTGACCCTAAAAAGACAGAATTCAGCAGATATGGCAAATATTGTATACTCTACAGCAAGAAAAAAATCACTAAATGCTTAGGTAGAGTATTGCAGATGGAGGAAGCTTAACCAGAAATTGTGTGTACTCCTTGCACAACAGTTGTTCCACATTACACAGCTCAGATTTACATACTTCCCAAAACTTCCCAGTGTAAATAAACTGTAAGTCTGTACTACTTATGAGCATGGAAACACACAGCACTTAAAAACAGCCAATGCAACTACCATAAATACACAAAGAATTAAGTAACTGCATGTCATCTGAGGCTAACTGCTAATGTGGAAGATCAATATTGCTTGAATATATAAATCTTTCAAACTCAGTTCTTCTCAAATTTACATCAGAATGCTATTATTATCACCAGAACTCAGTAAAGTTCTAATTTCATTTGGGTAACATATTTTTTACAAACCTAAAATACAGGAAAATATCTTACCCCATAGAACTCTATATAAGATAAGCCATTCATTTCAGTAGAACTAAACATTCAGCCACAGGATTTTCTTTCCTCTTCTGGCCTCTGCTGTCTAGGGCTTAATAAAATAATAAGAAGCTCAGAAAATAGCCACTTTATTTCTAGGTTCTCTGGGGGGTCAGTCGCATGGGAATTTGGAAGCTTGAGATTACTGGGAGTAGTGTTTTCAGGGGGGCGGCTGCCCTCAAACTGCTCACAGCAGCATCAGAATGCTTTTGCAGACTTTCTGTGGAGGTTTTTGAAAGTGCGTATTCTTACTAAACATTCTGTTAGGTACTTTCCAAAGGAATCTTTATGTTCCTGACTTGGAAAACATTTCTTAGATGCAGTATTGGTTTCCAGTGAGGTTCTGCCTAGCTCATTTTGGTTTCCATGAAACACAAAGAGCTCATGTGACTGGCCCAGGGTGACTCAGATCCTCAGCTGGTGTTAGATGCCAGCAGACTCCTGGCACTCAGGCCTCCCATCTGACCACATAACCACATGTCCTCATAAGTATAAAGCTCTCTGAACTTTTCTCCTTTGTTCAATTTTCTGCATGCTTGGGCCATGGTTGTTATGCCTTACATGTTACATTATGGTAATGCGCATAATCTGCGTGTTGTTCCAGCTCTGCTTCTTTCTTTGTTGTTTTCTCTCTAGGTAAAACCTGCTCCTCTTTAAATTCAACTAAATCTTTTTCTTTATGTAAAAAGCATCAAGATTTGGCCCAATGGACATTCTTTTTTTTTTTTTCCCCCAGCAGTTAGGGTATCTAGTATAATTCTGTATATATTCATCCCCTTTATATAACCATCCCCCCAGCAGTTACATATTTTAACAGTGTCAATGAGGCACTGGTTTTGTGAGGACAGAGGAAGGACTTTTTATTATTTTAGCTGCCATTTCAATGCTTTACTTTCAGCTGACCCTTACCAACTTCCATCCAGAAAGTTTACTTCTGCGTAGAGTTAAATATATAAACATGCACCCATACACTTATTTCCGTGTTCATACATAACCACACAAATAAACATTTCCAAACATTTCTGAGTGATGGTGAGTTGCTGCCTCTAAGAAACAGGCATATGGACAACATGGAGCACTATATGTTCCCCAGAGGATGTGAGAGCTGGAGTAAGCGACGGCATTGACTCTTAAACACTCTGAACTGATGAAACTGCTGCAAGGACAGCAGCAATCTACAGTAGAAATAATTTGCTAGGTAGTGTTATTCTTATGTCTGCCTGTGAAACCTCAGTTACAGCCAGCTTAGTTTTTGACGTACACAGCAGAAAGATGTGTATTCTCAGATGTATTCTGAGAATCATTTTTGGTTCAAATAAATAAGAAATTCCTATTTCTGGTACCACCACGAGTGGCATTTTTTATTTTGAAACAATGAGACAAACAAGAGGTGCCTCAAAGAATAGTGATGAGGGAGTTAGAGTGTTAATATGCTTTCATGTTTACATTTTATAAATGTAAAACTTCTAGGAGGCAGGTTCTGTTTCATTTTTCAACATACTGTCAATTGCATGTAAATAGATGAACTGAAATGCTCAGGATCTGGTTTCTACAGGTACTTTACTCCCAAGACAGTGTGAGCTGCTAGATTCTGAGCAGCATTAAAGTCTTGCCTCAGCATTTAGCAAAGTGAAATGCTAGAGCTTGGACAAATGGCTTCTCAGGCCCTTCCCAGTGTCACCTGGCTGGCTGGGACTCAGAAGTTAAGTGATTTTCTGACCTTCTGACCAACTTGTGCTTGTGGATACTGGTTCCCTCTGATTATCTTCCAATGAGTTTATGCACCTAAATCTCCTTAATGTTAGGCACTAACTCCTCATAACGACGTGATTTTGTACATCCAGGTCTCTGCCTTTCTCTCCCTTCTAATGCACAGAAAGCTGACAACTGCCTTGTGTCAGTTTCAGCAGGGTGGCTAAGGAGGAGCTGCAACCCAGAGCAACCTCCAGCACGGCTGTTGGCCACACTACTAGAAGCAGAAAGTGTGGTTTAAGTGTCTTCTACCATGACAAGAAGAGCTCCTTTTTCCTAGGATAATATTCTATTTTTTTTTTTAATAAGAATCTGACTTTTCTCTTTCTGACTAAATTTTTAAAGAGAGTGGCCATAACCACGCTGTTCTATGAGCAGAGTAATGTATCTGCATGTGTTAGACGCAATCTGGGAACATTCCCTCCTGGAGACCTCACAGGGTGAAGTAGGGAACATCTACCTTCGGAGTCTTGGTGGAGCGGATGACATGCCCTGCTGCTTGGCTGGGTCAGAGCTCAGGCAATCCTGGGACCCAAAAAAGAGTCCAAAGTCAGAGGAAACTTTTACTTGTAAAAAGTGACAATGCATGTAGTTCAGAGGCCTCTGAGGTGAGGCAATAAATGATGAGTGGTTTCCATGACCTCACTTTTTGACTTAGCAGCCCAATTTAGCTTCTGTGACTGTTTACATGGAGCTAGCCCTTAGAAACTTGCTCAATGCAAGGCAAGAAGTGTTTGCCCTGGATAAGAACAGGCCTTTCACATCTTCTTTTAAAGCTCTTGAGGCTCTCTCTGAACTGCCACTCCTGTTTTTTTCCAGTAGACTACATCTGCAAAAGGTATCTTGGTAAAGCCACCAGCCCTGAAGCCTACAAAGGGAAGGATATTTGCCGTACAACAGCTCACGTCACAGTTTTAAGAGATACTACTTTACCAACAGTAGGCAATGGTTTGCTCTTTAGGAGGGGCTTCCCTAAGCAGTGAACAAGAAGGATGAACATTTTTATGTTTTTGCTACAACTTCCAAGGATTCATTCTGAACAGCACATACTGAAAATGTTGCTGGAACAAGCATGGTGGAAACTCTGAATCTGGATTTGTCACATTCATAGCAGGGACTTATTCCTTTAGATACATTCAAAAACCAAGTAAAATTTGCAATTGCCTAATTTTTATAGGTTTTGGGGCTTCTGCCAGTGAAGTTTCCAGACTGCCTACAACCCTGCTCCCACACTTACAGAAACTGAGTTTTAGTATCATTGAGAAGCCTGGTACCTACCTCAGCCTGCAGTCACAGCAGGCTTCATAGTATTCACTGCCTGTCTGAACTGTGTAGATGTCCTCAAACATATCCATTCTTACAGAAAAGAAAATATTCCCTTTCAGTTGCAATCAAATATAAAAACAGCCAGTTGAAAGCAGGATGTTACACTGTCATTTCGGGTGAAAATGCTAGCACTTCCCTCACGAATGTAATGACTCAAATCCCTAAATAAAACAAAACCAAATAAATAATAACAATAACAAACCCAGGATACCTAAATTCCAAAGCAGTGATTCAAAATGTGTATTTCAGCCATTTCCACCGATTACAGTAATGTAAATTTACCTTTGGTTGAGGTGACTCAACACTTACCTCCCACAGACATGCTCTAACTCTAACCACTGAAATGTATCATTTTCTGAAGTGGGGAATTTCTCATGATAAAGGTATTTTGCTTCGTGTGGAACAACCAAATAGTCTTTGGGCAAGTGAGAGTATCTGAACATATTCTTTAGCCTACGTTTAAGGATATTAATCTTTCTCGGGGTGAGGGTTGGCTGTCCCACTTGGCACAGGCTAGAAGGTAGGTGGCAGGTGTTGCCTTGCCAACAGAGGAAGGTGAAGAAACTGGCTTTTCTATTTCTTGAGCAAGTACTTGAACCACAAGCCCCATACTGTTTCTTTTT